>BLSH010183977.1:132559-145362 GCA_018402905.1 Glandirana rugosa
AAAGGGAAAGACAAAACGAAAGTGCACCCTACTTGTTGTAGAGAACACTACCGTACCCGGTACTGTCCAGGAGAAATACCCTCTAGACCCCAGAAAATTCTAGGGTATAGACAGGAGACCGGAGGTTTCGTAGACCAGTTTGGTCCTAACCAAACTAGTCTACGAACAAGTTCGTCCATTACCGAACAAATGTAATCTGGTTTTGGTCTTCACTGTTTTAGGAATGGTGAAGACCAAAGACTGTAGTGTGTCACCCTCCTTTTTGTAGGTCGGGTGAGTGACACAATGTTCTTGGCGTACAAAAGTAGAATTGGTGAAGGAATGACCCCAACGTCGCACGACCGCGCAATTGTCATTCAAAATGCGACAGCGCTGAAAGCCAAAAATTGGTCTGGGCAGGAGGGGGGTTTAAGTGCCCAGTAAGGAAGTGGTTAAGATGAAAACATGCGGTTCTTGTAACACAGTGAGTGGGCTGGATGTTTTTCCTCCCACTGTGTGATGTCAGAAACCAGAAGTGGTAAGGATTTTGTCACTTCTGGTTTTGGTCTAATGTAAACAAGCCATTACCTGCTTGAACAAGCATCTGATCAAACCAATCCTGGTTTGACCAGATGCTTTGGAGGCCAGAGGACAGATATGGGATCTTAAAAGACCCCAGATCTCCCATAAAGAGGACCTGTCATGGCCCATGCCATCACAAGAGATGTTGTTCATCCCACGTGAAAGCAAAACAGAAAGGGAAAAAAATTTAAGATACAGTGTAAACATTTTTTATTAAAAAAAAACCCCAAACAATTTAAAAGAAATTTAAACTGCCCCCACTCCTTTGTGCTTATGTGCAAATACAAATGCACACGTAGACCCCTCATGCATATGTAAACCACAACAAACCTGCAATTTGTTTTGAGCCGGGGTCAGGGGCGGGGTCAGGGGTGGGGTCAAGGGCGTGGTTAAAGAGGGCCCCGCCAGATAGGCTGTATGGGGGCCCATTATTTGTAACAGCAGCCCTGTATATATTGTATACATTTGTTCAGCCATTTCGTTTTCAAAGTTTCATTTTTTACTTTAAGAGCAGAAAAAAACGTTTTCTATTTTAATGTTTTTATTAAGGTTTTATGAAAAAGGGGAGAGTATACAACTTGAACACAAACAATAGTATCAAAATAGAGATAAGAAAAAGTCCCACAGCACAGGTGGGTGATATCAGTATATCAATGGCGGAGATACCCTGCAAAATAGCGTATTGTAATATCAACTTCAATCAATAGTTAAACACAAAAACCTGTCTGTCACACAAGGATAAACTACCCTCAGGACATTCAGAAAGCCCACGCAGGCGACACAGAAAAACAAAATAGCTCAGCATTTCCATAACCCACCGGCCACTCGTTATGGGTCACAATCACTCTCAGGTACTCCATATCAAATAGTAAATATGGAAACCACAAAATCCTAAGGTTGAAAAGAGAAAGGGAAGAGAGAAAAAAAAGGGGGGGGGGGTGGTGTGGAGAAAGGCAAGAGAAAGCTGCCCAAAAGGTCTGTCAGAGTGCCCACTGCGCTGATCAGCACTCTTCAAGTGTCCGAAGGTTGGAGGTATTTAAGCCAAGTGTCAGGGATACCATATGCAGGCATCCAGCAAGGGTGATCAGATCAGTTGGCTCCACCTTAAGGAATCAGGACTGGATGAATAAGTAAACAATATGTTTATTAACCACTTACCAACCGGGGCCCTTTTTTACATTTGTTGGTTACAAGCTAAAAACTGTTTTTTTGCTAGAAAATTACTTAGAACCCCCAAACATTATATATATATTTTTTCAAACACCCTAGAGAATAAAATGGCAATCGTTGCAATACTTTTTGTCACATGGTATTTGCGCAGCGGTCTTTCAAACGAGTGAAAAAATAACACAACAGTAAAGTTAGTCCAATTTTTTTGTATATTGTGAAAGAGGATGTTACGCAGAG
Organism: Glandirana rugosa; assembly: GCA_018402905.1. Classification (NCBI taxonomy): domain Eukaryota; kingdom Metazoa; phylum Chordata; class Amphibia; order Anura; family Ranidae; genus Glandirana; species Glandirana rugosa. Next base: position 134,528 of record BLSH010183977.1, read on the forward strand.
TAAATAGATACCATACATGTTATGTTTGACAATTGCGCGCACTCGCGGAATGGAGACAAACTCCGGTACTTAAAAATCTCCATAGGCGACGCTTAATTTTTTAACAGTTACCAGGTTAGAGTTACAGAGGAGGTATTTTGCTAGAATTATTGCACAAACTCTGGCGATCGCGGCGATACCTCACATGTGTGGTTTGAACACCGTTTTCATGTGCAGGCGTGACTTACGTATGCGTTTTCTTTGCTGCGCGAGCTCGCGGGGACGGTGGCGCTTTAAATTTTTCTTTATTTATTAATTTTTAACACTGTTCCTTTTAAAAAAATAAATTCTGATCACTTTTATTGCTATCACAAGGAATGTAAACATCCCTTGTGATAGTAATATATGGTGACAGGTACACTTTATGGAGGGCTGGGGGGTCTAAAAGACCCTCCATCCCTCCTTTGCACATCACAGTATTCAGATCGCCAAAAACAGTGATTCAGAATACTGTCATTTTTTTAAAACTGGTGCCGTTAGCCGCCGAGTAAACCAGAAGTGACCTTATGATGTAGCTTTCCGGAATTTGCAGAAGGTGACCCGATCGAAGCCGATTCCGGCTTCTATTAGGTCTCCTCTGAGCTGGCGGACACGCCGGATCGTAGCTCCGGTCTCCCGGTGAGACGGGAGGCCGGAGAAGAGCGGTGGAAGGTGGCGGGAGAGGAGGGATGTCCCCTCCCGCCCCTGGGGATAACGATCGAGCAGATCCCCAGATAGCCGACCGTCCACTCTAAAAAACGCTACCGGGATATAGCCTGCAGCTGCAGGCTTTATGCCGGTACCATCCCCGCAAAGTAGCCGCCGCCTATTTACGGCACTGATCGGCAAGTGGTTAAGAAAATGACACCCGTCCAATGTCAACACCAATAAATCATAAACAAGCAAGTGGAAAATAAACTAAACAATGAAAACCCCAAGTAAATAACCTAATTAACTATACCTAACTAACTATATGCAAGTGGGGGGAACACACATGAGCAAGACAGACAGAGACAAGAGGATAGGGTAGCAGGAAGCCAGTTAGTGGCAGGAAGCAGGTTCCAGAGGACAGGTCTCCGGATCAGGACACAAGGAACAGGAACAGATCAGGCTCAGGCAGGGACACGGCTTACAGGGAAAATACTGAAGCCCTGAGCCGCAGTGAGGGGCGGGCTTGTATACCCCCAGCAGGCCATATCAGGTGCAGCCTAATTACCTGTATGGTCCATCTGCTGGGAGACACCCGCCGGTGGCCACCAGAACTACACCCTTTGGCTCTATAAACAGTGCCACCAGCAGGTGACCCAAGCAGTGACACAGGTCCTGACTCCAAGGGTCCCAAACACAACCAAACCTAGCGGATCTGTCTTTCAGTATATTGACCATCTTTTCATGACCCAGAGAAAAAAACTTTTTCTATATATATTTTTTACTGTAAACTTTTTTTCATTTTGAAGAGAATCAGGAAAAAAAAATCATAAAGTGGTTTGTTCTAAAGCTGTAAAACAGAGATCTGGCCGAAATATGACATTTAACCACTTGCCGACTGTCAATCGGCAATTGACGGCGGCAAAGTGGCGCTGCAAGGCAAATCGCCGTCATATGACGGCGGCCGCCAGATCGCGCACAGTGAGCGCACGCCGCCGGAGGCGCGCCCGCGCGCTCACTGTGTCCGGGGAGGGCCAGGGAGCGGGTGCGGCAGCTTCGATTGCCGCCGGCCACCCGCGATGCCCCCCCCGGAGTGAAGGAGCGGAGGTCCGTGTAAGTAAACACGGACCTCCGCTCTGTGTGAGGGGGAAGGGCTGTGATCACAGCCTTCCTGTACGTGAAGGCTGTGACCACTTCCCTTCCCCAGATAGTGTAGTCCCCATACAGTTAGAACACGCCCAGGGAACATAGTTAACCCTTAGAGCGCCCCCTGCAGGTTAACCCCTTCACTGCCAATGGCATTTACACAGTAATCAGTGCATTTTTATAGCACTGATCGCTGTATAAATGCCAATGGTCCCAAAAAAGTGTCAAAATGGTCCGACATGTCCGCTGAAATATCGCAGTACCGCTAAAAATTGCAGATCGCCGCCATTATTAGTAAAAAATAAAAAAAAATAAAACCCCCAAAAATGAATTCTCATCATCCGTAAACGCGACCACTTTTGCGCAAACCAATCAATAAACGCTGATTGCAATTTTTTTTATCGCAAATATGATGAAGAATATAAATCGGCCAAAAACGGTGAAAAAAAATGTTTTTTTATATTTTTTTTTGGATTTGTATTTTAGCAAAAAGTAAGAAATTTGTTTTTTTTTTGCAAAATTGTCGCTCTTCTTTTATTTATAGCGGCGATCAGAAATGACGCATCGGTGATCAAATACCACCAAAAGAAAGCTCTATTTGTGGGAAAAAAAGGACGCAAATTTCGTTTGGGTACAACGTCGCACGACCGCACAATTTTCAGTTAAAGCGATGCAGCGCCGAATCGCAAAAAGGGCTCCGGTCCTAAAGCTGGAAATCCTTCCGGTCCTTAAGTGGTTAAGAAAAAAACACCCCTAGAATACTCATGCCTTGTGCAATCTAACAAAGATATGCTGTAAACTATGCCTAGTTTCCTATTTGTGCAGCATTGTTTTCTAACTTTGTGAAATTCCTGCACAGCGCGGCCATCTCCAGTGTGGGCACCTGAAACCGCAGTGTCCTCCTTCCTAAATTTCCATGCATGCTGGCTACCCCGCATGCACCTGCCGATCACGCGCATTTGCAGTGCGGTGCAATCTTGGTCAGCTTGACATGGAACTTTAACATTTAAAGTGGATGTAAACCTGATTCATGAAATTTGAGCTGGGCACATAGATCTACAGTGTTTTCTTATCTCTCTTCAAAGCACTTAGCCCCATAGCTGTCTCCTGTTCAGTTCCTCTGTTATCAGCCTTCCATTACATATGATAAAAGCAGACAGAGTTTTGTGTTGGGGAGGTTGCTATAAATTGATTAGCAGAGCCCTGAACTATACAATGAACTGAGCTGAGAGTCTCTACCTATGAGGAGTGGGGGTGTGTGCATTTCCTCCAATCAGCTGTCTTGGCTGTAGGCCCAAGCTTCACTGCAATGATAACCAGGAAGAGAAAATATCCTAACACAATCTGCACTTTCTAAAAGGATATATACAGCTGAAGACAGCAGATATACATGTAAAACGTATATAGGGAGATTTTTTTCATCTCTGTGTATCATCTGAGGCTGTTCAGTTCACTGGTTATATGTGAGGGTTTACATCCACTTTAACATTGGCTTCTATGGAAAATTTTGGTTAACTTGACATAGCACTGGAGCAGCACAGTGTGAAATCGCACCTGAAGTCAGACTGACATGTGGGAATGAAATGGTGTGAGTTCAGCTGAACTCGTACCATTTCATTCCCGCACCAATGTGAACCGAGGCTAAAGCTAAGTTCACAGCTAGTGTTTTCTGAATGCGTGTTTATGTGCATTTTTCACACATCTTCACTCTACGCGCACAGGGCAGTTAATTACTATCAATGAACTGCTCTACATGAGACAAATGCACTAATGTAGCTCATGTACCTTTTTTGGGTGTTGAGCTTCGCGCTTTTTTAACTGCGTGTTTTGATGTGTTTGTTGCAAGTTTTGACATGCTCAAAAACGCATGTCTGTTTGCTGTGTTTTGGGTGCCTTTAGCAAGGAATGGTATCACAAACATGACATGTATTTTGTGCAAGTTTTGTGGATGTGTGCAAAAATGCATGCTTTTGCACACATTCACAAAATACTCAGGTGTGAATACAGTCTAAAGCCCCGTACACACGGTGCGATGGTCGTACGACCGAATGGACCAAATTGTATGTTGGCACATGTAGCTCGCGTACTGACATGCACTAAACGGTCATACGACCAAGCTGAATGTAGTGATGTGTAATGAACGTATAAAGAGATAGTTCAGGTGCATGTAATTTGTGTATTAGGAACAAACGGACGCTTCTGGCCTTTCCTGACTTCTGAGCATGCGTGTTTTGCACAGTACAACTTGTTGGACCAACTTCTCTGTACACACGATACAACGGTCGTAAGACCACTTGTTGGTACTACCAAAGTTTTCTAGCTTGCTCATCCAACTTCTGTTGTACGACTGTCGTACATAGACTATTCTAATCGTGCATACTAACGGTTGGATCACACAAGAGCGGTCGTACGACCATTTGCATACGACCGTCAAACCGTGTGTACAAGGCTTTAGTGCCCTACTACTCTGCATTGTGTGAAAAGTTAAAATAAATGTTAACAGGGGAATTTTTCATCTAGAAAAAAAAAATTACAGTGAATTCAGAGACATAAAGCAGAGATATACTGCACATCATGTAAGCCTTTTCAGTACGGAAGAAACTTGTTGTTCTTGTCCACCCTCTAGTGGTGCATATTATGAATTACAGGTGAATAATTTGGAGACTGATAGCACAATGCGATACACACTGAAGAGTATGTATGTAAGGGAAGGGAATTGTTGTATTGCAAATGAGGAAGTTATGTTGGATGCCTTCGAAAGTGACATTGAAATGGGGTGAGACTATAGGGTTGATTTACTAAAGGCAAATAGACTGTGTAAATGAGGAAAAGCTCAACTAACTTCAATCATCCAATCATAAATTGTCCTTTCATGTGATTGGGTATTCTTTGCAAAGTGAAGATCATTTACTAAGCTCTGAAGTATCTGCACTGGCAGAGTGCACAGTCTAATTGATTTTAGTAAATCAACCCCAATATTTCTTATTAGGAGATTAGGCTGGCAGAGGACCTCATTTATCTATTGATGTATCTATTTATATACACATACATAAATGTATATGTTGCCTTTTAGTTGTCAAAGCCGGAAGAGGAATCTATAAGATTGGAAGTGTCAGTCATATGGACACCCAAACAATTAAGTGACATTGAGACATTGGGGTCAATTCACTAATGTTTACCGCATGTGATAACACAGTCACATGGCTCATTTGCATAAATTATCACATGCGGTCAATAAAGTCCAATAAAAAGAAAAAACGATTATACGGTATTTACCGTAAAATAAAAAATGTCCAGGTAAATATTGTTTAAAAAGCTCTTACGTCCAATTCACAAACAGGCCAGAGAGTAAAAAATGTGATATTTACCACCAGGGTATTTGTCAAAAAACAGCGTGGGGGTCCCCAAAGCACCCCCCCCCCATGTTGAAGGCATGTGGCCTGGTGTGTTCAGGAAGGGGGTCCACTCGCTCATCTCCTCGGTCCCCCCTTTCCTGACCTGCATGCTCAGATAAGGATCTGGTATGGATTTTGGGGTGGATCCCATGCTGTTCTTTTTTAATTGTGGTGTGGGGTTCCCCTTAAAACCCATACCAGACCCAAAGAGCCTGGTATGCATTGGGGGGGGGGGGTGCCCGTGCTGTTTATTTTCATTATTTTAATTGTATGCATGGTTTTTTACATTCAGCCGTCAGTGGGGAACCCATTAAGGTCATCCCTTAAGGATGCAGCGTCCAACTTCCCGGCCCAATTCCTAGCAAGCAGATCAATGCGCTAAATGACTACATTAAATGATGCAGTAATTACCGCTTAATCTAATAAATACCGCATTCGGTATTTAACGCAAAATTCTTAGTGAATTGTACTTTCAAAACTGATTTATCGCAAGTGTTATTTTACCACTTTTTTGCCTGTTATTTAACTCTCAGTGAATTGACCCCATTGAGGTGTAGTTTAACCATCACAAATATGAGACAATGAAGATATGTGGTAAAAACCATTGCCATGACTATGGTGTATACAGTATGCAATTTATCTATGTGAATAAAAGTGCAATGAGGCAAGGATTTTTTTTGGCATGCCTTGTGGAAGAAATATATCCACTTCGGCCCTCATGCCTGTTTACCCCCTATGGACCAGACCATATTTCACATTTCACAGGAAACAAAAAGGAGGCACCTTTAAGTGTAAACCGTAAAAATTTTTATTAAAAAGACATCAGCCAATTGGCTACTCACATGACTAAAAAAGGGTATGGCACATGGAACCAGGAGAATACTCAACCGGTGAAGAGTATGGCATCAGTTCCCCGAGACCTAGTAAGCCTGGAGCCTGGGAGCCACACTACATATGGCTCTCTTTAGATGTGAGCTCCCTATACACTTCTATTCCCCATCATTTTGGTATAAGAGCTGTGGAACACTTCCTGGCTCAGGAGCCCCTCATCAACAGTAGACAAGCTGAGTTCATAATAGCTGCCACCATGTTTTGCCTCACACATAATTACTTTATGTTTAATGATGATTTCTTTTTGCAATTACAAGGAACAGCTATGGGGGTGAATTTTGTCCCCTCCTATGCCAATTTGGCAATGGGTTTTTGGGAAATCCATCATATTTGGCAAAACAATCCTTTTTCATTGAATATCGCCTTCTTTGGGCGATATATCGATGATATTATTGTTATCTGGGAAGGACCCATGGATCAGATATTGGGCTTCGTGGAACATTGTAACAATAACCCTTATGGTCTCTCCATTACACATGTGGCTGACCATACCTCTTTGGCATTTGTGGACTTGGAGCTCTCTCATCAAGATGGCTCCATAATTGCCAAAATTACCAGAAGCCCACGGCAGGAAACTCTTCTTTACACTTCCACAGTTGTCATTATACGCCCTGGATTCACAACATCCCAAGGGGGCAGTACTGCAGACTCTGACAGAACTGCACTCGGGATGTTGATTACGACACCCAGGGCCAGCTACTCAAGAAAAAAATTCCTCGATAAAGAATATCCTGAAGCCTTAGTTCAAGAGGCGTTGGACACCTATCGCAGTGGCAAACCCACGAGCCACACAAGAACATTTGACAATACTCTCAGGTTTACCACCATGTTCCATTCTCAGCATAAGAGAATGGAGAAAATCTTGCTGAGACATTGGAACATTCTGAAACAAGATCCTCATCTGGAAACAATATTACCCCCCAGACCTAGGGTCACATATCGCAGGGCTCCAAATCTCAAAAATAAACTGGCACCCAGTAAACTTAAATCTTTGGAACAAACTACACCTGCACCAGTGCTGATTCCCCTAGTTGGAATGTATCGCTGCAATAAGACCCTCTGCAAAACGTGTGCGTATGTACAACATAGCCATAAATCATTAGGTTATAAAGGCAAAACATACCAGTTGGATGAGTTTTACAATTGCTTATCCGACTTTGTAGTATATGCTCTTACTTGCCCGTGTGGCTTGATATACGTAGGCCGCACTATCCGGCCTCTCTGTCAACGTTTTGGTCGCCACAGGAGGTTAATTGAGGAGGGCAAAGACCTCCCCAGTGTGCCACGTCACTTTCTTAACATCACAAAAAATCCACCACAGGACTAGAGGTCTGGGTTATCGAGCAAATACCCAGGTCTCTACCAGAGACGGAGCGATTCAGAAAACTGTGCTCCAGGGAAACTTACTGGATTTACAGTTTAGATGTACTATCGCCCGGGGGCCTGAATGAGGGCATTGAAATCTCCACCATCCTGTAAAACTTTCTTTGTGTAATTCATCCATTTAATTTCTTATTTACTTATTAGTGTAATATATGATCCAGTATTCGTATCGTTCCACCATATTATATATGTCTCACCTTCTGCCACACACCCTTACCCCATTCCTATTATACACGTACCTGGACTTGGACGTACTCCAGATAGAATATGCTGTAATAGTGCGGCCCTTCTGATGCCAGCACACTTTCATACGCATCCCTTTTTACACTATTCCTCCCTTTCCTTCCCCCCCCAGCTCATGTTTTTACCAATATATTCACCATGTCCATCTTAATCATGCACGATGAGGTTTATGATGTGATGTATGTGGTAGAGATACACAATAGCATCTGTCCTGTTTATTTGTGCCGGTATACTCTGGATGCTTATGCACTATTGTACAGATTTTTCTACCATCTATGCTATGGAGAGATCCCATGTTGTGCAGATACCGCAGCATTTAATGCCTAAGATCATGTTCCCCGACCCTTAATAATATTTCTCAATTTATACCCCATTACTTCTCATACTCACCACACAACACAGTGTAATTACTGGGTTCCAATATCTGACAATTTACTGGTATTTCCATTCCATGATATTTGCAGATATCTTCCATATAAAAAGATATATAAAAATATTTATGATTCCATACACCAACAATTTTTTACCACAATGACCATCATCTACGTTTTGTTATCAACACATCTTAAGATACCTTCTGTCTTTTATTGTTTTTGTTATTATTATTAATGCTTTTATTGTCACCATCATCTTATTATCACATTATTTTATATAGTCTATAGCATATATGTTTGTTATCATGATCCAACACCACTATTGACTCCCAGGGACTACAAATAGATGTTGGCACACCATCTTAGATAGCCTGATGAAAGAGCGAGACTGCCTTCACATTGCGGTCTGTATGCTCTGAAACACGTCGCGGATTGAAGACATCACCCGGCTGTGACTAGTGCAGCCAAGCCTCGTTCTGGAATCCCACGACTGCCGGCACGGAGACGATCGTTCCTACCATCCACGAATTACTCCACTAACGGACGGTTCCACGAACGGACGGCCCCACTGATGATCCCATCTGCAGGGATGACTAGCTGCTTACTAGGTCTCGGGGAACTGATGCTATACTCTTCACCAGTTGAGTATTCTCCTGGTTCCATGTGCCATACCCTTTTTTTTAGTCATGTGAGTAGCCAATTGGCTGATGTCTTTTTAATAAAATTTCTTACGGTTTACACTTAGAGGCGCCTCCTTTTTGTTTCTTGTCTACAGGTGCGGTTTTGGCTTTCCCTCACATGAGAGCAGCCCTGGGTGTATATACCGGATTTCTTCTCTTTTTTATCCACATTATTGGACTATTATGTACTTTGTTCTGGACTTTGATGGTTAACAATAGGGATGGGGACTCTATGCACCTGTTGATGCACCTGATACTTGTTGTTTATATTTCACATTTCTGCTATGTGTCTGTTCATGAGTCTATAACTTTGTAATTACTTATGATAAAGGATTGATACATATATTGTGTTTTGAGGGTAAACGGGGCTTTCTCGTGACCCTAAAGTCCTCTGAGAATTTTTTTAATTTATTCGCATTTTAAGGGGAAAAATATGTATATTTTCAAGTTTGATCAGTAATATTTTGAACGCAAGTACCATCAATGTGAGGAAAACATATACATTTTATGCTGCTGCTTGTTCTATTTACTGTAACATTAAAATTAAATGTTTGGCACAAAGCATGTTAAAGTTATTTACAAAAGAAATAACGTTTTTTTTTGCATACGTTTTATTTTTCTTATAATGCCTTAGGGATGGGCTGAACAACCCCGGTTTCGGTTTGCACCAGAACATGCGAACAGGCAAAAAATGTGTGCGAACATTCGAACACCGCTAAAGTCTATGGGACCCGATCATGAAAAAAAAAAAGTGCTAATTTTAAAGGTTTATATGCAAGTTATTGCCCTAAAAAGTGTATGGGGACCCGGGTCCTGCCCTAGGGGACATGCATCAATGCAAAAAAAAGTTTTTAAATCAATCATTTTTTCAGGAGCAGGTATTTTAATAATGCTTAAAGTGAAACAATAAAAATGAAAGTATGCCTGTAAAAGGGTGCACCTCTGTGATGTTTAGAACATAGCCAAAGCAAAATGACATTTATGAAGGAAAAATTGTCATTTAATATTGCGACTGTAATGTATTGCTGGCTACTGGAAATATAGATAAAATCACTGAAAAAAAATTGCATGGGCCCCCCCCCCCCAGTCAATACTAAGGCCCATCAGGTCTGGTTTGAATTTTAAGGGGAACCCCGCGCCAAAAAAAAAATTGACGTGGGATCCCCCCTAAAATCCAAACCAGACCCTTATCCGAGCATGCAACCTGGCCAGCCAGATTTCAAGCGCCCTCCCCCTCCTGAACTGTACCAGGCTTCATGCCCTCAACATGGGGAGTATGGGTACTTTGGGGCAGGGGGGCACTACGCCCCCCCATCTCAAAGCACCTTGTCCCCATGTTGATGGGAGCATAACCCTGGGCTGTGGTTGTGGGTGTGTGTGTGGGCAGGGGGTTATCGGAATCTGGAAGCCCCCCTTTAATAAGGGGGCCCCCAGATCCCGACCACCCCATGTGAATTAGTATTGGGTACATCGTACCCCTACTACTTCACCAAAAGTGTCAAAAAAAGAAAAAGGAGACATTTAGGGACAAGTCCTTTATTAAAAAATAAAAATAAGTGCCCCCCCCGTTGTAATCCATCATCAATCACGGCGAGCGACAAACCCAAAAAAAAACCCAAAAAATGAACAGTTCCTCCTCCATGGGAGGGCTCCTGCGGACTGAGCTCTTTTTGTTTTGACATTTTATTTATAGTGAAGGGCGGGGCCACCCAGTGACATAATTGAGTGACCCGCCCTCTGATGTCTCATGACGTCAGAGGGGGACAGGGTCACCTGTACATTACCCGGTGGCCCTGCTCTGCACTATAAATAAAACATCAACACAAATCCAGCGCAGAGGGCGGCAGCCCTCCCATGGAGGAGGAGCTGTGTGTGCCATCTATGGTAATGCATTATGGGGCGCTCCACGGCGGCGAATGGGCCCATCCCTATAATGCATCAGTAATGTATAGTTCTTACTGATTTAAAATAAAACAGATATACCCTGAACCACGTATTTTTAACAGTAAATCCTTAAAGATAACAATGTATATATGTGCTTTATGAAAAAATGTTTC
>BLSH010183977.1:170524-187099 GCA_018402905.1 Glandirana rugosa
CCAGACCATGAGGGTCCGGGGGGACATTGCCCACCTTAAAATAAATTTCTCAAAATCAGAAGCCCTAAACATATCCCTCCCCCCGACTCAATTGAAAGCATGTGAAAACAGTTTTCCCTTCAAATGGCAAACCTTTACCACAAAATACCTGGGCATATACTTAACAAATCAAACATCCAATCTCTTCAAAAAAAATTACCTCCCTATACTCCACAACATTAAGGAAGATCTTAAAAAATGGAGCACACCACACTTTTCATGGTTTGGGAGAGCGGCCATCATTAAAATGAATATACTTCCTCGCATACTATACTTATTCCAAACAGTCCCAGTCGCAATCCCTCCTTCATTCTTCCAAAACCTTAAAGAAATTTGCTCCCAATTCCTATGGCACGCTAAGAAGCCGAGAATCAACCACCGGCAATTCACCATCCCCAAACCCAAGGGGGGCCTGGGAGTACCAGACCTTAGACTCTACTACTGGGCCTGTCAATTACAGCACATTGTCGATTGGAATGTACATGACACAATTAAAGATTGGATCACATTAGAAAAAGCAGTCTCAGATGCCCCTATCCACATCACGCCGTGGATCCACACGAAACACATCCCAGCCACCCTTAAAACACACCCGCTCATAGGCCCTACGTTAGACAGCTTCAAAAAATGCACTAAATCCAGGGGCATATCAAATATCCCAGGCCCCATGACCCCCATTCTCAACAACCTGGATTTTCCCCCAGGCATGGACAAAGAGTTCCTCCAAACCTCCACTACTACTCCCGACCTACGTATCCTCCACTTAACCTCCAACGGAACTATTCTACCCTTGGCCACATTAAAACAAAAATGGCCTGGAACATCATTAAACTTCTGGAGGTATTTTCAAATAAGACACTTCATATGTAACACTCAAAAATCCTGCGATCTCTCCAAACCACTGTTACCATTTGACAACATCTGTGCTACCAAAAAACCTCTGCAACACACCATATCCACCATATACTCACTACTATGGGCCAACACTCCCAACGACACAAGCATGTTCTGTGCGGCATGGAATAGGGACCTAGGCCTAAATATTACAGACGAACAATGGGCACAAATATTTGAAAATACCCACAAGGGATCAATAAATGTTACTATACAAGAAAACAACTTCAAACTGCTTACTCGCTGGTACCGAACACCAAATATCCTTCATAAATACAACCCTGACACAACTGATCGGTGCTGGCGATGTAAGAAAGAATTAGGTACCATCATACACATATGGTGGAGCTGTATAGAAATTGTTCCCTTCTGGGAGAAAATATGTGAACAGATCAATAAGATAACCGCACAAAATTTAACTCTGAAACCTGAACAATTTTTACTCCATCTTCAATCAACCCGAAACATCAAATATCGCAAATCACTCACCATGAACATGATAAATGCAGCCAAACTTTGCATCCCCAGATATTGGGGAATGCCTAAAACTCCTTCAATCACAGACTGGTACAAACAAATCCAGAAAATAGCCGAAATGGAAGAACTGATTACTATGGCCAATGACACACCCACCAAATACACAAAAATCTGGGCCAACTGGATCTCTTTCAAATCCTCAGAGGAATACAACAACATAACACACACGTAACCTGTGTTTAGTGAAACCAAAACCAAATCTCCCATCACAAACCATGATATGCAGAGAGAGAGCCCCCATTATCTTCCTTCCCGCCCCCTTCTCTCCCAATCCCCTGTCTACCCCCTCTCCTATGCTCTCATCCTTCCTGTTACACCACCCGAAAGCGCCGGTCGCATGAGGGGGTCAGGAAAGATAAAAGAGCGGAATCAAGACCCAATTGCAGCCACAAGATACAGAACACATTAAAGGTACACACTATATCCATAACTGCGTTGCACCCCCTATTTACATCAATAACTGAACCTCAGCAGAACCTATGACCTAAGGGAATCGCGAACGATATACCCACTCCTATACATTCACCATTAGCTCCCTCACTGTCTACTTCCCCCACATTTAATGTGCTCCACAGATCTCCACTTACTACTCTGGAGATGTGTGTAAAGACGATACATACATAAACGGGATGGGAACACTGATAACTTTACGCAAAAAAGACATGAATACACTTGATGTTGATATATTGTGCATTTAAAATGTCATACCTGTATTCTATGTTACATCACAGGACAAATGTCAACACCTTGGATGTATTACCACACTGTGTCTTGTTTATCCTTCAATAAAATTTTTTGGAAAAACATAAATAAATAAAACTTATAGTAGGCTTGATTATATTTTTGTCTCACAACCACTATTAGAGGCTGCTCCTAAAATTAGCATTAAACCTAGAATCTGGTCAGATCATTCTCCTGTTTTTTGCCGACTAACCTTTTCAGGGTCTGTGTGTAGAAGCAGACTCTGGAAATTTAATGATAACCTCTTAAAAGATCCAATATGTGTTGCTGATGTTAAAAAACAATTTCTAATTTTGTAAAAGATCATGAATTAGATAACACGGCCTATCCCATTAAGTGTGAAGCCTTAAAATGTGTTTTAAGGGGAGTTCTTATTTCACATGGATCAAGACTTAAAAAAATAAGAAATGCAGAAGTTTCTGTTTTAATCCAAAAGATTACTTTTTAGATCTTAGAACTAAGTCATAAAAATACTAATTGTGAAATAGTTAGAACTGAACTCAGTAATACTAGATATCAATTATTCCAACTTCTTGATCAATATTCTCTACTATCCCGTGATAAGTTTCTCAAAACTTCATATGAATATAGCAATAAAAGGGGTTCTCTTCGGCGAAATCTATCCATCCTAATATGTTGTCAACATCTATTTTGAAAATATCCTCTTCCAGTAAAGGAATGATCTATACTAATATGGCCATTCTGGAGAGGTTTCACGATTACTACTCCTCACTGTATAATATTGCACAAGTTAACCCTGTCACTTACCATTTAGACTTGAAGTTAGATGCTGAGACAGCTACATACCTGAATGACATGGCTTTACCTAGTATCGATCCACTTACTAATTCTTCCTCGGATGATCCATTCACTGGTGATGAATCTATGGAAGCTATTGAGTCGCAGTCGGTAAGGCTTCTGGGCCAGATGGCTTTACTAATCGGTTTTATAAAATCTTTGCCTCAGTTCTGACCCCAATACTTTTAAATCATTTAATTCAATCTCGGGTTCCCAATACTTTCCACCAGAGACCCTAAAAGTCCATATTTCTGTTATATTGAATCCAGGTAAAGGTGAAACAAATCCAAGTAGTTATCGTCCCATCTCTTTGCTTAATTGTGATATAAAGCTATATGCAAAACTCATTGCTCTTAGGCTTCAACCCCTACTTCCTCATGTAATTCATACAGACCAAGCAGGCTTTATAAAATCTAGAGAGGCTTGTGACAATAACAGCAAAACATTATCTCTAATTTCTTTAGCTCAGAAACAGGGGATTTCTGCCTGTTTGCTTACGGTTGATTCCGAAAAAGCATTTGATTGTTTAAGCTGGACATTTTTGCTTCATTCACTTTGTCAGGATAATTTGATTAATAAAATAATGGCACTATATGCGGCTCTGTATGCACAAGTTCGAATTAATGGTATCCTCTCCACACCATATAAGATTAGTAATAGGACTCTTCAAGGATGTCCTTTATCTCCTTTATTATATGTAATTACGATAGAACATCTAGCAATGGCTATACGTAATAATCCTTCAATACACGGTATCAATATTAACGGTATAGAATACAAAACCTCTATGTATGCAGATGACGTTCAACTTTTATATTTCCTCACCTAGGTTCAGTATTCCATCTATTTTAAAAGAGTTTGACATTTTTGGACGCTTAAGTAAGTTTAAGGTAACTTTAACTAAATCGGATTTACTTAATATATCCCTATTAGAAGAGGAGATGTGCGTCATGAAATCAGCCTTCCCCTTTCGTTGGCAAGATGTAGCAGTTAAATATTTAGGAGTAATGATACCTACTGATCTTTCTTTGATCTATGATCTAAATTTCCTTCCACTATTGTCGAGAACCCAACTAGAACTTCAAATATGGTCAAAACTCCATTTGTCTTGGTTTGGGTGAATCAATGCCATTAAAATGGATATATTACCAAAATACCTGTACATGTTTCAAATTCTACCGGTAAAATTACCAATAAAATGTTTTTCTGATTTTAAATAATTTTCTGCTAAAGTTTATATGGAAATCAACTAAACCCTGACTTAGTCAAAAAACTCTGTATCGAGAAAAAGCAGAGGTGCTGCTCTACCAAATTTAGAGCTCTATCATAAGGCAGTTATACTTTCACAAATTTTGGACTGGTTCCATCATCATCATGATAAACAGTGGTTCCAGTTGGAGGTAGATGCTTCTTGTCATGAAAGCATAGTAAACATTCTGTCTTGAAACCTCAGCAAACGTTCATGTCTTATCTGTTGCCTACCTTTGCTGCATGTGTCCAGTTAAAGGCCGGGCTTCCCTCACCTGTGTGCTTTAGTAGGCCCTCCTCAGCTGGTCTCCGCCCCAGGCCTTAATTGGTAACAGGATATAATACCTGGCAGTGCAGAGCTGCATTGCTGATCAACTTTTGTCCGTGTTTGGTTCGTGTGTGATTGTCTCCTTCGGTTGCTCTGAGTCTTATCCGTGTTCTGATCCTTGGCTTGTCTGACTATCCCTTCCTGCTTGATACCTCGATCTTCGGCTTGTCTTCGGTTTCTCCTGTCTTCTGGTTACCCTGACCCTTCGCTATTCCTTTGATTATTTTTACTATTCCTGTGCTACTGCTTACCCTCTACCACCTGGGGCCAGCGCGAGTATGAACTAGGGGACCCTGGGGGGCCGCAACCTGGATCCAGTTGCAGCCAAATCCATCCTCACCACTAAAGACTCTGGTGAACACCCACTGGCTTTTAGATTCCGCGCCCTGGGGAAACCGATGCACTAGCTCCTTGTGTTCCAGTGTCCGTGCTCTAAGGGTCCCTCTCCCCGTATCAGCCAGTACTACTTAACAGCAGTCAGCAATAGGTCCACAACCCTGTGGTGCACCACACTAACCTTGGTGCGATTCGCACTCTAGTGGTACGCACCTGTCACCAGACCCCTTGAAGTTGTGACAGTTTGATCAGCCTTGGACCCGGCTGATGTGCCTCTACCCACAGATAATCTGCTGCAGGGCATACTCTGCAGACTCGAGACCCAGGAATCTAATCAGACCCGGGTGATGTGATTCCTCCAGGATTTGGCTTCCCGCTTTGAACAACTTCAGGCCTCCTTAGGAACCCCAGTGCAACAACCCCAACCTCCATCGGTGGCCGCACCTATTCCGGTCACAGCTGCAGCCACAAGCTCCTTGCATTTACCAGCTCCGCCCCGGTACTCTGGGGACTCCAAGGCCTGCAGTGCACCATTCATCCAGCCCCAAAACTTCCTGTCCGATCGGGCCAAGGTATCCTATATTAAATCTCTCC
This sequence comes from Glandirana rugosa, assembly GCA_018402905.1. NCBI lineage: Eukaryota > Metazoa > Chordata > Amphibia > Anura > Ranidae > Glandirana > Glandirana rugosa. Next base: position 176,040 of record BLSH010183977.1, read on the forward strand.
TGTCTGGCGAGGCGTTAGCCTGGGCCGCCCCCTTCCGGGATAATAATGATCCAGTGGGTTCTAGCTATTCTAGCTTCTTGAAACCCTTTCAGCATATCTTTGAGGAACCAGGTCGTGTCTCCTCAGTGGCCAGCGCCCTTTTACGTCTCCGTCAAGAGTCCGCTTCTGTAGGACAATATGCGCTTCATTTTCGTACACTGTCTGCTGAGCTGAGTTGGAATAATGAGGCCTTAGTGGCAACCTTTTTTCAGCATATCTTTGAGGAACCAGGTCGTGTCTCCTCAGTGGCCAGCGCCCTTTTACGTCTCCGTCAAGAGTCCGCTTCTGTAGGACAATATGCGCTTCATTTTCGTACACTGTCTGCTGAGCTGAGTTGGAATAATGAGGCCTTAGTGGCAACCTTTTTACATGGCCTTTCTGACAGAGTAAAAGGATGAATTAGCAGGGAGAACCATTCCTGCTGATCTGGACGGGGTCATCTTCTTGTGTAACTAGACCGACATCCGTTTTCAGGAGAGGTCCCTATAAAGAAAACGCCAGTACTTCCCAGCTCTTAGGCAGTCTGAGCTCCCCTCTCCTCATATCGAGGAGCATCCCCTGCCAGCTGAGGAACCCATGAAGCTGGGCCAGACCAGGCTATCTTCCGAGGAATGTGCTAGGCGCAGAACTTTGGGTCTGTGTCTCTATTGTGGGGGCAAAGGTCATTTTCGTGATACTTGTTCACTTTGCCCGGGAAAACGCTCAGGTCCAATACATCTGGAAGGTGGAGTATTGGATCCAGAAGTATCACCTTCACCTCCTCGTCTTCTTATTTCTGTGCCCCTCCATGTTGGCACTTCCTCTCATCTGGTCATGGCATATTTGGATTCCGGGGCTGCTGGCAATTTCATGGACTGGAGAACTGCATCTTCGTTGGGACTTACCCTTTCGACCCTCGCCACACCAGTGACGGTATCGGCAATTGATGGCACTGTTCTCCGAGGGGGCCCTATCCACTTCCAGACCCTCCCCGTTAAGATGTCAGTAGGGACACTCCACCAGGAGTGGATGTCCTTCTTTGTCTAAGGCTTCAGCCCCCATCGTACTGGGCCTTCCTTGGTTACGGCTCCATTCTCCACATGTGGACTGGACTTCTGGGCAAATTGTGGCTTGGAGTCTCTCCTGTTCCTCGTCTTGCCTACTTAAGGTTGCCTCAAAAGTGGAACTTCCCGTTGCCACCACCTCTGTATCTCCTGTTCTTCCCGATGCGGGTAGCAAATTCTGGGATGTGCCCAGAAAAAGTCAGGTTGATACGCTCTCTAGGTCATTTGGCACTCTGGACGAGCAGTCCACCTGTGAACCTGTGTCCGACCTCATGCGTCCTTGCCCATTCTAACACATTAGAGTCAAAAACTCCTCTGGGCAAGACCTTCGTTAAGAGCTAAGATTTTTTTGTTGGGGACATGATTCCAAGAGGGCTTGTCATGTTTTTACCCGGTCTGACTCCTCCATGCAAGCTTCTGCTGGTCTTCGCTTGCTCTTGCCCACTTCTAAGAAACAGTTAGTCCTCAAGAGCTCCTCTTGTCCTCCCCCTACCTCTGTTCTGGTCTCTGAAGATCATCAAAAGTACGAGGCTAGCCACATTATGGATTCATGCCTCTGTAAAGGCATCCTTCAGTACCTCGTGCATTGGAGAGTGTTTGGTCCTGAGGAGAGGTCGTGGATTCCTGCATCTGAGGTATTTGCGCCTCATCTTGTGAAAAAGTTGTTTCATTTTCCCTCCAGGCCTGGACCCCAGCGGGGAAGGGGGAGGCCTCATAAGAGGGGGGGTACTGTCATGAAACCATAGTAAACATTCTGCCTTGAAACCTCAGCAAACGTTCATGTCTTATCTGTTGTCTACCTTTGCTGCATGTGTCCAGTTAAATGTCGGGCTTCCCTCACCTGTGTGCTTTAGTAGGCCCTCCTCAGCTGATCTCCGCCCCAGGCCTTAATTGGTAACAGGATATAACACCTGGAAGTGCAGGGCTGCATTGCTGATCAACTTTTGTCCGTGTTTGGCTTGTGTGTGATTGTCTCCTTCGGTTGCTCTGATTCTTATCCATGTTCTGATCCTTGGCTTGACTGACTATCCCATCCTGCCTGATACCTCGATCTTTGGCTTCTCTTCAGTTTCTCCTGTCTTCTGGTTGCCCTGACTCTTCGCTATTCCTTTGACTATTCTTGCTATTCCTGTGCTGCTGCTTCCCCTCCACCACCTGGGGCCAGCCTGAACGTGAGCTAGGGGACCCTGGGGGACCGTGACCTGGATCCAGTTGCAGCCAAATCCATCCTCACCACTAGAGGTTCTGGTGAACACCCAACTGGCTATTAGATTCTGCGCCCTGGGGAAACCGATGAACTAGCTCCCTGTGTTCCAGTGTCCGTGCTCTAGGGGGCCCTCTCCCCGTATCAGCCGGTACTACTTAGCAGCAGTCAGCCATAGGTCCACAACCCTGTGGTGTGCCACACTAACCTTGGTGCGATTCACACTCCAGTGGTACGCACCTGTCACCAGACCCATTGGAGTTGTGACACTTCTCCACTACATCCTAAAGCGGCCCTTTGGATTCCATTTAAAAATATTGGTTTACGGTCTTCTTGGCCATGGATTACAATTATTGGCATCCATTTTTAAAATTACACCCCTTATCTTTCATCCCAAGTCTGCTTACTCCCCTGTTGGATAATCCTTTACTTGGACTTCATTCCCAGGCCATTTTAAGCTGGAATAGATCTTTTTGGCCGCAAATCGGACATATGATTGTGGAAAATAAATTTATCTCATTTCTAAACTTTCAAACTATACATGGACACTCAAAGAGTCTATGGTTTATTTATCTCCAGTTATATAGTTTTTTTTAGCTCATACATTGGCCACTTACAGAGTTTGAGCAGCTTTGTATATCATCGGAATTGCCTACTCATAATATATCTAAGATTTATAATCTACTGCCAATTTTAGCTTCACCGGGTTTACCTTCATATACGATTAAATGGACAGAGGAGTTGGGTTGTTCGATAGGGGAGACAGAATGGGATCACATTTTTATGAACACACATAAAATGTCAATGGCTTGTGACACCCAAGAACGCAATTTCAAATTGCTTTCAAGATGGTACCACACCCCTGTTAATTTACACCATATTTTCCCTTCACAATCAGAATTGTGCTGGCTTTGTCAGGTTTCTGTGGGAAACCTTAGTCATTCTTGCCCACCTATTAATTAATAATTTCTGGGAAATGGTGGTTAGCCTGTTTAATTTAGTCACAAACTAGTTAATTTCTAATTCTGTAGAAATGGCCTTACTTTCTTTATTTCGTGAATCACTATTTCAGGTTAAGAAATCCCTCCTTGGTTTCTTTGTCTCAGCGACTAGGCAATTGATACCAAGATATTGGAAATCCTCAAAGATGTCATTATTCTCAGAATGGATTGAGTAGCCTCTTAATGGTATTTTGCGCATGGAGGAACTAGTAGCTGAAAATATGGATAGGATTGAAACGTTTAATAAGGTATGGCTACCGTGGATATAATTTAAGGACTCTTTCAGATTATAGGATTTTATGGTTAAATGTCAATGATTGTTTACAATTAAGGATTTATAAATTAAGTATACAATAAGGAAGTGGTGAATATTGTGACAGTAACAGGCAGGCAAATTTGTTTTGTTTTTTGTTTTTTTTGTTTTTTTGTATGGTGGTTTGTTGTAATCTGTTGTATTTTGTTTTCTTTGCAATTAACCACTTACCAACCGGGGCCCTTTTTTTACATTTGTTGGTTACACGCTAACAACTGTTTTCTTTGCTAGAAAATGAATTAGAACCCCCAAACATTATATATATTTTTTTTCAAACACCCTAGAGAATAAAAGGGCAATGGTTGCAATACTTTTTGTCACACAGTATTTGTGTAGCGGTCTTTCCAGCGTGATTTTTTTGGAAAAATTTCACTTTTTTGAGTATGTTGGATAATGTAACTTGCATACTGACTGCACTACATGATCGTATGACCACAGAAAGAACGTTCAGGTGCATGTAATTAGCATCCGGCCGTTCCTGACTTCTGAGCATGCGTGTTTTGCACAATACAACTTGTTGTACCAACTGCTCTGTACACGCGATACAACGGTCGTGTGACCGCTTGTTGGTACGACCAAGTTTTCTAGTCTGCTCATACAACTCCCCTTGTACAGCCGTCGTATGTCGGCTGTTCTAATCATGCATACGAACGATCCATTTCGCATACAACGGTTGTTCATACGACCTGTTGTATACAATCGTCGCCCCGTGTGTACGAGGCATAAAAGTATAATTATTTTTAATATTTTTCTTAGTTTTGGATAAAGTGGAGAGGGATTAGAACACACGTCTGGATTTTATTGCTGTCTGTGCCCCCATTAGGGAGATTCACCCTCCCTGTTTGCCCTTTTTACCGTTATCATCGAAAGTAAAAAAAGTAAATCCCAAATTTTGGCTTGGCAGCAGAACAGGAATAGAGGGTAATCGTCCAATTGGGACACTGGTTCTTGTGACAACCAGGGATTCCCTCACTTTGGAGGGATTTCCACTCACTTCCTGTTTTGGCTCTGGGACAGTAAGTTAAAGGAGACCACCCCAATTAGACACCAATGACATTAAAAAACTTGACGGTGATTATAACCCTCCATTTCTCCACAATGAAAAAAGAAAAACCTTTGCCTATAACTGTAATTTAGGTAGGCATTGAGGAAACCTGAGACTAGCACCGATCGCAGCTTGGGTGAGATATTGTGTATGTACAGTATATAAGGTTGTTATCCCTGGAGGCCCTCCAAGGTTTATATTATGATTTACAGTTGATTAACTTTGAAGGCTAATTGTGTTATGCAATATGAACCGAAGAGTACAGATGTAAGAGTACAGATTGTTATATATGCTGTCACTTTAAACTTATTGCGATTCAAGTACTTTCATTTTACTAAAAAAGATGTATAAGAAATCAAATAATTTATGGTCAGAATCTTCCCTGACTGGATGAAATACCGAAATTGCCAGGCCTGAAGTGTGCCTCGACCTGGCTGGCCAGTATACCTGAAAGAGGGCATACCCTGAATAATTGTCCTGATGAAAGGGGTACTGTGTGGTCTGATTGGCTCTGACCTGGGGACCCGGGTGGGTGGGGACTGAGAAGCCAAGACCGACGCTGACAGGGAGGAGGATGGAGCGTTGTATGCTCCAGACTCCTCCCACAAATCCAGGCTAGCCTCCGGCCAGCCTTCAGACTTGTGGTCAGATTCTTCCCTGACTGGATGAAATACCGAAATTGCCAGGCCTGAAGTGTGCCTCGACCTGCCTGGCCAGTATACCTGAAAGAGGGCAAAAGACACAAAATAGGTATGAAATGTTTTCATTGCAGATATTAACAAGTAATTCCTACTTAATTAAACAGAGTATTAAATGCTCGGATAACCTCCACATGCGGTCCTGGTATGTACCGATTAAAACAAGCTGACTTCCACCGCCCCATGTATTTGATGATGTAAGCTGGGACCCCCTGTTTGGAAGCTGCGGAGGCTGCCCCAATCCTAAATGAATGACCAGAAAAACTTCTTGGATTCAGATGTAAATTAGTCAGTAGCATGCGTATATGCGTGATGAATTGTTTAGAGGACAGGGGACCCACTGGAAAGGGGAGCAAAGGGGGAATCCAAAGGTGCTGCTGCAAAAAAGCTACAGAGCGAATCCAGCACTACCATAGGACACCAATTGACTGGTTTTGCTAATCCCCAGCCGCTAAGCGTAATGGTCATGCTCTTTCTTGAGACTACTTTTCAGCAATACTGGAGCATGTACATTGGCCTGCGAAACTTCCCCCAGCCTGAGGAAACCTAAAAAGCTAAGGTAAATTGCGGCTTTCAGCACCAAACTGGAGGCCACCCCAAAGGGTGCTGAAGACAACATGTCTGACATATCCCAGAAAATACTTCCTGTGATCGGTAAACGTGAGAACCGTGATTGTTCCTGAGACCTTTGCATCCCCCTTAACATCGCCTTCAATGGGTGAGCTGCAAAAATGGACGGGATGTCAGATGTTTGTAGTGATCTGAAATGCTGTATCCCTGATAAGTACAGCTTGACTGTGCTTGCGGATAAGCCCAACTCACTATGACAATGCGCTGCAAAAGCCATGATGTAACTAACATCCCCTGGGGCAACACACAGATATCGATCCATGAATCTACGAAACGCCGACCACCCTGTAGTGTATGCCTTCAAAGTATTCCTGGACAGAGAACTGTTGGCAAACATCCTGGCCTGATCCCAAAACCTGCCTAGTCCATGATCAATTGGGCGTAGCGCGGAACTGCTCTGCCCTCCAGCTCGGCTCCTGGCTGCTGTAAGAAAAATTGCGGCATGTTAAATCATGATAACGCATCGGCCGCACCATTGAACCTACCCCCGATGAATTCACCACGAAATGAAATTAAAGGGTGAGGCCCAACCATGTCAACCTGCGCATAAAAGACATGATTAACAATGACCCTGACCTGCCTTTGTTGATAATATTGGCCATAGCGAGATTATCTGTGAAGAAAATTACCGATTTCCCGGTCCATTCTGCCCCCCATGTGACCGCGACTGCTACGATGGAATAAATCTCAAAAAATGCTGACGTCTGAGCAAATTTAGGTAATTGAAACACCTCGAGCAGCCACCGTCCGGCAAACCACTGGTCACCAAATATGGCGGAAAAACCTATAGATGCTGCCGCATCGGAGAACACCCTAGGTGAATCATTGTCTGGCTGAGGAATAAGCAAGGAGATACCATTCCAGTTGCCAAGGAACTGATCCCACATGACCAAATCAGCCCTGGCATCTGCCTGTAACCTGATCACTGATTCTGAATCCAGACATAAAGGTAACAAGGCCAACAACCTGGATATAAAAGATCTCCCCTGAGGGATAATCCTCATGGCATGATTCAACATGCTCAATAGGGACTGCAGTTCCCTCTTCGAACACGCTGATGATAGAACAAATCCATGAATGATCTGCCGAATCCTCTGTAGATTCTCTTCAGGCAGACTTGCCACCATGCTACCGGAATCCAAGGTTATACCCAGAAAATTGATAACCCTGGATGGCCCCTCCACTTTGCGGACTGCTAACGGAACATTCAATTCCGAGAACAGCCTGGACAGTGAGTCCAAATCTTTAGGAGATGAAGCCGAGTCTTCAATTAGTAAAAAATCATCTAAGTAATGAACTACCCGCTCACAACCTTGGCAGTTTCCCAAAATCCAATGAAGTGCCTGTGCGAACAAATCAAACAAATAAGGACTGCTCTTTGAACCAAATGTTAATTTTGTGGCAAAGTAGTACCTCCCCGCCATTTGATGCCATACCATTGCCACAGGTCGGGTCTGATAAGAAGCAGTTTAAACGCATCCGCCACATCTGCTTTGGACAACCATGCGCCCCTTCTTAACTGCAAAATGTGTTGAATGGCTAAATCCACTGACGTGTATTTTAATGGAAATTATTCCGATGGTATGAGTGAATTCAAACTCCGTATGTGGGAAAAATGAGGTGCAGACAGGTCATAAATGAAACAATATTTATTCGAAAATTTTCCACACACCACACCTTTCGGGCTGACCCTCCACATACCAAAAGGAGGAGACATGAATCGGCTAATTACAAATCCCTTAGAAATTTCTACATCCAGTAATTCATCTACCACAGCAGCGTATCTATCTGCTGACAGCAGATTCCTACATTTAAAAGACTGAGTAGGAAGCGTAACGAACCCTGTATGGAAACCTACCGAAAATCCCTCCATCAAAAACCGCCTGAGAACTGGGGACGGATGATTCTCTAGATAATGCCATAACAGAGGGACGTTAATTTGGCTCAGTCATGAGCTAGCTGACCTCACCAAACAAGCAGTTTTAGGATGTGCCCTGAAACAGTTGGAACAGACATGTAGGAGCCTACACTGATTATAATTTCAACCAGCCTGATTGTAATTATTGCATAATTGCGCCTTACCAAGATAGTGGATAGGCCTCCCCAATTTGTCCACCTGTCCTGAGGGTCCTGTGGAAGATACCCCACTGCCTTGTTTGACCACCCCAACGTGACTGTGCACCTTGATCGAGGGGCACCAGGCTGACGTGTGAGCTGTAGACTGACAGTTGCCACATACCAGAGATTTTTGATTGGCGAAATGCCTGCAGAAAAGTTCAGTATCGATGTTACTCCAACATGTGACCAATTGGAACTGAGCCCATGTTGCTGCAACCTTGGCTGAAAACGATCTATGATAGTCGTAAAAACTACACCCACCATATTTATGCGCTAAGTCTTCCATCTTGTGCAGATATATATCTAATTCTTCCCTTCTATTAGGATTGACCGAGCATATGATATCCCTGAAGATACCAAATGCCAGCACGAATTCTGCCACACTAAGCTTGCGGTTAAGCCTGGAGTCCTTGGCTTTAAGTACCACCGTGACTTCTCCGCAGGCATAGGACTTGTTCTCCGATAAATCCTGTGAAGCAATCAGTAAAGATGCCAAATTCACATCTTTCCCTTCCAATATATCCTTCTTGACATTGGCTGTGATAAAATGGGCCAGGGATACTGAAGGTAACACTGACAATGGTGACGGGGCTGCCACAGGTGAAGGAACGACAACATTACCTACAGGAACGCTAGGTAGAGCAGGAGCTGCTGGAACTGCAACTGCTTGATCCCTAGCAACACGAGTTTCTATCACTTCCATCCTATCCTGTAGCTGAGACATGGATGGGACCAACGTGTTTAACACTGTGTGAATTTGAGTCAATGAATTGTGCACAGAGGCGTGTTCTTCACTGGTAGATGAGATAGGCTGCGATGGAAACAACAACCTAAATAATTCAGCTTTCCTGGCTGAAGCTGGGAAGGGAATGCCTCTTTGACGTAGCTCTGCTATGAGCCTAGGAATGGTCCAGTTTCTCAACGACTGGGTACTCCCATTTTCTGACCCACCTCGTGGGGTCGGAGGGATGAAAGCCACATCCTTACAATCAGACACATGCGACATATCCGATCTATAGAAAGAAAGCATATGGGTAAGCACCCCCACTACATGAGCTATAATTGAACCCTGTGCATGATTCCTAATGGTGCGCATGAAATAACTGCCACCTTACAGCGCATGCAACCCCTAACACGCCCCTAAGTGTAATGTACCACTTATTTAGCCCGAGCGACCTGCAGCGACGATACAAGAATTAAAAACGAACACTCAGGGCTAATGTACCCACAGAAACATGGTGGGTAAATGTAAGAGTAGGATGAATGAACGTGCACGTATGACGTATGTTTTACCGGCGAGCATTATATGTTCTATAACATTTTTAAAAACGAAAACTCGTTTAAAAGACGTGACGGAACCTGCAACCCATCTGATAACTACCAGCATGGAATGAAACGTGGCCTGACACACCTGTTACTGAAATAACTCTAGAGACCACGAGTAACCAAAATACCTGAAACCTGGTAATGCACCTGATGAAACATAATGAAAAATAACGAATGATACTGCAGCGAATGCAGACAAATAATGAGATGATACTGCAGCGAAAATGCAGCATAAACGAACGACCCTGCAGCGAAATGCAGACAAACATAAAAGAAACAACAAATGATGCTGTAATGAAAAAACAGATGCAGTTTGAACATGAACAAAAAATTTTTACATAATACTGCAGCGAATGCCGACTAAACAAAAACTGAGGAACGGATGATATGCAGCGATAAGTAGATAACATTTATGAAAAGAGGAACAATAACTGACGCTGCCGTGATGGCAAACACACATGAAAGAAAAGAGGAAATGACAAATGCAACAAAGAAAAAGCCCAATGAACATCAAAAAAACAAAAACGTGACGAATGATACTGCAGGGGGATACCAAACGTGAAATGACATGGAATTAAACAATTGCCATTGTGATGAACTGCACATGAGTATGACTGAATATAAACACCCCCCCCCACACACACACTTTTTTTTTTTTTTAATTATTAACGCACCTGATGATGATCCGCACCTTAACCAGTCCACCTATGTATATGCAAGACTTTAATGCAGCAGCAACACTACCGTCAGGGAGACAAGAATCATCTGTTATAATATGTGAGCATACTTAGATACCCCCCCATGCTGCTACTGACAATACTGGAACATTCCTACTTTATATGTGACATGAGTAAAAAATCCTGCCATGTAATCACCATACCTTTAAATACATCAAGGGGGTGAATAAGGTTCAGGAGGGCAGTCTTTTCAATATGAAACCAAAATCAAGAACACGGGGACTTGACCTCAAAATAACTGGGGGGAAGTTCAAAACTAATCTTAGAAAGTATTATTTTACTGAAAGGGTGGTTGATGATTGGAATAAACTACCAACAGAGGTTGTGAGACAGTCAACAGTAAATGGCTTCAAAAATGCTTGGGATAAACATAAATCTATAGTCAGACAACAAGGTTAATGTAAAAAAAAAAAATATAAAAAAATAAATAAATAAATAAAAAGTGGCAGACTCGATGGACTACTCAGTCTTTTTCTGCTGTCACTTTTCTATGTTTCTATGTTTCTATACCTATAGAACAGTGGACAGCTTGACCCCACCAATAGAACTGATTGCTGCACTCAGTATCTTACAGAGCTTTTAACAGAATTCTGATGGTGAGACCCCGGACAGCCCCTAATGCTCAACAGCCGACCTGTCCTGCCACCTCCCCTCCCTGCCCTCCTAATGTGCACAGGGCCCCAGGAAACATAAATGCCCAATGATCACTGCCCACCTGCCCGGCCGCAGAAGCGGCGACACCTCAGCCTCCCTCCCCGCCCCCCCTTTCCCCCACTGTCGTGGTCAGTACCTGTACCGCCGACCGCAAGCTGCCCCAGCAAGTTGAAGTGGCCCCTGCACCTGTCCCACGATCGCTCATTTCCCCGAAACCGGAAGTCCTCGTGTACCCGGAAATGATGTCACGCC
>BLSH010183985.1:41521-52904 GCA_018402905.1 Glandirana rugosa
AGTCGTCTCGTCCATGAAAGATATACGTGTTCTCATTTCATGTATGTTGACCCCTAATCCGATGTGTTAGTACCAACGGCCGAAGGTCTCCGATACTAGGAGCCCTTTTACCGGTGTCGTCTGCGGTCTGTTAATTGTTAGTATCTTCAGAAGTCCTTTTACCGGCGAACCATAAGTTAGATCGGGCGGTGATATATTTACGTGACTCTCTTGTGGAGGGGTGTAGGGGTTCATCTTCAGTACTGAGTACTCGTCGCACTGCATTGCGCATCCCGCACTCGCCTCCACTTGCCATAAACTAATGGTGATTTATTTAAATAAAGATTAAAAACACTCACATTTGAAATTTTAAAAATTGCATATCTCCACGAGCTGCGAGCTCGTCCCTTTAAGGTACATCAAATACCGTTCACCTCCGCTCACGCCCTACGCGTTACGTCACGCTGCTCATGAGTCATGACTTCTACTTGGGGATGTGGGGAGGTGTTCTCTCAGTGCATTTATATAGTGGCGGGCTAGATTGAATACCAAGCGGCCATTTTCCTGAAGACTTCTATGATTGTTAATTGTCTGGCGTCTGCTGTGGCCATTTTCCCGAGGATCATAGCCTCTGGAAGCCGGCAACCATGATTGTGTAGCCTAATCCCCAGTTGTATGTACTTTACTCTTGTGCATATAGAAAGTACCTGCTCTGCTGACACTTCCAACAGATTGCCAAATTGTACTAGTTCTAATTGCCTCGTTCTAAACCAGGAGGTACTTATTAGGGATTTATTGATTGTTCTTACACTTTGGTGTTCAGAAGATGATGCTCTCAATGGGATAACTTTTGATTCCATTAAACAAAGATATTTTAAAACACAATAAATAATACTCATTACTCAAAATAAATATTATATAAAAATTCAAAAAATTCCATAGGTCCATATCAATAATGTCAGTACAATAAATGATCATGTCTAAAATTATTTTGAATAAACATAATTAATACGATAATTCTACCTACTTACTTGCAATAAGTGTACTTCTGATAATTTTAAGCTGTATGTTTAAGTTTATGAAATGTATCTTATGTTCAATGTAGAAAAAATTGTGTTTTTTATTCTCATCGCCCATTTTTGATCCTTTTGCTGTCACATATTTCTCCTTACTTCCTATTTTACATTACTAATAATACTATTAGGTTTCAATTTATTATGATATTGGATTTAGCTACTGTCTTTGTAGTGACTCAAAAAACCTGAAAAACCGACAACATTTCTGTTAATTTTTGCTGTCTCATATTTCACTTTAAAAAAAATAAATAAATAAATATATTTTTAAACATGAATGTCTAATAGTTAATAATTAGTTATCTGGGTGGAAATATCCTCACTAATAGTACATTTTGCTTGTCAAATCCATTTCTTATATTCTGGACGTGCTCCTTAATTCTTTCTTTCAGTGGTCTTTTTGTGCGACCCACATATTGGAGTCCACAGCTACATTCCAAAACGTATACTGCTCCTTCAGTATTGCATCCGATAAACTCCTTTATATCGTATTTCATCCCTGTGCTGTTGGCCAGGAATTGGCTTCTCCTCTCATTTGGTTTCATTGAGCTGGTACATGCATAACATTTTCTACAAGGGTAAAAACCTTTGCCTGTGAAGAAGGTGAAAGCTTTCTTAGGAGGGTTGATCACATTCCTTACTATTTTATGCCTCAGCGTAGGGGCTCTCCTATATACAAATTTAGGTTGTTGTGGTAGCAGAAGGTTTCAATTTTTGTCTGCTCGTAGTATAGGCCAATGTTGTTTTATGATTTTTTCTACTTGTTTATGTTGTCTACTATAATCTAAGACTAGGGGAATTTTGTCTTCCAATTTATTCTTCTGTTCTTTTTTCTTCATTAATGTTTTTCTTTCTATTTCTGATACCTCTTGTATTTTTTTTTCTATTTGTTTCGGTCATACCCTTTCTTTATAAATCTCTCACCTATTTTGGTCGCTTGTTCCATGTAGTCTTGTTGTTCTGTACAGTTTCTTTTTATTCTCAGGAGTTGTCCCTTAGGTATATTAAAAATCCAGTTTCTGTGATGGCAACTTTGAGACGGTAAATAACTATTGCGGTCTACATTTTTAAAATGAGTTTTTGTTTTCAACTTCTTGTTTTCTTGCCTTATTTCTAGATCCAAAAAGTTATTTTTTCTTTGCTAATATCCCATGTTAATTTGATGTTTCTATTGTTTTTATTAAGACCGTCTAGAAAGATGACCAACTTCTCTTTACTTCCTTTCCACAGGATGATGATGTCAACTATATATCTTTTATAGAGTCTTAACTCTGGTGGTGGTTCTTTGTAGATCTCTTCTTCCTCCCATTGGGCCACGTATAAGTTTGCAATACTTGGAGCAAACTTAGCGCCCATAGCCACTCCTGTTCTTTGATGGTAATACTCTTGTTGGTAACAAAAATAGTTATGTTTAAGACAGAAGTCTATGCTTTTGATGAGATATTTTCTCTGTATGCATGGTGGCATTGAGTATTCTCTCAATGCCCATTTGGCCGCTTCACAGGCTTGATGATGTTTTATCTGTATAACTGTATATAAAGAGGATACGACAGCCGTTGCCATTAGTATTGGATCATCTTCTATTGCAATCTCTTCTATTAATTCTAGTATATGTTTGGTATCCTTTAGATGTGCTTTTGTTTTATAGACTACTGGTTGCAGGTAATGATCTATATATTCCCCTATTCTTGCTGTTAATGAGTCAATGCCATTTACTATGGGTCTTGGAGGTGGTCTTTCTTTGTCCTTATGTATTTTTGGTATCGTATATATCACCGGTGTTCGGCATGCTTCAGGGATCAAATATTTTGCTTCCTTCTTGTTTAGAATTCCTTTCTTTAAGCCCAGATGTATTATTTTTTCAAGTTCTTTCTTGGATTTGTTTAGAGGATTTCCTCTTAATTTCTCATATGTGTTTGTATCTTCCAACATTTCTAACACTGTGGTATGTTATTTATTATTATTATGTCACAGTGCACAATCTCGCAGCTGCCATCGTATAACGGCGTTTTGCGATATCGAGCCATCTTGTCGCCGTCAACCTGTGGTTGACGGTCGGCAAGTGGTTAATATACCTAAGGGACAACTCCTGAGAATAAAAAGAAACTGTACAGAACAACAAGACTACATGGAACAAGCAACCAAAATAGGTGAGAGATTTATAAAGAAAGGGTATGGCCGAAAACAAATAGAAAAAAACATACAAGAGGTATCAGAAATAGAAAGAAAAACATTAATGAAGAAAAAAGAACAGAAGAATAAATTGGAAGACAAAATTCCCCTAGTCTTAGATTATAGTAGACAACATAAACAAGTAGAAAAAATCATAAAACAACATTGGCCTATACTACGAGCAGACAAAAATTTAAACCTTCTGCTACCACAACAACCTAAATTCGTATATAGGAGAGCCCCTACGCTGAGGGATAAAATAGTAAGGAATGTGATCAACCCTCCTAAGAAAGCTTTCACCTTCTTCACAGGCAAAGGTTTTTACCCTTGTAGAAAATGTTATGCATGTACCAGCTCAATGAAACCAAATGAGAGGAGAAGCCAATTCATGGCCAACAGCACAGCCAACAGCACATACTTTTTGGAATGTAGCTGTGGACTCCAATATGTGGGTCGCACAAAAAGACCACTGAAAGTAAGAATTAAGGAGCACGTCCAGAATATAAGCAATGGATTTGACAAGCATAGTGTATCAAAACACTTTGACAAGGCACACCACAGAGACCCTAGACATCCTAAATTTTGGGGTATCGAGCCCTATATAAGACATTGGAGGGGGAGCCACAAAATTAGGACATTAAGCCAGCTCGAATCTAAATGGATTTATTTAATGAATACTTTCTCACCCTATGGACTTAATATAGAATTTGACTTGAACTGCTTTCTAAGCGATTTTTAGAAAAAAACACACTGGCCTATTAGATCACTTGAATCATCAATATGTTATAATAATAAAGAAATATGAGACAGCAAAATTTACTATTAGTGAGGATATTTCCACCCAGATAACTAATTATTAACTATTAGACATTCTCGTTTAAAAATATATTTATTTATTTATTTATTTATTTTGAAAAAAGTGAAATATGAGACAGCAAAAATTAACAGAAATGTTGTCGGTTTTTGAGTCAGATAATAAAATTGTGAAAATAGTGAGTACTACAAAGACAGTAGCTAAATCCAATATCATAATAAATTGAAACCTAATAGCATTATTAGTAATGTAAAATAGGATGTAAGGAGAAATATGTGACAGCAAAAGGATCAAAAATGGGCGATGAGAATAAAAAACACACAATTTTTTCTACATTGAACATAAGATACATTTCATAAACTTAAACATACAGCTTAAAATTATCAGAAGTACACTTTTTGCAAGTAAGTAGGTAGAATTATCGTATTAATTATGTTTATTCAAAATAATTTTAGACATGATCATTTATTGTACTGACATTATTGATATGGACCTATGGAATTTTTTGAATTTTTATATAATATTTATTTCAAGTAATTGTGTTTTAAAATACCTTTGTTTAATGGAATCAAAAGTTATCCCATTGAGAGCATCATCTTGCGAACACCAAAGTGTAAGAACAATCAATAAATCCCTAATAAGTACCTCCTGGTTTAGAACGAGCCATTAGAACTAGTACAATTTGGCAATCTGTTGGAAGTGTCAGCAGAGCAGGTACTTTCTATATGCACAAGAGTAAAGTACATACAACTGGGGATTAGGCTACACAATCATGGCCGCCGGCTTCCAGAGGCTATGATCCTCGGGAACATGGCCACGGCAGACACCAGACAATTAACAATCATAGAAGTCTTCAGGAAAATGGCCACTTGGTATTCAATCTAGCCCACCACTACATAAATGCACTGAGAGAACACCTCCCCACATCCCCAAGTAGAAGTCATGAGCGGCGTGATGTAACGCGTAGGGCGTGAGCGGAGGTAAACGGTATTTGATGTACCTTAAAGGGACGAGCTCGCAGCTCGTGGAGATATGCAATTTTTAAAATTTCAAATGTGAGTGTTTTTAATCTTTATTTAAATAAATCACCATTCTTCACATATGCTGAGAATGTAATTGAAGAGCATTAACGTGGAGGAACTAAGCATATCATAGGAGAAAAGTGACCTTTTGAAAGCAGTGAGAGACCCCCGGTGGAGGAACATCATTACTACATCTGCTAATTAAAGAAACCTTTACGTGCTATAGCCCTAGCACACTGAGGTGAGAGGCTAGAGCATTTAAAGGAGCACAGAGTGGATCGCAGTCACAAAAGCTTTTTGTTTCACAAATCACCATTAATTATCACTGGTTATCGAAGGAAAAATACGAGAGTTAATGAAGATGTCTATAATAATTTGAAGAAATTAAGATTGCACTACAGCACTTTAATGGACACACTGTTTATTATTAATTATATATATATAAGGATATACGTTTGTGATGTATCAGTGTCCAGCCTTGAGACACATATGCTATTTATTTATGTATTAGCACCAGCACAATATATATTCATTTATTGAATGGTGTCCAGCCTTGAGACACAATTTTATATTCATTTTATATTCATTTATACATGAACATTATTGTTTTTTAGTGCACGGTTATTTAATTTATTATTAGCAGTCATTAGAATTGAAGATACTGCAGTTCACATGTGACAAGCGCTGAGCAACCCCCCCCCCCCCCCTTTTTAATTTGAGGCCAAAATATTGCCTTCCAGAAAATGGTAGAGAGCTTGAATGGCCTTACATGAAAAGAAATGTATTTTGGGAACCTGCCACTGTGGGACAGCACATTCCACAAATTCATGAAACGGACAGAGCCTGCCAGCTGAAAAGGCAGCAGTTGGAGTGCTAGCAGTTTGGCCAAGCTAGCATTAAGATGCTGAGCATGTGGATGGCTGGGACAGTATTTCTTTTTATGGTTCAGCAACTGGTGTATAGATATTTGCCTGCTGAATTCACCTGGTGGTGTACTGCTAGCAGATCGGCTGCAAGTACTAGTTGTGGCACGCATTGCTACACCTTCATTCCTCTCAGTGCAGGTTTTGGAGAGGACTGCAGGTATAGTAGAGGTTGAGATCCCAGATGAGGAGCAAGGAGAAGTCTGCCTTGTTTTCTGGTGTGGGTTTTTCAGGTACTCTTGCCAATGGACTGCATGGCTGGTCGTCATATGCCTTGTCAAGACAGTAGTGCCCAAGCGGCTGGAGTCCTGGCCGCACTTGACCCGCTTCAGACATAAATTGCAAATGGCAATGGTGCAATCTACTTCACATGTCCTGAAAAATGCCCACACCAAACAAATTTTGAAAGTCGGCAGGGAGGCAGCAGCGCCCTTCACCTGTGGAGCTCTGTGGTCTGATGCAATTGGGTGGCTGCCCTTAAGCTGGCCCCTGGATGATATCCTGCCTCGTTGGAGTTGGGCCTCCTCCTCACTTTCCTCCTCTCTTCTCTCAGGCACCCAAGTACAGTCCATGTTCTCATCATCCCCTCCTTCCTCATCACTGGAGCAAACGTGGCAGTATACTGCAGCTGGGGGAACATGACTGCTAGTTTCTTGTCCTTTTGCGGCACCCCCTGTATCTAAGCTCATACTATTCCCTTCCTCAATCTGGGAACCAACATCGGAGCCTTCAAACTGCTGCGCATGCTCCATCTGCATGTAACCGACACTATATTCAAATAACTCAGGTGACTCCTCCTTGCATGATGGAGGGGCTACAGAAGGAGTAACTGTGGACAAGGATCCGGTGGAATAGGCTGCTTTGCCAGATGCTTTGGAAGGCAAACTTGTACAAGCCTGTGTGACAGAGGATGAGGAAGACGAGGGCGGTCTTGCTATCCACTCCACCAACTCTTCTGCATGTTGCGGTTCAATAGCACATCCAACAACAGAAAAAAAGGACAAGCATGACCCGCATGCAGAGGACGCACCACGTCCCCCACCACCACTTTTCACTGAAGACACAGAGCCTGCTTGCCCTCTTTTAGTGGTCTGGGAGCGCCTGCCTCTCCTTTGTGGCCTTCCTGACATGATGGGTATTTTTTTTAACATCGCACTACTCTGTACTACAGTATATACCGTACATCCCTGAATGCAAGAATTTTAAGACACCACGTCAAGTAGTGTGCTATATACAGTTCACCCCCAAATGCACTGATATATAGTGTACCCTCAATACGCTGCGTGTACATCTGTATACACTAGACTGTATATATTTTAAGACACCACGTCAAGTAGTGTGCTATATACTGTACACCCCCGAATGCACTGATATATAATGTACACTCAATACGGTGCATGTATATCTGCATACACTAGACTGTATATATTTTAAGACACCACGTCAAGTAGTGTGCTATATACTGTACACCTCCAAATGCACTGATATATAGTGTACACTCAATACGCTGCATGTATATCTGTATACACTAGACTGTATATATTTAAAGACACCACGTCAAGTAGTGTGCTATATAATGTATACCCCCGAATGCACTGATATATAGTGTACGCTCAATACGCTGCGTGTATATCTGTATACACTAGACTGCATATATTTTAAGACACCACGCCAAGTAGTGTGCAAGCACCAGCATGCATTACCATCCTTTCATGGCATTGCGGGCGAGGCCTGCCGGACCCCGCTGGGGATACGATTTGGAGGGCTGACATGGCTGGGATTCCCCTTTCCACTGCTTTCATCACACATGCGGAAGCACATCACACCATGGCCCATTTTCCTTTCACAGGTACACATACCCTGCACACCATAATTCATTGGTAGTACACTTTATTTTATCATCTTTTATTCATTTCTTTTTACACACATTTTCACTATTGCCCCTTTTGTTTCAAGGGATCATCTTCATAGACATTTATATGTATTGTTTCACCCCCTTCACATTCACTTTCTGGTATCCATGTCCATTGAAATATTGGACCAGGGCAGTTCATATATGCAACTATATATACAACCTTATATACTTTTCAACCTTACCATCCCATATGTCATTGATTACCATTCCCTGAACAGGTGGCCAGCACCGCCCTCATTATGGTGTGATTGTCTACCTCCAAGGGAAGATTCCCTATATATTCACACAAGACATCACAGCCTGTTTTCCACACACAACTAATTCCTGTGATTGATGCATGCTGTTTCACACTGCTTACAGGTAACTTTTGCTGACATATTGGGGAAATTGGATGCTCTAGTAGCGTTCCTGTTTGCTCCATATTGCAATACCTTTTGTATACTCTGCTACCATAGCAATCATTATCATTACATTTTATATATTTTTTCTACAGCTGACATCTAATTGGAAAGGGTATAACTTCCAGGGTCACATCATCTCAACCACCTCTCCCCCCTCCATTCCTCTCACACATACCTATTGGACTCCATGTCCATCTCATTTTTTGGACCAGGTCAGTACATATATGTAACTATATATATATATATATATATATATATATATATATATAATCTTCAATGTTCACTCTGCTATTATAGCAATCATTCCTACTACATATATTTATGTTACAGCTGACACCTATTTGGACAAGGTGGAACTTCTAGGCTCACACAACCCTACCCATGCCATGTCTGTCCTTCAGTTGTCCCCTGGTGTTGGTTCTGGTTGGCTTCCTCCCCTCAGCTCCCGTGCCACACATCCATTGCTACCGCCTGTTGCGATCTCAGCAAATTGGCACATTGCTTTACCTGATGGTGAGTATGGGGCCTTCTACTCCTAGACCCCTCTGACCATTTACCATAACAACATTCCTTGCGTTATACATTTTTTCTTTATTATAGATGCATCACACACGCATCCACTCCTGAGAAAGTGAGCTATGTCTTGTGAAACGCGTCAGTTTAATTAGATGCCTGTGCATACTGTATGTTTTTATATGAATCATTGCAAAATTGTACCATGATGTATTTTATCGGCTCAGCAATTGTCATGCTATCCATGTATGTAAGATAATTTTTTAATAAATGTTCAAAAAGTGTACACTCATGTTACTTTGTTATTAGTGGCAAATGGTGCTCACCTCATATAAAGTCCCAGGGCACTTTTCTGTGTATTTGTTGTGTATATAGGGGTGGAGGTGTGTCACTGGTGACACCAGACCTTCCTCTTTTATTTGTTAGAGTGTAAACTTAATACACTGCTGTATATCTGTATACACTAAACTGTATATATTTTAAAACACCACGTCTATTAGTGTGATATATACTGTACACCTCCGAATGCACTGATATATAGTGTACACTCAATAGGCTGCGTGTATATCTGTATACACTAGACTGTATAAATTTTAAGACACCACGTCAAGTAGTGTGCTATATACTGTACACACCCAAATGCACTGATATAGAGTGTACACTCAATACGCTGTGTGTATATCTGTATACACTAGACTGTATATATTTTAAGACACCACGTCAAGTAGTGTGCTATATACTGTACACCCCCGAAGGCACTTATATATACTGTACACTCAATAAGCTGCGTGTATATCTGTACACACTAGACTGTATATATTTTAAGACACTATATCAAGTAGTGTGCTATATACTGTACTCCCCTAAATACACTGACATATAGTGTACACTCAATACGCTGCTTGTATATCTGTATACACTAGATTGTATATATTTTAAGACAACACGTCAAGTAGTGTACTATATACTGTACACCCCCGAATCCACTGATATATAGTGTACACTCAATATGCGGTGTGTATATATGTATATACTAAACTATATATTTTAAGACAGCACATCAAGTATTGTGCTATATACAGTACACCCCCGAATGCACTGATATATAGTGTCCACTCAATACGCTGTGTGTATATATGTATACACTAGACTGTATATATTTTAAGACACCACGTCAAGTAGTGTGCTATATACCGTATACCCCCGAATGCACTTATATATAGTGTACACTGAATACGCTGTGTGTATATATGTATACACTAGACTGTATATATTTTAAGACAAGTAGTGTGCTATATACCGTACACCACCAAATGCATTGATATATAGTGTACACTCAATACGCTGCTTGTATATCTGTATACACTAGACTGTATATATTTTAAGACACCACGTCAAGTAGTGTGCTATATACAGTACACCCCAGAATGCACTTATATATAGTGCACACTGAATATGCTGTGTGTATAGCTGTATACACTAGACTGTATATATTTTAAGACACCACCTCAAGTAGTTTGCTATATACCGTACACCCCCAAATGCACTGATATATAGTGTACACTCAATACGTTGCGTGTATATATGTATACACTGGACTATATATATTTAAAGGCACCACATCAAGTAGTGTGCTATATACCGTAAACCCCGAATGCACTGATATATAGTATACACTCAATACACTGCATGTATATATGTATACACTAGCCTGCATATATTTTAAGACACCACGTCAAGTAATGTGCTATATACTGTTCACCCCCGAATGCACTGATATATAGTGTACGCTCAATACGCTGCTGTATATCTGTATACACTAGACTGTATATATTTTAGGACACCACATCAGGTAATGTGCTATATACCGTACACCCCCCAATGCACTGATATATAGTGTACACTCAATACGCTATTGTATATCTGTATACATTAGACTGTATATATTTTAAGACACCGCGCCAAGTAGTGTGCTATATACCGTACTACTAAATTGTTATCAAATACTTACCGTAATTTTCCTTTCCTGGCCTATCCTCACGTCAGCACACAATGGGTTAACGCCTCTTGCAGGCGCTCACATGACCACCTATAACTAGCTGAATAAAAGACATCCCCTCCCCCACTAAGGTGTTCGATATCTTAGCCTGCGACAGGCCACTAGGGAGGGAGTCCTGTGCTGACTCGAGGATAGGCCAGGAAAGGAAAATTACGGTAAGTATTTGATAACAATTTTCCATATTCCTGGCCATACCTCACGTCGGCACACAATGGGATATAACTAGCTGAATAAATGGGCGGGAGAGAACACATGAAAAGGAACATTGACAATCAAGGAAACACTGCCAAAGTCAAGAAATATTTATTGGTCTCATCTCGTGTTGAGCGAACCCGAACTGTAACGTTCGGGTCTGTACCGAACTTTGGGGTGTCCGGGACCCGGACCCGAACCCGGACATTTCAAAAAACGTTTGGGTTCTGGTAGTTGATCACGCATGTTGAATAGCTGCAGGGCAGCCAATCAACAAGCGTTTCACTGGTAGATCGGAAGAGCACACGTCTGAACTCCAG
>BLSH010183986.1:51092-67907 GCA_018402905.1 Glandirana rugosa
ACTATATGGAGAAATATATAATACGATTTATATGATAACACAGTTGTATGATTACTAAATAACCAAGTGTCTTTGGGATAAGATTAAGAAGAAATAGACAATCGACAGGTATGTGACAAGGACTACTTGGTCTGTTGAAACGAATCACCCATCGGGACAACAGGAGTGACAGGTGAGGGTAGGATATGAGAAGTTAACTTTTTATTATCCTCAGTCCAGTCTTTTAATAAGTCCATAAGACTGATCACAACTCGCTTGGGCCTGACATTGCAAGCCCAGGCATGGCTTGAAAGCCCACAGGCCAAACCAGTGAAACGCTTGTTGATTGGCTGCCCTTCAGCTATTCAACATGCGTGATCAACTACCAGAACCCAGAACCCGAATGTTTTTTGAAATGTCCGTGTTCGGGTCCGGATCCCGGACACCCGAAAGTTCGGTACGGACCCGAACGTTACAGTCCGGGTTCGCTCAACACTAGTCAGAATACCTGAATAATTTTCTGACCTGACTCCTATTATTTTTCAATTGAAGAGTATAGGATGGGAGTGGACAGTGAGGACAACAGGGCTACCCACTAAGCAAAGTTGTCTGGTTCATCAGGAACAGTGTATGGACAGCTAACAGATAAAGAAGAATTAGAATAGGGTTTCTGTGAACCAATAAATCATTAGTATGTTGACACAATAGTATATTTAGCATAATATATAAAGAGGTATATCAGGCATAGAAGCTCCTTTTATAAAAATTGATTAAGAACACAGCCTGCCTATCTTATGCTCTAAGCTAGTCACTACATTTCAAAGTGAATTGAAAATAAACACTAACTAAATGTATGTAACTACTGACATGCGCAGTGAAACCTAATAAAAATTATTGAAATGAAAATAAACACTAACACTCTGTCTAAAGATAGACTCCCTGGGCTCTCGCACAGATCTGCTTGAGACCAAGCATGATGAACTAGCCATAGCATACAATGACCTTTCCAGGGAGCATGAGTCCCTTTCGAATGTTTTTACACAATTACAAGCTCATGTGGAAGATTTGGATAACCGTAAAAAACTGAACAATCTCCAGATTAGAGGGGCCCCGGAATCTATAACGGATCTCACTACATATACTATAAAGCTATTCAAATCTCTCCTGTCGAACATGGCGGCCTCCTCTTTCACGTGTGACAGAGTGCACAGGGCTCTCAGAGCTAAACCACCATCCGACAAGCCCCCCAGAGACATAGTACTGTGCATGAAAGATTTTCTTGCTAAGGAAGAAATCTGGAGGGTGGCTAGGAACACCCCAAACATTAACCTTGATGGAGTAACACTGTAGATATACCCGGATATATTTCAGGCCACATTGGAAAGGAGGAAAAAAATCAAAGAGATCGCATCCTCATTGGCATCAGCCCGTATAAGGTACAGATTCCCCTTCAAATTAATTGTCCACCACAATGGCTCTACTTATATTGCAACCACCTTAACAGAAGGATAGTTTGATGAAGCTGGGCCAACCCTCAGAAACTTCCAATGACCCCAAGGATTTCACCCCCCTGGAGCACCCCCTCACCCAGACGAGACCGTTGCAGAACATGCGGAGAGGCTGGAAACCTGGATCCTCTGGAACGTAACTAACCACTTGCAAAGAAATGTTATTTTGCCTTTTTTTCCTTTTTTCTTTTTATTACCACAGTCACCGTAAGGGAAGCACTGTTAGTTTCTTACCCTTCCTGTTTCTCATGTTAGGAGTCTCACTCCTCTATTTTCTACTAGCCCAAGGACAGAGTTGAAGTTATAATGATTCTGGATCAGTCCAGTAACGTTTGGCTAGGGACAAATGTTCCACACCACAGTTTTGGCAACACTGCCATTTTCTGGACACTAGGGTTCTTGACACCAGCTATATGAACTAACGTGGAATACAGATTTAACAGCTATCTAGAAACTAAATTTTTTCAGATATAATTTTAGCAGTATTGCCATCTAAGGATCACCTGTGCTCCTTACAGTTTCACCTCGGATATGATTGAACCTAATCTTTTCCAGTTTTTGCTGGTATCAATATGTTCTCGGAGGTTTCCATCTCAGGACTCTTCAGGACAATTTTCTTCTTATACAGGTTTACAGTTGAACTGTTACAAGATAGGTTGCAACTATCAGTTTTACGCACCAAAAATTGGTATACATGGGTATTTATACCTATACTTGATGGTTTATTTTTTCTAGGTAGTAGGCCTGACCCACCTATGTCCACATGCAGTTAGCCTACTCAGTCCTCCTGACATATCCCTAATTGGCATTCGACCATTAATGCTGGTTGGTTCAGGCACACTGAGTTTGAGATCCCAGGATCTCAGTATTTTGGTCCCAATAGCTATTTAGCAATCTTATATTGCTACTTTACTTCATTATACATTTTGTTTACTATGCTTCTTTCCCTATATTCTTGTGGTACGATTAATGCACACATTTTTAGTAGTACTTCAGTCTTATTGACACCATTGAATGATATTTTTGATCATATTGGTTTGGCTGAAACATGGCGACCCCGGAACTTATCTGCAGGATACCTATCCCGTACGTGGTGTTAGAGTCTGGTATGGTGGAGCTGGCCAACGTTTGCCTGATTTGGGTGAGAAGGTCTTCCTGGATTAATAGAAAGTGGTGAGCTGGCAAGATGGTGTCAGGAGGAGATACCTCTCCAGTCTTGTGAAACATCCTTGACAGCGCATCCGGCTTAACGTTCTTAGATCCGGGCCGGTACGTAATGTGTAACTGAAACTGGGAGAAGAACAGGGCCCAGCGTGCTTGGCGGGGCTTAAGTCTCTTGGCCATCCTCAGGTATTCCAGATTCTTGTGGTCCGTGAAGACCAAGACTGGATGAGCTGCTCCTTCCAAGAAGTACCGCCATTCCCCCAGGGCGGATTTAATTGCCAGAAGCTCCCTGTCACCCACATCGTAGTTCCTCTCGGGGGGAGAAAGCTTCCGTGAAAAGAAAGCGATGGGGTGCAGAGAAGCCTTAAGTTCCTGTCTTTGGGACAAGACTGCCCCGACTGTGGTCTCTGAGGCATCTACTTCCAAGATGTAGGGCGGGGTGGAGTCAGGGTGTTTGAGCACTGGTGCAGAGGTAAACAGTCCTTTCAAGGTTTGGAAGGCATTTTGCGCTTCCGGGGTCCAGGCAAAACAGGTATTCTGCTTAGTTAATTGTGTTATCGGGGAGATGACAGCAAAAAACTCTCGGATAAAATTTCTATAAAAATTGGCGAAGCCAACAAAGCGCTGTACCGCCTTCTTGTCCGCTGGTAGTGCCCAGTCCACAATAGCTGCAACTTTCTGGGGGTCCATGGTTGTGCCCGTAGTGGAGATGTGGAACCCCAGGAAGGCGATCTCTGTGCACTCGAAGGAACACTTTTTGGCCTTGGCACACAGGCCATGCTGCCGCAGGCGGCTAAGTACACACTTGACGTGTTTCCGATGTTCCTCCAGGGAGGGGGAGAAGATGAGGATATCATCAAGATATACCACCACGAATTGGTCAAGAAAGTCCCTGAAGATATCATTGACCAGGTGCTGAAACATGGCCGGAGCATTGTACAGCCCGAAGGGCATGACCAAATATTCAAAATGGCCAAATCGGGTCCGGAATGCCGTTTTCCATTCATCCCCCTCCCGTATGCGGATCAAGTTGTACGCTCCCCGGAGATCCAACTTGGAGAACACGGCTGTGGAAGAGTTCCAGGACCAGGGGTAAAGGATATCGGTTCTTGATCGTGATCTTATTGAGCTCCCGGTAGTGGAGGGAGTGATCTTTTTTCTCCACAAAAAAGATCCCGGCTCCTGCAGGAGATGTGGAGGGCCGAATGAACCCCTTCTGCAGGTTCTCCTCCAGGTAAGCCTTGAGGGCTACTAGCTCCACTTCTGAAAGTGGGAAAATCCTGCCAAACGGGACCTTGGCTCCAGGTAGCAGGACTATCATATGGTCTGTGCGATGGTAATGAATCCGCCCCCTTCTTGCTAAAGATGTCCAAGAAATCTTGGTACGCTTCAGGGATGGCCAGGCATGTCTCCTGGTCTGGATCAGGGTTGATAGCAAGTACCGCCGGTGGTACTCTCTGGGGGGACTGGAAACAGTTACTTAGGCAGTAAGGGGACCAGAACCGAACTTCCCCCGATTTCCAGTCAATGAGAGGACTGTGGGCTCGGAGCCATGGGAGGCCAAGGATCACTGGAAATAACGGGGAGGAGATAACATCCAATATTAAGAACTCCGAGTGGCCTTTAGCCGTCTGAGGTGGTAAGGGAGAAGTCTCTTGGATGACTATGCCCGACTTGATGCTTGACCCATCGGCCAAGCGGATAGATAACGGCCGTTCCTTGGGCCTGAGTGGAATCCGGTGCTGAGCAACAAAGGACAGGTTGATAAAGCAGCTGAAAGCTCCCGAAT
The DNA here is from genome assembly GCA_018402905.1 of Glandirana rugosa. Lineage (NCBI taxonomy): Eukaryota > Metazoa > Chordata > Amphibia > Anura > Ranidae > Glandirana > Glandirana rugosa. The sequence goes on from BLSH010183986.1 coordinate 55,533, forward strand.
CCAGGATAGCCGGAACTTGGATGTTCTGGTCAGGAAGCTGCAGGAAAAGGAGAAGAATCAGGTGAGGCTGGGAACTTGGCAGGGATAGCACCTCCCCAGGGACTGGGGTTGGACCCTTACCCCGTTTAGCAGGGCAGCTCCTCACTACGTGTCCAGAGCAGCCACAGTAAAGACACAAACTATGGTTCATCCGCCTCCTGCGTTCCTCTGAGGATAGGGATTGGCGGAGAGCCCCTCTCTGCATAGACCCAGGTCGGTCTAGTGGAGAGGAGGAGGAGAAAGCAGCGGTTGGGCTTGGACCTGGATGTGTAGGCGCTTGAGAAGGCATCCAGGTGGGGAGCTGGGGTCCAGTTGCCCTCTCTGCTCTGCGCTCCCACAGGCACCGGTCAATTCGAATGGCTAGCATAATTAGCGCTTCGAGGGTATGGGGAACCCCGACGCGCACCAGCTCATCCTTCAGCAGCTCAGAGAGCCCCAGCCAGAACCTGTGGCGGAGGGCTGTGTCATCCCAGGCTGTGTCTGCGCTCCAGCGCCTGAACTCTGATGCATAGTCCTCGGCGGGACGGCAGCCCTGCTGCAGGGCATGGAGTGCGGCTTCTGCGGTGGCTGCCTGATGTGGGTCCTCATATAATTGGGCCATTGCTTGAAAGAAACAGTCCATCACCAGGCCCACCTTAGTGGCTTCCAGAGAAAACGTGCGGGGCTGGAGAGCGAAGTACAGGTTGCAGGAACTGCGAAAAGCCCTAAACTTCCTGCGGTCCCCCGCAAACCGCTCAGGCATAGGCACCTCAGGCTCAGTGGGCAGCGTCACTATGGTGCGGAGAGGTGTGCGACCCCTGCTGGCGAGGTTAGGAGTGGCCAAGTCCTGAACTTGATTTTCGCGTGTATACCCCTCCTGCAGGCTTTTCACTGCTTGGGTTAATCCAGCGAGGTGCGCACATAGCTGCTCCGCAGGAGAGGGCCCCGGCGCAGACTCTGGCATGGCTGTCCTTTTCTGTCACGTACCTGGTGGTAGAGTCTGGCTTATGCGGGGGCAACCTCTCTTGCGGTCCTAGTTCGAGAACCCCTGGTAGTGTAGACAGGGAGCTCTGGAGCTCAGGGGGGCACGAGGGCTGGACAATCTTCAGGTGGTAAGCAGAAGTCCACGGAAGCTCATGCAAGACGGGAGAGTAGTGGTTCAGTCCCGGTCGGCAACTGGCAGGCGGTGTGGTACAGCGGGATCAGACAAACGGATGGTCGGGTACAGGCAGGGTCGGTAACGTGCTGGCAGCAGAAGTACAGAAGGAGCAGGCAAGCGGGTGGTCGTAAACAAGCCAGGGTCAGATGCAGGCAGATATCAACAAGTCCAGAGGGATAGCCGGGTCACAGGAACAGGAAGTCACTCAGAAGTAGTCACCGGGGGGTCACAGGTGCAGGGAACGCTGTAGAATAGACAGCAAAGGGCTGCTGTGTCTTGCTGGTTTAAATAGGGCTGTCTGGCGCCGCTTCCGGGGCGTGCGTGCGCATGAGAGTGTGCACCACCGCGGAAACACCTAGGAACACTGTCTTTTCCTGACAATACCCCCTATCCTTAACTCCATAAATTTTCTGCTTAAAGCCACTAGTTATTGTTGCTATGGCTATATAACATGCACACAACATACATGGGTTTTTGCTTTTTAAGTATGTGACTCCCCAAACAAACGCCGTAAGGCATTCTTGCACTATAAACGCCTGGGAGCAAAAATAATTCTCTTTCAGGAGACGCATTTCTTCCAATCTAATCACCCTTCCTATTTCCACAAAGCCTACAACTGATCCTATTATACTCTTGCTCTGGGCAAGGTTAGAGGGGTCGCCATCTTTCTACAGCACACCGTAGCCTTTCAGGTTCAACATGTGTACAGTGAGAGGAGATTTCTTATTTTGAAGGGAAGTCGGGCTGGCCGGTAACTAACCATTGCAAACATTTACGCTCCAACCAACCTTTTTCGAGAATTTTTTGAGGTCTTACAAAAATTCCGCTCTGCACATAATGTCTTAAGAGGGGATTTTAACCTAGCATCTCAACCAGCATTGGACAGAAGTAAACCCTCTCCTGGATCAGGTGCCTCTCCTAAATCAATGGGTAAACAACTCAACTAATTTCAACTCATAGACTCTTGGAGAGCCCTGAATGTGTGGGCCCGAGTCTATACTCACTAATCTCATCCCCATGACTCATACGCTAGACTAAACTACCTCTATTGCACCCCCATTATCTTGGCAAACTCACATGATGCCTCCATTCACATCTGTTCTGCCCCTGGTCAGATCACCACATTGTCTTATTCACAACCATGATATGATAGGTCCCGCTAACACTCCATACTCCTGGAGACTTAACGAGTCTCTTATTACTGACCCAGGAATACAATCAATTGTTGGGGGACATTTAGATGAATACTTTAGGCTGAATTCTAAGCCTGACATTCCAATTACCTCACTGTGGACTGCCCACAAAGCTGTCCTTTGTGGACATCTTATCAAATTAGCATCAGATCACAACAAGGCTAGATGGTCAGCCATTCTTACTCTCGCTCACAGACTAGAAAGGCTGTACAAAGAACACCATCACACCCAACACCCAATGATACTTGCGAATATCCACTTAAAAAAACTGGAGTTAGACTCCCTCTTCTCATTGAAAACAGAAAAAAATGTTACATTGGTCCAAGGCTAAATTTCTCCTGCACAATAATGCATATACAGCCATGGAAGTTGAATCATACACTCACACCAACCCATATACAGTTGTGCTCATAAGTTTACATACCCTGGCAGAATTTATGATTTCTTGGCCATTTTTCAGAGAATATGAATAACACAAAAACATTTATTTCACTCATGGTTAGTGTTTGGCTGAAGTCATTTATTATCAATCAACTGTGTTTACTCTTTTTGAATCATAAGGACAACAGAAACTACCCAAATGACCCTGATCAAAAGTTTACATACCCTGGTGATTTTGGCCTGATAACATGCACACAAGTTGACACAAATGAGTTTGAGGCTATTAAAGTTAACCATCCTCACCTGTGATCTGTTTGCTTGTAATTAATGTGTGTGTATAAAAGGTCAATGAGTTTCTGGACTCCTGACAGACCCTTGCATCTTTCATCCAGTGCTGCACTGACGTTTCTGGATTCTGAGTCATGGGGAAAGCAAAAGAATTGTCCTAGGATCTGCGGGAAAAGGTAGTTGAACTGTATAAAACAGGAAAGGCATATAAAAAGATATCCAAGGAATTGGGAATGCCAGTCAGCAGTGTTCAAACTCTATTCAAGAAGTGGAAAATGAGGGGTTCTGTTGAAACCAAACCACGGTCATGTAGACCAACTAAGTCTTCAGCCACAACTGGGCTTTTTGCCAATAGGAATAGGCAGCTTTACCATCTGAGAAGATAAAAAGCCTCATCCACAAATACCACAAAAGAATTCAGGCTGTCATTGATGTTAAAGGGGGCAATACACGGTATTAAGTTAAATGTTGGTCTTATCACTCCAAATGACTTTGTGCCAGAAAGCTTGAGGCTTGTCTCTGTGCTGTTGGCGTATTGTAAGTGGGATACTTTGTGGCATTTGCATAGTAATGGCTTTCTTCTGGCGACTCGACCATGCAGCCCATCTTTCTTCAAGTGCCGCCTTATTGTGCATCTTGAAACAGTCGCACCACATGTTTCCAGAGAGTCCTGTATTTTACCTGAAGTTATTTGTGGGTTTTTCTTTGCATCTGGAACAATTTTCCTGACAGTTGTGGCTGAAATTTTAGTTGGTCTACCTGACCGTGGTTTGGTTTCAACAGAACCCCTCATTTTCCACTTCTTGATTAGTTTGAACACTGCTGACTGCCATTCTCAATTCCTTGGATATCTTGTTATATCCCTTTCCTGTTTTATACAGTTCAACTACCTTTTCCTGCAGATTCTATGACAATTCTTGTGCTTTCCCCGTGACTCAGAATCCAGAAACTTCAATGCAGCACTGGATAAAAGATGCAAGGGTCTGTCAGGAGTCCAGAAACTCATTGACCTTTTATACACACACACACACTAATTACAAGCAAACAGATCACAGGTGAGGATGGTTACCTTTAATAGCTATTCAAACCTTTTTGTGTCAACTTGTGTGCATGTTATCAGGCCAAAATCACCAGGGTACGATAACTTTTGATCAGGGTCATTTGGGTGGTTTCTGTTGTCATTATGGTTTAAAAAGAGTAAACACAGTTGATTGATAATAAATGGCTTAAGCCAAACACTAACCATGAGTGAAAGAGATGTTTTTGTGTTATCATTCATATTCTCTGAAAACTGGCCAAGAAATCATAAATTTTGCCAGGATATGTAAACTTATGAGCACAACTGTATATAAACTTAAGGGTCCATTTGGGCCACATGTCGTCCCAACCCGCAGAGATAGCAGACATATTTCAAAAGTTTTATGGCAATCTGTTCTCCCCACCTGTTTCCTCAATTGTGTCTTGGGAGTATCTAGCACCTGCTCTGCAAAGATTTGGATTTCATGGGGAATTTTTCCATGCATTCAAGGCCCTATACACAAACCCACAAACTAGGATCCGCATACTGGGCAATTCTAATTTCTTTAAAGTGGGCAGAGGCACTAGACAAGGATGTCCACTCTTCCTGCTATTATTCGCACTGGCCATAGAACCCCTAGCAACTGGCATTCTAAAACACTCCATCATCTCGGGCTATATAAAAGGGGAATCATGGTATAAAATTAGTCTGTACGCAGATGACATGCTCCTGTTTATGACCAACCCCATCATCTCTCTTCCCAATCTTCTCCAAACACTGCACAAATTTTCAGACTTATCAGGCCTAACCATTCATTTCACAAAATCTATAGGGATGCCAATCAACATACCTGAGGCCCAGTTTCAAACACTCAAGGCTTCCTTTGACCTTCAATGGTCTCACACCTCTTTACCATACCTGGGGATCTATCTCACTCCTGACTTGCATTCATTATTCCTGAAAAATGACCCTCCAATGATTACTAAACTTTGACAGACATTGAAACTGTGGCGGACATACCATATTTATTTTTAGGCAGAATAACCGCTATTAAGATAACAATTAAAATCACAAAGTCCTTTGTACTAGCTTTCCAACGGGACCTAAACAACTTTATTTGGGCCAATTCTCCCCCTAGATTCTCTCAAAGGGTATTATACTCCTCCACAAATAGTGACTGAATGGGAGCCCCTAATCTGCGGCATCACTATTTGCCCTCTAGGTTCACACAGATACCACAATGGCACATACACAACTCTAAGGTCCCTTGGGTTAGATTTGAGGCTGACTCAATTTGTCCCTTCTTCCTACCTGTTCTCCTTTGGAACAGGGCATCTCAGTAGCGGATTTAACTCCTCTAAACTAAATTGTAGCTCAGTCACTTCAGCTCTGGAATAGCTATAACACTAAATACTCCCTATCCACTCAAGCCCCACCACAGGTGGCCTTCTTTGGGGACCCAGCATTCCCTCCCGGTATTTTGAACAATTCAGATTACACATGGTGGATTACCTCTAACATTTTTTTCCTTCACAAATTGGTTGAAAGTGGGAAGTTTATTTCCTTCCATACTCTCCAAACCACTCATCAGGCTCCAAATAAAGAAATATTTCACTACTTACAGATTAAACACCTTTATACTACTCATCTTAAAATAGACACAAATGCAATCCCTTCTCTTTATGAACATATTTGTTTAAATGATTGCAGAGGTAAAGCTCTCATCTCTAGCATCTACTCTTACATGAACAATCAGCTAACACTGGGCACATTACCATATAGAACCAAGTGGGAAACTGAATGCTCACTGGAGCTAGGGTCCTTGAACTGGAATGATTGTATAGACAATTTAAAGAAATGCACAAGGGCTCTAAATATTAGGGAAACAGCCCTGAAGCTCCAAAGGAGATATTATTATACTCCTCTCAAAATCAATTTGATTTTTCCCATTGTGTCACCACTCTGTTTTAGGGGGGGGGTGTAACAACCCCGGCTCTCTCCTACACCTCTTTTGGGATTGCCCAGATATAACTTCTATTTGGAGAAGACTAGACGCTTTTTCCTCCACTGTAGCGGAGACCCAACTTTCATTTACCTGTTTATTGTTGGCCTCGATCACAGAGGTCACAAAGATGGAAATGACCAAACCAAAGATATACCTCTTTCTCAAATCACTCTTGTAGTAGACTCTATATGCAAAGTCGAAAAAAACTTTCACACTCTTTACCACACAGTGCCATATTACAATAAAAAAATTGACCCCTTGGTTTGATCATAAAGGAGTGTTTGAATGATTTGTCTTGCTTTTCAGATATTTAACAATACCTGTCTTTGCAATGATGAGAAACTCAGCTCTCCAAAAATGCCTAATCTTTTGTGTACTAATCTAGTACTGGTTTCTGTGATGTATCTGTACAATTTTACAATGACAATGTACTACATGATCTTTTGCTGTATCACCATTTGTATTTTTCTAATAAAAAGTTTGTAAACAAAAAGAAGCTCCTTTTACATATTTTATCATATCACAGCCTTTTGAATATTTCTACCAATGTAATGTATTGATGTATTTCCAGCAACATAATATTAATATTACAAAAGTATTTTCTGATACCCACAAGTCACATCTACGTCTTTTTTTTTACAGGCAATTGGTTCTGTCTACTATTGTTGACAGTGTCAACAATAGGCTAAGTTGTGTGATCTCACCAGTAACAGCGTATCTACTCCTATTGTATAATTATATTGATGTTTTTTGTCATAATATTTCAAAAATATTTTGCAGTTATCAAAAACCAAAACTGATATATTCCCCAGAATAAAACGGTTTGAAAAATCCTTATATTAGTTGTATATAATGCCGCTATGAAAATTATTACTCTCATTCTGGTAAATTACAAAACATTGTTTAGATTTCATCTCTTGGATTGTGTTTATCATTAGATGGAGACTTGAGCTGCATTTATGGAGGAGCACACTCCTCTGTCCCATTTTTGCACAGCTCATTCCATGAGACACTGTCCTGCAGTCCTCCCGGTACACTTTATGTTTCCTTTGTCAGCGCTGGCAAACTGTTAATCAGTCAGTGACAGCATAAATAAAATTAAAGGGTTTAATTAAAAACTAATGAACAAGCGAGATGAGAGTCCCAGCTTCTTTTAGAGCCAGCACATAGGCCCTGAGTAATTAAACTGTCACAGAAAATGAGATGTGGAAGCCAATTCAGAGAACCACAAAGGCTCAGAAGCTTCATCCTGAGTGTGAATGGGAAAGTTACTTTGGCTGCTGAAACTGCAGGAAATGCTCTGGTCAGTTTTCAGTTATTTCTATATCTGACCTTAAAATAGGTTAATATAAACACTAGTGCAGGAAATAAACACTGCATATGTGAACATACTGTAAATAATACACATACACTGAACTTTACAAGTGTCCATCTTTTTTTTTTCTTGTTCAAAGGTTTTATTGAGGTTTTCAGGAAAGGTACAGATTAGATATTAGTAAACAGTTACAATAGGATCAAAACTTTACATAGTATAATCCAAACATGTTGAATTGTATGCTGGCTAGGGCAAGCCTGGGAGGAATGGCCTAGAGGTAACAACCTAGATTAAGTGTATAAATATAATGTACATGTCTAAGTAGGGCTGGCTTAACCACTTATAGACCGGAAGGATTTCCAGCTTTAGGACCGGAGCCCTTTTTGCGATTCGGCACTGCGTCGCTTTAACTGAAAATTGCGCGGTCGTACGACGTTGTACCCAAACTAAATTTGCGTCCTTTTTTTCCCACAAATAGAGCTTTCTTTTGGTAGTATTTGATCACCGCTGCGTCATTTCTGATCGCCGCTATAAACAAAAGAAGAGCGACAATTTTGCAAAACAACCCAAATTTCTTACTTTTTGCTAAAATACAAATCCAAAAAAAAATATAAAAAAACATTTTTTTCCATCGGTTTTGGCCGATTTATATGCTTCCTCATATTTGTGATAAAAAAAATCGCAATCGGCGTTTATTGACTAGTTTGCGCAAAAGTGGCCGCGTTTACGGATGATGAGAATTAATTTCTGGGGTTTTTATTTTTTTTTTATTTTTTACTATAAATGGCGGCAATCTGCGATTTTTAGCGGTACTGCGATATTTCAGCGAACATGTCGGAACATTTTGACACTTTTTTGGGACCATTGGCATTTATACAGCGATCAGTGCTATAAAAATGCACTGATTACTGTGTAAATGCCATTGGCAGTGAAGGGGTTAACCTGCAGGGGGCGCTCTAAGGGTTAACTGTGTTCCCTGGGCGTGTTCTTACTGTGGGGGGACTGCCTTAGCTGGGGAAGGGAAGCAATCACAGCTTCCGTGTAAAGGAAGGCTGTGATCACAGCCCTTCCCCCCTCACAGAACGGAGGTCCGTGTTTACTTACACGGACCTCCGTTCTTTCACTCCGGGGGGGCATCGCGGGTGGCCGGCGGAGATCAAATCCGCCGCACCCGCTCCCTGGCCCTCCCCAGACACAGTGAGTGCGCGGGCGCGCCTCCGGTGGCGCGCGCTCACTGGGCTCGATCTCGCGGCCGCCGTCATATGACGGCGATCCGCGCTATCGAGCCACACTGTCGCCGTCAATTGCCGATCAGCCGTCGGCAAGCGGTTAAGACAATGGAAAGGGCTAGTCTACCCAAGCACCCCTATTGGGAGCAAACTGTGCCTGGGAAGGAGGCCCAAAATTTGGTATTGTTCATAGCCAGGAAGTCTACAATGCAGCTAGTTCTCAGCTAGTCCTTAGGGCCGACAAGCCCTATCTGTTGATATACTAAATCATAACATAGTAATCCGAAACAGTAAATCCCCGGAGAGGGGGAGGAAAAAAAGGAAAAGAAAAGCAAGAGAGAAGGGAAATAAAAAGGAGAGAAGAGAGGAGGAAAGAAAGAGTATAAATAAAAGTCCGCTCGGTGGTCCCAGAGTCCCGCCCCACACTTCTGTATACTAAACAAGAAAGTCAGGCGTCACCATGGATGGAGGGTCTCAAGGTCAAAGGAGGGTGGGAGGTAGTGATCAATCCAAGGTGCCCAAATTCATTCAAATTTTGGAGACTGCTCCTTATCTATAGCTTCCATTTTGGCATGGATTAGGAATCTGGTCATTCTGGACTTGGTCTCAGCCGTGGATACCTTTACAGTTTTCCAGGATTTGGCTATCATTTGCCTGGTTGCTGTGAGGAGGGATAGAATGAGTTTGAATTGTGTACGGGATAGCGTATCTGGCTTCAAGCTGAGAAGGGCTAAGGTCAAGTCTGGTGTCAGGGGCGCTCCCCAGGGCTGCGAGGCAATGGTAAATATTTCCTTTCAGAATGCTTGTAGCCTTGGGCATTTCCACCATATGTGGTAATGAGTGCCTGGCTCTGAACAGCCTCTGAACCACAGAGGTGGGTAGGACGGGAAGTATTTAGCTATCCTTTAAGGTACCAGGTACCAACGAGAGAGAACCTTATAATTCGTTTCAACAGCTAGCACGCTAGGTGAGGAGCTTTTTGTGGCTGCTCAGATTGCTGACCAATCTTTGGTATCGAAATGGTGTCCGATATCTTGTTTCCACTTAAGTGCATATAAGGGGCCGTCCGAGTCGGGGGTACAGGACAATTGGGTATAGAGCTTAGATATTAGACCCCTCGTGTGGGGATCCCTTCTGCACATGGATTCAAATTCAGAGGCCTGATCAAGACAGGAGTTATTGGTAATCTGAGTAGAAGTTTTTAATCTGGAGGTATCTGAATATTTCGGAGGCAGGGAGACAATGCGACTCTTGGAGGGTAGCGAAAGGGAGGAATGAAGTGGAGCTAACTAGATTATGTAGCCTCAGCAAACCCGAAGTAGCCCATGTTTGGAAAGTGTGTGGGGAGTCCCAGGCTGGATAGAAAGCCATTTTTTTTTTTTTTTTATATCAAATTTTATTAGGTCATAAAGTCAACAGTGACACTTATGCAGTAAATACAATGTCATTTTCTCGAGAAGGATGGGGAGGGGGGGGAGGGAGGAGAGGAGAAGAAAGAGGGAGAAAGGAAAGAACAAAAGGGAGGATAAGAAGGGGGGGGAAGGGGGGGAGGGAAAGGATATAGAGGAGGTTTGAGGGGGTAAGCGAGTAACAATGGTATAATGAGGTTAAGTGGGGGGGGAGAAAGGGAAAGAGTTTCCTGCAGGCCAAGTACCTTTGTTGTGGTAAGCATTCCCTGATAAGCTGGGGAAGTGTTTTATAATTTTGCCTGGATGGATAGGGGAGACCTGTCTTTCCTGTGTCTCTCACCCCCTCCCCTGACAGGGAGAAGGGGAGGGAACAGGCGGGGTCAGCGTCCAGGAAGTTATTGTAAAGAAGTTTAGATATCAGGAAAGTGGGGGGGTGACATGATTGTCTTGTGTCACTTGGCGTGGAGGATACACTTATTGTTATAAGCGCAGGTAAAGAGAAACAATAAACAGTTTATACATTGCAACGTAACATTACTCAGGGGGGAGTAAACGGGACTGAGAGGTATCAGAACGTTGGGTTCTAATGGGCTGACGTTTTTGGGGGAGATTGTGGTCTCCGTCCCAGGTTGTAGAAAGGATGTAGTAGGTTAGCCTTGGTCTTGACTGGTTGGTGTGACTTTCAGGTTATGTCTCAAGTTGTACAAGTTGGGGGGGGGGTGAGTCCTTCCTGTTCTTCCTTGGAGAATGTAGCTTGGATATAATAGTTCCATCTCCTATGGAATCGTTTCCGTGAGTTTTGGTTGTTAGCCCAGATGTCCAGTAGTTCTCTGAACATGAGTGTGTTTAGTAGTCTTTGGACTTCTCTGACACCTGGGGGGCTGGTTTGTGTCCAGTGGACCATTACAGTTTTGCGTGCTGCCAGCATACATAAGCAAACCCAGGGTTCTGTCTGTGCTGTCATGCTTGGAGTGCTGGAGGGGAGAGCTGAGCTATCCCCAAATATCATTAGTGCCGGATGTAGTGGAATGTCATGGCCAGCGACTTTGGTTGCAAAGGACTGGACTTGGATCCAGAATGTGACTATGTGTGGACATAGCCAGAGTCTGTGCGAGAGGGTCGGGTTCCTTGTATTGCACCATGGACAGCATCTGAAGCCTTGGAGATTGGGAGAGATGTAGTAGGGTATGTAGGCTCTATGTAGTATCTTCAGTTGGGTTTCCCTCCATGCTTCGTTAGTGGTTAGGCGGAGAGTCTTTTTGTGTCCCGCCAGTATTGTGTCCTGGGGTAGGACCATAGGGAGGTCTTTGCACCAGGCTTTAATAGATGAGTTATCAAGGGTTTGTAAGAAGAAGGGTAGTAAGTTTTTGTAGATGCTTGAGACAGTAAATGATTGATTTTGGATCATGGGGTCCAGCACTGAAGGTCGGAATCTTAGGAGTGGGTCCGGGCAGGTCTTATTCACAAATGACATGATTTGGTGTACATGAAAGTAATGGTGGTTAGGCAGTCCAAATCTGACCTATAGTTCCTGTGTTGGTAGAGCTTGTCCAGAACGGGGATCGAATAGGTCAGAGATCTTCTTAATATTAAGGTGCTCCCAGTCCTGGAAGGCCTTGTGTTGGGTGGATGGTCTAAACATGGGATTTCCCCGGACATTGAGGAATGTTGATATGTTCGGGTGTAAGCGTTGGGCCCTCCTCGTGTTTCTCCATGCTAGGACAGTGTCCCGCACCAGAAGGTTGTTTTTGAGGTGGGGCAGTAGGCATGTTAGGTTGCTATGTAGGATGGAGGTGAGGTCATATGGGTAGGCAATTGCCGCTTCTATTTTGTGGTTGGTATATCTGGAGAGGCCGGTGATCCAGTCCAGACCGCATCTTAACACACAAGATAGATTATAAAGTCTCACATGCGGGAGTCCCAGGCCTCCCTCTGCTCTGGGGAGTCGGAGCTTTGATAATGCGATCCTTGGTTTTTTCCGTTGCCAGAGAAAGGTCGAGAGCCCCTTATCCAGTTTTTGCAGGTCTTTGTGTTTGATAAGGATGGGGATCGTTTGCATTGGGTAAAGAAGCTTGGCAAAACTGATCATCTTGAAAAGACAGCATCTTCCCGTTAATGAGAGGGGGAGGCTCATCCAAGAATCTAGTTGTGCCACTATTTTGGAGATTAATGGAGGATAGTTAAGGTTATACAGGGAGGAGGGATCTCTGCCGATGTTCACGCCCAGGTAAGTGATGTGAGTTTTCGCTATGGGGAGGGGAGAGGAGGAGATCCAGTCCGCCCTATGGTGTGGTTGAAGGGGAAGAATTTCACTTTTTGAAAAGTTTATTTTTAGCCCCGAGCATTTTTGGAAATGGTGG
>BLSH010183986.1:100095-127582 GCA_018402905.1 Glandirana rugosa
GAGGGGCTGATCTATATATTGCGGCCTAGTCACTGGTGAGGCCCCAGACTATATTTGTGGATGGCGCGGAACTATGCGCGGGCCTGTGACTGTGAGCTGTCCTGCAGGTGTTTAGGGGTAGTGAGGGTCCTCCAGGTCCGTGCCTCGGGGTCCGGGAAGGAGTGGGAGGGCTGGATGAGTGCTGGGGGGCCGCCGAGGCTTCTGCGGCCTAGTCGCGGCAAAAGCCGCGGCCTAAATTTCGGGGCTCCGCGGAGGTCCGCAACGGACCGTCAAAATATTTATATCGGTCTGTGCAGGGGGATGATGGAAGGCCCCCTGGGTGTGTGGGGATGCTCACCGAGGCTTCCTGAGGTCGGATGGTCAGAGATAAGCTCCGTTGCTCTGGAGCTCTCTGAAGATGTGGCCGCCGTCCTCGAAGTCCAGACCACGCCCCGCTGGCCTCTTGACCAATCCAACATCCAGGCCCGCCTCCATACTCATCTCGGCTTGTTGTGTATATGGGTCACCCACATCCAAACGCACGAACATTGCCTTTCATACCTCAATGATCTTTCATCATAAGATTCCTTTCTTTTCAAATTAATCAGTCAGCCTAGGTGCGTTCTTAATAGGGGCCCTAAATCACCTTAAGTCCGCATAAAAATACATTAATATTATACAATTCTATATATAACATAATAATCTTATTTGTCATATTAAAGTATCTTCAACATTAATGCATGTCAAAAAATATCTTAGAATTATTACAGATCAACAGATAAAGATACCCAGAAGAAAAAACGTAAGAAGTTTCAAAGGGACATGCTTAATTTTAAGAAATCAGTATATGTATGGCAAAATATGGGGAATCCCTCTAAAAATATTAATATTTCGGAGGGAAATATTCCCAAAGGGGATAATCAATCCCGAAGGGTAGAAACTTTAAGACAAACAGCACCCAGCACGCCACTCAACTCCCCTAGGAACAATCAGGGGTGGGTAACGAGAGGGGGCAAGCGAGGAAGAGGCTATTTTAGAGGGTCTAAAAAAACGGCCCAACACCAAGACACTAGGCCCAATCTATCCCTCTTCACAATAGGTATGAACCTCTTGATAATGATAGAGGTACCCCAATCAGTGAACCCCCACCTTTTTTAGGGAGGGGGGGATTTGGGAGACGAAGAGGCCAATTTGGAAAGAGGGGGAGGCCACCAGGACCCCCAAATTGGGGACCACAATACCATCTGCAAGGATGGAACCCCCCAACTTGGAACATGGAATATGTAGATCGGATCAGGGATCAGGGCTTATCCCAAAAGGGAAGAGAAGAGGCTGTAAAGCCGGGAGAAGGACCCAAAAAAAGAAGGAGAGAAATCACCCAGGATGGGATATATAATTTAAGTGGTATTGTTTTAACCCCTGATGAGAAAGCCATATTACGTCTGGGCCTTAAATGTGGGATTAGAAGACCTATTAATAAATTCAGCGTATATATAGATATACAGAAATATGTAAGGAAATTAAATTTGAAGAAATATTTTCTGAATAAAACCACGACCTTGCAAAGAGAGACATCAGGGTCAGTCAATGGATTGAACAGCGGATTAAGGAATAAATCCGTGTTCAATCCACAGAAAAATAATAACCAGTATTTAGAGGTTTTTAAAAGAGCAGTCCTAAAGGATTTGGATAAAATAACACAGAGGAAAAATTGTAATCCAAGATATTTACAGCAGGGAATTAGGAAACTAGAAACTAACAAAGAGGTGATAGTAAGACCTGCTGATAAGGGAGGAGGAGTAGTCATATTATCGAAACAATTTTATACTGAACAGCTAACAAGGATGTTGGAAGATAAGGAAACCTATACAAAGTTGAAGGGAGATCCCACTAACCAGTATACAAAAGAATTGATACAACTGGTAGAAATGGGATACAAAAAACACGTGATTACAGAAAAAGAGTGCAAATACCTGGTATCCAGTGTGAGCAGGATCCCCACAATTTACACCTTACCGAAGATCAAAAAAACCCTCCCGCAAGGCCTATAGTTAACAGTATTGGGTCAGTTTCTACAAGGGTGGGACAATATTTGGATCGCTTCCTTCAGGGAAGTGTCATAAAAACAAGGGCCTACCTGAAGGACACAAAAAATATATTACAGATTCTACAACAAATAGATCTTACAGATAAAGAGGAGGTGTTTTTGGTAACCGCAGACGTATCCTCATTGTATACCATAATTCAACACGAGGATACACTATTAGCCCTGAATTGGGCACTAAGTCAGCGTGAGGACATACCCTTTCAAAAAAAAATCTTTCTACGGAATATTTTAGATTATTGCTTAACGCATAATTATTTTTGGTTCCAGGACCAGTTTTTCTCCCAGAAATTCGCGCCCAGCCTCGCCAATCTCATCATGTTGAGATTCTTTACCGAATTAAATGCTAACACCAAAAACATTGTTCTAACCTCTAATTATAGCCGTGACATGTAAACTTCTTAGATTTGAACATGTTTAGAAAAGATAATAGATTAAATACACCTGTCTTTTTCAAAATAACAGACAGAAATAGTTATTTACCCATACACAGCGGGCACCACCCAGTGTGGTTACGGAACATTCCAAAAGGTCAGGTGATGAGGGTGAAAAGAAATTGCACGAATGAATCAGATTTCTTAGAGCAATCTGAAATCATAAAACAAAGGTTCATTTTGAAGGGGTACAGGTCGGAAGATATAAATAGAGTAATACAGGAAATATTACCCCTTCCAAGAGAACAGTGTCTGAAGGATAAAGAAGTGAGAGGGGAAGATACAGATCCACACCAGTGGGGATTTATAAGTAACTTCCACTCCTAGTATAGAGAGGTGGAGAAGATTTTTAGGGACCACTGGCATATCCTGAGTATCGATAAACCCTTGGGAGGGTATTGCCAGTGGCTCCTAAATGTATTTATAGGAAAGCTCCCAACATAGGGGACAGAGTGGTAAAGAAAATATTAGATCCCCCCAGTAAACCACCAACTTTCTGGGACTGCAAAGGATTTTTTTCATGCAGGAGATGCCGGGCATGTAAGGGAGTAAAGGAACCCCTTAGAGGGATTGATCAGTTTACAGCTTCAGATAATAATACAATATTCAAGATCAATGAATTTATTTCTTGCACTACCACTAATGTGGTATATGCTTTACTCTACCCTTGTAGTCTCCTATATATTGGGAGGACAAAAGGGCAGTTAAAGGTGAGGATTGCTGAACACATCCAAAATATAAAACAAGGATATAAGGAACATAGTGTTTCATTACACTTTAGACAGTATCATCATAGAGATCCCACAGGCTTAAAATTTTGGGGTATTAAAAAACTTAAACCGTCTTGGAAAGGTGTTAATATGGTTAGAGAGGTATCTAAACTTGAAACAAAATGGATATATCTCACAGACTGTCTTGACCCGAAGGGGTTAAATATAGAATTAGATATAAATTTATAAGCGATTTTTAACTAATATGAGGATAAGCAGCTTTTTAGCTTAGAGGGATAAGGTGATTAAATGGTCAATATGGTCCCGTTAACCTTGGGGGACTCTGACGATTGGTATTTGGAAGTGAGGGGTGTCTCTCAACCAAGGTGAGAGATTGGGAGCCCACAATGACCAAGTGTTAATATGGGAGAGGTCCCCCGTTCGGGTCATGGAATCAAGGCTGTTCTGGTATTCCTGACCATAAGGGAAGTTAGCATGGTACCTAAATGAGAGAACAAGAATAAGTAGTTTCCTTAGGAATAGAGAGAATTAATTGAAGATATTAGAATCGGAATGTTGATCTGTAATAATTCTAAGATATTTTTTGACATGCATTAATGTTGAAGATATTTTAATATGACAAATAAGATTATTATGTTTTATATAGAATTGTATAATATTAATGTATTTTTATGTGGACTTGAGGTGATTATGGGCCCCTATTAAGAACGCACCTAGGCTGACTGATTAATTTGAAAAGAAAGGAATCTTATGATGAAGGATCATTGAGGTATGAAAGGCAATGATGGTGCGTTCGGATGTGGGTGACCCATATACACAACAAGCCGAGATGAGTATGGAGGTGGGCCTGGACGTTGGATTGGTCGAGAGGCCAGCCTGTCCTGCCCAGCACTCAGTCTTAATCCGGAGAGCCGTGCCGTGTGGTCATGCCCTCCGTAGAAGTCTTGATGAAGAAACACGTCATGGCGTGACCCCACGGCAAACCGGCAGTGACGTGTACGATCCACGATTGAATGCGGACTTCCTGCATGTGTCCGAGTGGATGGCAGACTGGTGATGTACACAGAAGAGTGTTTTTAGTATCTACACATATTGGAGTGATATTTTGTAAGTGTGTTTTACGGCGGGGACCAATAAATCTTTATAAATGGGAGTACACTATGTGCAGCTTTTTTTGTCTTTCCGAGTTTCCCGATGTTGCTGAGGATTGATCGTTGAGTGGTTGAATAAGCTATTCATAAGATTCATATGGGTCTTAACTAAAGAAAGTATCTGGTAAGTGGGCACTTTGACGGGAGCAGGACATTCGTGGTGACAACATTGATCTTTGTGGCTGGCACAAAGTTGTGTGGATTCATCCCTGTTGTGTGGATTCATCCCCTTTCTCCCACAATTCACTTGGACTCTAGCCTGATCATTTTATATATGCACACTGGACTTCCTGATTGCATAAGCGCTGATGTTTATACATGTATTGTGGTCTATACTTCATTTATGTGTATGATATGAGATCAGTTCAAAGCCGCATAGAAAAAGTGCTTGGGGTAGATTCCAAGGTGGGATGGCACAAGGATGGGCCAGGCTGTGGTTTGAGGACCAGGAGGCATGCAATGCGGGCTGAATACAATTTGCAGTGAGGGGATGAAGGGTCGGGGCAAGGAGATGGAAGGTGGCATGCCATTAGGTATGGGGAGCTTCGATTGTTACTGTCCAATTTCAGGTTGATCTGGCCACTGCAGTGAGAGATAGGCTTTGTCCTATAGTGGCAGGCAAGATTGTTGGTATTGGGGCCCTTCAGGAGTATTAGTCTGGCATGGGTCTGGTTGTACAGCCCCCAAGGGTGAGAGGGCCATAGAAATCGTGGCTACTTGTGCTCCTGGTGGGGAAAAAGGGTTCTCGTGGAGGGAGAAGATGAAGCAGATGTAACTCAATATACCTTTAGAGGCTGTCAGTCCATGGCGTCTTCCTGGTCTTGAGATGGAGGAGTTAGGCGGCTCTGTTTGTGAACCTGAGAAGACCCCTGCTTTCCAGGGGATGATGAAGGTTTGTGTGGCGAGGGGGTGGCAGAACGACGTCGGGACAAGTTGGAACTGGTTGGGGTATCCATAAGTTGAAGCTCTTGTAAAATCTGGTGAAGTTCCTCATTTGTTTTGCACCTGTATTTGTTCCCTTGATATGTAAAGCGTACTGAAAAGGGGAAACCCCATTGATAGGAGATGTGGCGTTGTTGAAGTTCAGACAGGAGGGGTCTCATGGCATGACGTTTGGTCATCGTGAGCTGGGAAAGATCAGAATATAATTGGTACTTATGTCCTTGAAACAGGAGATCCCCTTTTTCCCGTGCCGCAGCCATTAGCTGTTCCTTCCTGATATCGTGCGGCGGGCCTTCTGATTTTTTAGGTGCTAGTGCCCTGTGGGCTCTGTCCATTTCAAGATGCTCTATTGGGAGGGCAGGTTGCAGTTCTTGAAACAGGGCAGTGACAGTGGAGTTCAAGTCTATGACTGATTCTGGTATTCCCCTTATGCGAACGTTCGAGCGCCTGGCCCTGTTTTCAAATTCTTCCAGTTTAGTTTGCAGGGATACATTTTCTTCCCTGAGGCTATCTAGTTCAAGCCTGTGTTCCTGGGCTGTGGATTCAAGCTCCTCTGCCCTGTCCTCCAGTGCAGCAGTGAGGGAGCCCAGCTCTCTAATCTCTCTGGTTAGGCTGTTTGTAATATGCTCCGAGGTTTGCTTCAGGGCCCTGTGGAGCATTCGTTCAAATTGGCGTAGCAGAGTTGGAGGGGCAGATTGATCAAGACCCTTGTCTGGGGAAGGGGGAAGATCGTCGTTGGAGTCCTCTGGGAGGTCAGGAAGTGTTAGGGAAAGCTGTTTGCAGGCTTTCATTGCGCTGCTGGGAGCCGTGTGTGCCGCCGCCATCTTGGCCAGGGCGCGGGCCAGGGTCTCCTTAATGGAGGTGTTTTTGTATCGTGTTCGAGTGCCCCCAAGGACCATGCTGGGCTTGCCGGTAAACTCACCGGAGTGTGGGGAGATTGTGGGGTCATTCCGGATGGCTGGTGCGCTGCCTTTGAGCTGCTGAGGCTGTGTGACGTCTCCCACGATGCGGAGCACTAGCTAGGCATGTCTGCTCGGGTGGTCTCCGCGCATGCGCCTCCTACAAGTGTCCATCTTTTAAGCTAATTTTGTACTTTTTTTTACAGTAGTACCTATGCTAGACTTTATTACTTTTTAAAGCGTTATAAAACCCAAAACCAAAAAATGTATTCTATCACACCTTACCAATCATTATATGTGGTGGCTGCATCAGTTTTCTTTCATGTGGCTTTTTTCCCTCTGTTTTCACCTGGTGTTCTGGCCAGTATACCTCCTGTATTAGTGAGACACAACTCTGAATGACTGAGCATAGGGGCACAGAACCACTAACAAATTGAAGCCAAATTCCATCTCACACTTTCTAAATGTTGGAATACATTGTTCATGTATTTTGTGCAGAAACGATGTCAGCCGGTAGATGGCAGGGTTTATACGTTTTTAGCTGCATCTATGACTATACTATGTGTCTTCTTCCTGAAATAAAGTCTTGGTTTATTGTCTGCAGCAAAGCCCACATGGCCTGTGCACTGTCTCTTCTGTAAGGCTATATACAGATTGTCTAACAGGTTATGGACCCAGACACCCACCCAGAGAAAAGCTGAGAATCCAGTCATAGCTCAGTCATAGCCAGCTACTACAAATACGTGCAAGATACAACAACTGAAAAAAGACTACAACAGAATAGAAGAAAATTGCCAGTAACACAGCTGCAACAAAGCTTTCATTTGCAAATCTGACAAACCAGAACTACCAGTCTTGGAAATTCAAGATGAAAATGCTGCTAATAGGAAAAGGTATGTGGAAATATATAAATGAAGTCAGGCCGGAACACCCTTCAGATGAGTGGATAGAGAACGACCAAAAAGCTCTGAGCACAATCTCTCTTAGAAGAAGATCAAATCATACATATATAGTATGTAAGTGTGAAACTGCTAAAAGAAATGTGGGAAGGATTACAAAAAGTGCATGAAAGAGCTAATCTCAGCAATAAACTGTATTTAATTAGAAAGCTATACCAAACCAAGCCGATGAAAGGCCAGGTTATGTAGAATTACATAAGGCACACATTGTAAATGGTTGAACGCCTGAGAGGTATAGGAGAAGAAATAAAACATTTTCATGTTGCAACATTATTACTAAGTGGTTTACCATGAAGTTATGAAACACTTGCCTCACTTATCACTTGATGCACATCCAGATAAACTGACATTGGTATGGAAATGGGTGGGGCAAAAGTTTAAAGTGCAGCGCTGAAATTAATTAAAGTGCAATCAGTGCAATCACACAATATATGAAAGATATTCCAATGAAGTGCTATAAGTGCAACCAATAACAGAATAAGTGAAAAACATATAAGAATAATATCTTAATTAAATCAAAAATACACGTGCATAAAATGTAGATGCATGTAACAATAAATATTCCATAAATATGGATAGCATTAATTAAAAATTCATATGTAACTAAAGTCCATTGGTAAAAGTTCATAGAGGAGAGATGTGCTGAAAGATGACGATCAGACACCCAGGGGTGTGACACCCAACACCAAAGGTAAAAATGGAGGCTTACCAGAAAGGCAGTGACCCCCCTTGCTCAGGGAGGTCAAACAGCGCTTAATCAAATCTACGATCTACTAGAGGAAGGCACGGATATCCTCCATCCATCATGGCACAACAAAGTTTACTGACAGAAGGCCACACATACAACATAAAACAATTCATCATATGTTCAGTCTATGTCTTATGATGCCCCTGCAAATTGCTTTATGTCAGTCGCACAATACGTACTCTACGTAAAAAAGTAGGGGAACATAGGAACTTCATCAAAAGTGGATGTGATAAGTTCCCCGACATTTTCTGCAATATCACAAGGACTTTACAAAGTTAGAAGTATTAGCTATTGATCATACATTATCAGCTAATGAGAATTTTGCTCTGTTTTGCAAAAAAGAAACATATTGGACTTTAGCTCCCAATGTGTTAAACAAAGAACTCGAAACAAACCATCTGATATGAATAGAAGATAGCAACACCCAGTTTCATATCAACATCTAGGCCCCCAAGCACTGAGAGCACTACCCCATGCGCAGCAGCAATGTAGTTACAAACTTACAAGCACAGACATCAGAGTGCTCACGTTTTTTGGGTGTAAGGTGGCATATATGTGAACACTCCATCTTACATGTTCCTATCATTTATTATTATCACTTTTTGATAAAAGTAGATTTAATATAAGTAGTTCCCCTTTTTCCCTTAGTGGGGCCCCAGCAGGTCCACAACTATCATTTAAGTACTGGCTGCAACTTTGGTCAGTTCTCAAACCAATTATGCTTAAACACTTGAGATATTATATTATGTATACAAGCATATATATATATACACATATATATATATATATATATTTATATATATATATGCATATTTTGTATATTTTCTACATATATGCTTGATTAATTATTATTCATTTTTCGTCATTATTTTTCATAATTAATTTTAATTTTTTTATTCATTTTCTTTTTATTTTATTATTATTGGTCCTATGTATACTGAGGACTGTGCACCTTGTAGTCTGCATTATATCCAACTGTATACCATATAGCCTTGATAGAAGAATTTAATTACTACTCAGATAAGCGCACACATTGGAAATCAAAACCCATTGCTATGTTGTACCTTTAGATTAATCCTTCAATGTGGCCCCATGTCCTTCATGTGTTATATGTGTTATAATTGTTTTATCAAATAGCGATTTTTATTGCAATATCCCTAAGTATTCAATAGAATTGTGTATTTCCATTTTTAAGTACATAACCAAGGGGGAGCCAGAGATATCCCATAGGAGTCCTTCCTTCCTGAAATGTCATGTTCTCTACCTCCCCCTATTTCACTTCCGGGTAAAAACCCTGTTTTAATTTCCTAGTGGTCCGATCCCATCACGTGACTTATCAAAGCGGTGACGCGAAACATGTCGCCACACTGACGGGACCACTTTCCAGTACCTACCCTGCAGACACCATGGTTAGACGCACCAGGCACAGCTCTTGACAGCTCCTGCTATGGCTCCTCACTCCCTTCACTTCCGTACACACAGAGGCGGACGTCACCTCCAGTATACAGCGGGAGTTACATCACCCTCAGTGACCTAGCGAGGACACCAATTATCGATCTCCGAGCTGGATCTACCAACACCTAAGTCCGGGGATACCTCCAGTTCCACCAGGGAGCATTTGAATCAGCCTGCACAGCAATACTGAGCACTTTGGTTCCTCCACAAGCCTGCCATGGTTTTATGTAAGTTTTCAATAAACAAAGTTTTAATTTTAACAGTAACCCAGGCTGGTCCTGTTTGTTGCCAATTAACACAGACCAAAGTGGCTGGTTTTATTTTGGTGTCAAAACTGACAGTGGTCTAGTCTGCATACAAGCGCCTTTTTGGATTTATTTTCTCCCATTGACTGTGCTCCCACTCCGGAGCTAAACCAAGGCTGCAAGGTCCCTGCTGCAAGTCCCTCAGTCTCAAGTGTGCCCACAAGTCACAACATATGATCAGCGCCAAATCTTTTTTCCCATTGGAAATTCAAGATGAAAATGCTGGTAATAGGAAAAGGTACATAGAAATATATAAATGAAGTCAGGCCAAAACACCCTTCAGATGAGTGGATAGAGAAAGACCAAAAAGTTCAGAGCACAATCTCTCTTAGAAGAAGATCAAATCATACATATATAATATGTAAGTGTGAAACTGCTCAAGAAATGTGGGAAGGATTACAAAAGGTGCATGAAAGAGCTAATCTCAGCAATAAATGGTATTTAATTAGAAAGCTATACCAATCCAAGCTGATGAAAGGACATGATATGTAGAATTACATAAGGCACACATTGGAAATGGTTGAACGTCTGAGAGGTATAAGAGAATGCTTGTCTCACTTATCCCTTGATGCACATCCAGATAAACTGACATTGGTTTGGAAATGGGTGGGGCAAAAATGTGCCTACCAAAGCCCACCTATGGGATCATTGCAGACCACTTCAAATTCAATAAAGTTTGACAGTTAAGAGTAATTAGCATACTTACCTGTAAGAGCCGGTTCACACTGAGGCGACTTGTCAGGCGACTCAAGTCGCCTGACAAGTCGTCCCCATGCAGTGCAATGGAACCGTTCTAATAGGAGCGACTCAGGTCGCTCCGACTTAGAAAAAGGTTCCTGCACTATTTTCGGGGCGACCTCAGCGCGACTTGCATTGACTTCTATGGAAAGAAGTCTCCTTGCAAGCCGTGCTGAGGTAGCCTCGAGCGGGGTGACTTGCTTTGCCCTGCAAGTCGCGCCGCTCCAGTGTGACCCGGCTCTAATTGGCTTTTTTGATGTTCACATCTTGTGGAATAACATTCTTGCTCATGCTGTATCTGTAAAACAAAAGAAACTGCATGTTATTATTGTCAAATATGGTAAAACTATATCCGCGCTGAAAACGAAACAAGTAGCAGCTGTACACTATACCCAGTTACTAGGCACAACAACAATCGATAATTAAGTGCAGCAGTGAAATTAATTAAAGTGCAATCACACAATATATGAAAAATATTCCAATAAAGTGTTATAAGTGCAAGCAATGACATAATAAGTGAAAAACATAAGAATACTATCTTAATTAAATCAAAAATACATGTGCATAAAACGAAGATGCATGTGTCAATGAATATTCCATAAAGATTGATAGCAATAATTAAAAATTCATATGAAACTAAAGTGCATTGGTAAAAGTTCATAGAGGAGAGATGTGCTGAAAGATGACGATCAGACACCCAGCGGTTTGACACCCAACACCAAAGTTAAAAATGGAGGCTAACTAGTGACCCCCCCTTACTCAGGGAGGTCAAACAGCGCTTAATCGGATCTATGACCCATTAGAGGAAGGCACGGATATCCTCTCCTGGTGGCAACCAAACAGTATATGCCTGAAGATTCAATCCAAGGAGCAATTTCCAAAGGAGCAGGGACTTCAATACCGGAGTATATATAAAACAAAAAGCTCCACATGGTATAGTACTGCAACAATATTCTATTTATTAAAAAGTAATGCACTTACATGTAGTTTGAAATCACAAGCTCGTAGCATCCAAACAAATACTTTCCCTTGCATAAAAATGGACAGATAGCGATCGCATATGCGCAGTAGCGTGGTACATGTACGACTTTATTATTGTCAGTCAGCGCTGGAACTGCGGTCATCCATAATGGAGAATTTACTGCGTAGTGTGCTGGAAACAGCCAGCGCTGCTGGGGGAGAAAAATGGCTGAAGAGCTGCCTGGCTATTCCTTCCACTGAGCGGCCCGATCAAGGTACCGCACAGCTGTGGCTCCACTTACATCCTCCGGCTCCTGTGGTGATCTGAGGAAGGAGGCCACGTCTCAGAAACATGTAGTCATAGCAACCTAATTTGGAGACTGTTCGTTTGTCTACTACCTCCACATCACGGCTGGGATTGACGTCACGTGGTGCTGGCTGGTCTATGCGCATGCGCGGTTCCTCGCGCTGTATGGTGGGATGCTGTAGCTGGGCACCTTGCCTATCCACCCCTGCTTTTCCCCGTTCCGAGGCTTTCTTTATCTTTACATGCGATTATCCAGTCTTCCATTGTGAGTGCTACCTTCTCTGTTTTTTATGTTCCCCCTAATAAACGATAATACACTAGGGTGGCTGTGCACTCTCTTTTCTTCTATTGTATTACAGATATTAGTCCACCACCATGTGGATACTCAAGGGAGCTGCAACACCTAGTTTATGAGGATTGTCAATGCAGGCTTGTTTCCAATTCTTGAAGTGTTTGTGGGATCTGTGTTCACTGGTGTTGTTGTGGTTTTTGCATTCCGGTTCCTCTGGTATGTGCTTCTTTTCCTCAGGTGTTTCCTCCTCCGTGTGGCCTGGGTGACATGGATGTCGATCCTTCCTCTACCAGGTCAGCACAAAGCATCAAGTCCCCTCCTACTGACCTGCCTTCCTCCAGCCGTCAGTCGGCTGTGCCGTGTCAGAGTTGTGCTTTGCTAATGACACATGCGCAGTCTCGCTGGCTACTACCACTAAGCAGCCTGTTAAAAGGTGTTGCAGGATCGAATCAAGCAATGCTTTTAATTCCTTGGGTTTTTGTTTTAACCACTTGCCTACTGGGCACTTTTACCCCCTTCCTGCCCAGGCCAATTTTCAGCTTTCAGCGCTGTCGCACTTTGAATGACAATTGTGCAGTCATGCATCACTGTACCCAAACAAGCTTTTTATAATTTTTTTTTCACAAATAGAGCTTTCTTTCAGTGGTATTTAATCACCACTGGGTTTTTTATTTTTTGCTAAATAAATTAATGAAAACCAAAAATTTTGAAAAAAAAAAACGTTTTCATAGTTTGTTATAACATTTTGCAAACAGGTCATTTTTCTCTTTCACTGATCTGCGCTGATGATCCTGCACTGATGGGCACTGATAGGCTGCAATGATGGGCACTGATAGGCTGCACTGATAGGGGGCATTGATGGGCACTGATAGGCTACACTGATGGGCACTGATGATGAGATGGCACTGGTGGGCACTGATGAGGAGGCACTGAGGCTGCACTGATAGGTGGCATTGATGGGCACTGATAGGCGGCACTGATGTTTTGCTTTGCAACTGGAAATGAAGACAGAAACTGTTTTTGTTTTATCCAGCTGTATTTATTATAACATCCAAGTGAAAGATATAACACCAACATGGCAGAAAAAAAATTAAAAACAGTATCACTGAGTTGGAAAAAGGATCACCCCTACCTAAAAAATATTTGTAAACTCAATCAGGTGTAGCTAATCACCTTCTGGCACACAAAGCCTTTTGAATTTCAATATAAATCAGCTGTGGTCATTTTGATTAGCTCAGCATGAAAAGAGCTTTCCTGGAGCATTTCAGTCCCTGGTGGTGCAAATGAAGCAAAAAATCAACTGTAGGTGTCAAGGCACTGTCAAAAGATCTCTGGGATAAAGTTGTGGACAGGCACACATCAGTAGAGGGATAGGAAAAAAATCAAAGGCTTTATAAATGCCTAAAAGCACAGTGAAGCCTATTATAAAGAAGTGTAAGGTATTTGGTACAACACAGACCCTCCCTGGATCAGGACGTCGCTCCAAATTGGATGAAAGAGCCAGGAGGAAACTGGTCAGAGAGGCCACCAAGAAGCCTACAGCAACTCTGAAGCAGTTGCAGGAATTTTTGACAAAGAGTGGTCATTGTGTGCATGTGACAACAATATCAAAAATTCTTAACAAATGTGGCTTGTTTGGGAGAGTTGCAAGAAAGAAGCCACTCCTCAAGAAAGGCCATATGCAGTCACAGCTGAGCTTTGCCAAAATGCACCTTGAAGGTTCTGAGGCAACATAGAAAAAGGTGTTATGGTCAGATGAGACTAAGTCAAACTTCAGCAAAAATGACCATACAGTGGTCGAAGGAGAAAAGGGTGAATGTCCTTGCATGGCCTAGTCAGAGCCCAGACTTAAAGCTCATTGAAAATCTGTGGAATGACACAGACGGTCAGCATCAAATTTAACTGAACTTGAGCCGTCCTACAAAGAAGAGTGGGCAAATATTGCAAAGTCTAGATGGGCAAATATTGCAAAGTCTAGATGTGCAAAGTTAGTAAAGACATACCCCAACAGACTAAAGGCTGTAATTAAAGCAAAAGGTGGTTCAGAAAAATAATGACACAAGGGGTGATCCTTTTTCCAACTCAGTGATTCTGTTTTTTATTTTTTTTATTGTTTTTCTGACATGATGGTGTTATATCTTTTACTTGGATGTTATATGTTGTAAATACAGCTGGATAAAACAAAAACTTTGTCTGTCTTCATTTCAGGCAGCAAAGCAACAAAGTGTGATTATTTTAAAGGGGGTGATTATTTTCTATATATGTAAAATCCCCAAATTATCCCTT
Organism: Glandirana rugosa; assembly: GCA_018402905.1. NCBI lineage: Eukaryota > Metazoa > Chordata > Amphibia > Anura > Ranidae > Glandirana > Glandirana rugosa. The sequence goes on from BLSH010183986.1 coordinate 114,386, forward strand.
ACACATAAGGCAAATACGGGATGAAAAACATAAGGTAAATACAGGATGAAAGAGAAAAAACACATGCATCAATACATAATATGAAATATTAACCAGAGAGGACCAACAACAAAATAAACATTTTGTGTGTGTGGGGGGGGGGGGGAGGGTTGGAGAATTGGAGAATTGGAAATGAGGAAAACAGGAAAGAAAAAGGGGAAAGTGGAAAAAAGGGGAAAACAGGAGACATCCGTGGGGGAACATCAAAAGAGGCAATGGACCACAGCCGGATATCCTGAGGTACATGGCCACAAAGAACACTGACCCATATAGTGCATGCTGACAACGGGTATAAGTGATCCTGCAACTGACTCCCCAATTTGGCCAAAGGAAAAGTGTGGAGCCTGCAAGGCTCGACTTGGGCCCACAAAAGGCCTGATAGTAGAATTGAAGGTGCCACAAGTGTGAATCTGTAACGTAAATAGCAATACTGGACTTAAAAAAATTATGCTCAAACGTTCAGTAAATATGATGCCATAGACATCCATATTAATAGATTAAAAGACATACCACAAAACACCTTGATAGCCTTGTTCCAGAAGACACATTCTTCTAGAGAGAGTGGGTTCCTTGTATTTAATGCGGTGGGGGGGGGAGGGGGGCATAGAAGTTGGATACCCCAAAAGTGTAGTATGGCTCACAATGGCATGCTCTATATAAACAACACAAACAATAATTACATATATATCCAGAAATCGAGGACAGGGATTTGATATCTCTAACATAACATCTTAAAGTTCATCTGCCATAGACCCAATCTGCCTCATCAGCCAAAAGGACTGGAGCAGATGGGCCTCTATAAATATGCCCACCTAACAAGGTAATCACCTGAGGCCCCTTGGTCCCCTGCATGCCCCCAAAAAAGTTCCATGTAAGAAGATGTGGACGCCAACAGCAAGGTGCCTCACCCATCCTGCAGACATATACATCATTATACAAGACGTCACATATTGTAATATTGGAACACCCACAGTGGGAGGACCAGTGGCGCCATAATGGACCATCTCCAAATGGGGCGTTGTGTCATGCTCTATGCAACAGTTACTATAAAACCACACCACATATCTAATAGCTCAAGGTGAGGACGCGCAGAACATATCCAACATACAAAAATGATAACCAAAAATGAACCCTGTGCATACAGCAAACACGGCTCCCATACATCTAACATACAAAATAATTGAATTTGAATAAAGCATTGTATTTAATTAATGGGCCAAAAGGGCAGGCATGGATGCCCTTATTTTTCAAAAAGAAAAGGAAGAAAAGCAAAAAAAAAAAAATAGTAACCTTCTTAAAGTGGTTGTTAAGTCAGAATGTTTTTTTTATCTTAATGCATTCTTAAAAAACCTTCTGTGTGCAGCCCCCCTAATACTTACCTGAGCCCATCTCAACCCAGCATTGTTGCAGGAGAGTGTTGGCTTTCCCTCCTTATTGGCTGATACAACAGTGCAGCGCCATTGGCTCCCGCTGCTGTCAATCAAAGTAAGGGAGCCGATGAGAAGAGGGGGGGCAGGGCCAAACCACAGACACACAGCGATAAGCGGCTCAGCTTGGGTGCCCCCACAGCAAGCTGCTTGCTGTGGGGGGCACTCGGCAAGAGGGAGGGACCAGGAGTGCCAGAAAGGGACCCGAGAAGAGGAGGTTTTGGGCTGCTCTGTGCAAAACCACTGCCCAGAGCAGGTAAATATGAAATGTTTGCTATTTTTAAATGAAAAAAAACTTGGACTTTAGTATCAATTTAACTCCCAATTCCTAAGTAGGGAAATGTACAATTGATCATAATAAATTAAAAATTGTTGTATAATCAAAAGACAAATACCAAAAATATATAATAAAAGTAAATTACAAGTAAATATGATGGTTTGGATCTGAGACTGTAAATCATTCAGATTCTAACTAGTAGGGATGGGCCCAATGTTCGAGTCAAATGTAATTTTGACTCGAACGTTGGGTGTTCGTTTGTTCGTAGAACAGACGAACATACTGTATGGGGTGCTTACAGGACGTTCGCCCGTCGTGATGTGCCCCATAGTGCACTGCAAGATCTCAGTGCATTGAAGGCTGCTAATTGGCCAAAGCATGCACCTGACCTGTATGCTTTGGTCAATCACAGAGTGATGTGCTGTGAGAGCCATGATTGGCCAAAGGCCGGGTCAAGAGGCTAAGTCCACACTCCACACTATATAAGGCTGCTTACATGGCAGCCGTATGTAGTGTGCTGTAGTGGAGATTGAATAGGCAGGTTAGTTAGTGGATAGAGCATGTAGGCAGTGTATAATATATGATAGAGTGCAGGCAGTGTAGAATATATAATACAGTGCAGTCAGTGTAGAATATATAATACAGTGCAGACAGTGTAGTGTATATAAAGCAGTGCAGAGTATATACTATAGTGCAGTGCAGAGTATATAGTACATGCAGAGTATAAACTAAACTGCAGTGCAGGGTATATAGTGCAGTGCAGAGTATATAGTGCAGTGCCGCGTATATATTAGCAATTTCTGGTCAATTGGGCCATCCTAGACCCTATATGTCTCGCATCCCAAAAGTAATAAGAAAATAGAGAAAGCCTCCCCTTTAAGGTAAGTTGGGATTTTCAGGGCATAGATGATAAATTACAATGGTATAAAAAACATACATATTTTATTGTGATAATACACTGAAAAATATAACAAAATAGACATATCAAAGCCAACATATCAAAAAGAATATATCGAAAGACATTATAAAAGCAACCGTATGGTACTTATATCCAATGGAAGTGAATTTGTTCACCCCGGTATAAGATTCTTGCCTAGTCGCCCGACATGTTTCAGGATATTCCAATCCCTTCTTCAGGGGCATTTAGACAGACAAGATCAGATTTTCACTGCAAAATGCATACAAGTACAGGTTATAATACATATTGAGGAACAGTAGACATCATGCATATTGCCAACACAGTTTGTACATCTAATTGGTTACCTTGTTATACCATGCTTGAACCCTCCTCCAATGGATGGCCACCCCAGAGAATCAAACCTCAGGGTGGGTGGACACTGAGATCCACCAAATGATGGAATAACCCTGGGACAGGTCAGAGGGCCGCCAGTATCCCACTGAACTCCCAAATGATTGATCCCGAGACCAAAAAAGCAACCCAAAAGGGGACAAGGACCTCCGGCTGCAAACCAGATTCAATTCAAAAATTTCTGTAAAGAGGAAAAAGGGAATTTATTGACCAGAAACATCTACTCATATTGTGGCAAAAGCATAGAGCCGGCCATAAGCCAGGTTCAATGTAGTTGTGTTGCCGGGCATCCGTAACAGCAAAGGAACAAGTAGCAACTCACCATATACTGAAGAGTTGAAGAGTTAGGATGTTTTAGTCCGGTATAGTCCTGTAGGGAGAGCGGCAACCTCTCATGGAGTGGCACAAGAAAAAAGTGGCGTCTTGCGCCTTTTAAATACCGCCGCGTGTGTTAATCCGCTGGAAATGACGTCGGCGGATGTGACGACAAACGTCCGCGCCGACACTGTCCGTCGACTCCAAAGTGCGTACGCACCATAGTAAAGAATAAAAAAATGCACGCCATCTTGTGGCGAAATAGTATAGCAATCAGTTATGCTCGGAAATGTATTGGGAAGTGCAGCCAAATACAAGGCAAGACAAGAAAACAACAAAAACGCAAGTCAGAGGAACCATTCCAATTAGGTGAGCCAATTAATCCGGGACCTAACAAGGAGTCCCTGAGGGGGGCGCGCGCGGCCGACCCCCCATCCACCCGATCCCAATCCCCCCCATATAGAGAGAGGACGGGAAAGGGGGAGAGAGGACCGGTCACGCGCGTCCCCCCCACCGACGCATCAAAGTGGTCATGAGCGGGAGGGCAAAAATGCTCAACCACATCCCACCTAGCTAATGCTGTCCACCCCAGGTGGGGAAAGGATACTCCCATAACCCAGGAGTGGGCCTTTGTGCGCCGGGTGGGACCACCGAGCTACCCCCCACCCAGGATCCATCAGAGTGGCCCCCACCATGAAGAGAAGGGCAGCAGAGCAGAAACAAGGAGCCAAAGGCAAGAATCAGAAGTTAACAATTACAACAATCACATGTATTGTGGATTTACCAAACATGTTTAAGGATACTGTAGCAATCCCTTTTAATGGCATGCATGTATATTAGTGAAAAACATATCATAATTTCATACTGATCAGATATTTCAAACTCTTAGGCAATTCAATACATTATATCCATATTGTGTATTGGCAGATTCTATTTTCAAACATTTCCTGATACATAAGGATCCCTATCCAACCATAAACAAGGGCAATTCTACCGATGATGGCCCCCAATCAGGACAAAGAAGGATCATTAATATATCTGACTTGCCACTAGGGAAGTATAGCCCTATGTTAGTGTTTGACATCTATTCTTTTTCACACCCACCTGAATTGAATCCCTCAAGGAAGGGCCTAAAGCTAAGCTGTGTATTTAGGCCTGGGGGTATCATAGCTCCTAGTCTTTCAATCCAACGTGCCTCATGCTGGAGCAGGATCTTGTTCCAATCGCCCCCTCGAGCATTAGGGTGTATTCGATCCAAAATTACAAAATTGAACTTTGGGCATCGCCCCCCGTGCATCGTTTTTACATGCCTTCCGAGTGGGAAGTCAGGGTGGGCGACGTGACGGTAGGCCCGTCGCCAGAATTCCAGCTTAGTCTTACCAACATAGAAGCCACCGCATTCGCAGGTTAGCAAATAAACCACACCTGCAGTTTTACAATTAGCAAAGTGTTTAGGTTTAAAATAGGAGCCATTAGGTAGTAAGACTTTAGGGGACGTGTTCATATATTTACAGTATGTGCACCCCCCACATGTAAATGTGCCATGTCGTTTACACGGATCTCCTCGAAATACATCTGTGAACTCACTAGTGACTAAATGATCTTTGACTGATCTTGCTTTTCTATATGTTATTGCTGGGGTTTTCGGTACACATTGGCGTAGCACTGGGTCTACTAAAAGCAGATGCCAGTGTCTACCCAATATCCCACGTATTGACTGATGCTGCATGTTAAAACGTGTAATAAGACGTGTGGTTGGTGGCTTGGCCTGCTTCGGGGGTGGAAATAGTAGAGCATGTCTATCCTGCTTGTACGCTCTTTTGAAGGCCCTTTTTAAGCACTTATGTGAGTAACCTCTAGCTAGGAGTCTCGTCTTAAGTGCATTAGCTTCTCTAAGGAAAAATTCTCTCTCAGAGCAATTTCTTCGTAATCTTAAATATTGACTATATGGAATGGATTTGACTAATGCCTGAGGATGGGCACTAGACGCATGCAGGATTGTGTTGCCAGCTGTTGGCTTCCTGAAAAGGTTACTGGACAGACTACCATCATCTTTTTTATAAATGGTTAGATCTAAGAATGTTATTTGAGTTGGATCGTACGACATCGTGAATTGAAGATTAAAGTTGTTTTTGTTTATTGCTCCCATGAAAGCCTGTAGGGCTTCCAGGGGGCCTTCCCAAAAAACAAGGATGTTGTCAATATACCAAAACCAGGCAGAGATGTAGCTGGTTAAAGGAGTCAGCATGTCGTCAGATAGTAAGGTTCTCTCCCACTCCCCCAGGTACAGCTTGGCGTAGGATGGAGCACAACAAGTGCCCATCGCTACGCCCTGTACCTGGAGGAAGTGGGAGCCGTCAATAGAAAACATGTTATGCGTCAGGATAAATTTTAGGGCCTCTAATATGAAGTCATTTAATCCAACGTCATCTTTGTGTGACTGAAAGAGGACGTGTCGAACTGCCGCAACTCCCAAATGGTGGGGAATGGAGCAGTATAACGCCTCCACATCAATTGCCACCAAGATGGCGCTGGAAGTCAGAATTATCTCTTCAATCTGCTGAAGCAGATGGATGGTATCCCTCACATATGATGGTAAACTAGTCACATGTGGTCTCAAATGCATGTCTATGAGTCTGCTGACATTTTCAGTGAGCGATTTGTTACCAGAGATGATGGGACGGCCAGGAGGATCCAACTTATTTTTATGAATCTTGGGTAAGCTGTGAAAAGTGGGAGTTTTTGGAAAGGGAGTTCGAATGAACTCCCAAGTATCTTTGTCAATTACAGATTGGGCAAATGCTGCGTCAACTAGTTCATAAAACTCCATATAGTAACGTTCAATAAGTTGTTTTGAAATAGATTTATACCATGTATCATTTTGTAAAATTTTGGTACACATAGAGCGATATTGGTCATTGGACATGATAACAATATTACCCCCTTTATCTGATGGTTTAATTGTGATGTCCTTTCTGTTTTTTAGAGTCTCAATGGCCGTCTCAGCATCTCCGTAAGATCTTGCTTTTTTTATTTTTTATTTTTTAATGTCCCTAGTTATTGCTGCCACAAAGGCTGCCAAGTTAATGTTGTTGGAAAGTTGGGGAAACTTATCTGATTTTTTCTTAAGACTGGGTATTCTAATGGATGTTTTAAGGGTCGTATCTGTGGTGATATGTTCGTCTAATAGGGATTTTATATCCACCATATCAATCAGGTCTGGGTCCTGCTCTTCCATTAAAGAGAGGAGTACCTCAATGTCCTCCTCGGGGACACCTTTAACAGGTGGGCCAGAAGAGGATCCGCTTACATGGTAACTCTGCAATAAAACCCTTCTTGCAAAAATATGTACGTCCTTAATTAATTCGAACTTATCCAATGCTGCCCCAGGGCAAAAACTTAGTCCAAGAGACAATAGGTTCATCTCAGCATCTGAGAAGACCACCTCAGATAAATGAACAATACTAAGTCGATCATGAGAGTGTTCATTAGCAGAATCTGATAATGTTAAGTATTCAACGTGTTGTCTGGGTTGAAGGGAGAAAAAGAAGGTGTGGATGTGACAGATTGTGAAATAGACGAAGTAGCAGAAGAAGAAACACCTGTGGCAGTAGTGGTAGAACCACCCCCAGAAATATGATTAGTGAGATGAATGGAAGGAACACCCGGTGCATTGCCTTTACCCAAGGTTCGAAAAGATGAAAGAATCGAAGACTGTTGCATAGGGGTGGATTCAGTACTCCGTTTTTTCTTTTGTTCTGAAAGGTCATCAGACCCTGTCCTTTTCGTTTTTTTTATATTTACTGTTGTGTTTTCTGTCTTGAAAAGAAGAAGAAGAAGAAAGTGAAGAATTCAATGATGATAAAGAAGGTTGATCAACTTGTGATTGACTAAATTGCTTATTGCCCCTAGGTTTACTGCCCTGTTGTTGCCATCTATATGCTTTTTTCTCCTGGAAGGCCCTTTTGTCCCTCCAGAATTTTTTCTCTTTTGTTGCAAGGGTTGTGTGTGTCATACGATCTAAGCGACGTTTTATTTTTTCTTCCTGCTCCTTAAAGCTAGAAAGGCTTTTAAAAGGTTCAAGTTTAATATATATTGCAGATATTTCTTTATCAATTTGAGTTATTCAGTTTTGATACTCCTCAATTAGTAAATGCATCATATTCTTAGTGCAAGTCTGCAGAATCCCTTCCCATTTGTTTTTAAATGATTCATTCAGATCCTCCAAAAGTGGAAAGATCTGGATTCGTAACCCAAAAGGGTTAATGTCATCCTGTATGTATCTGGCAAACCCCTCCTTATGCCAAAAGAAGGCTGCCTTCTTTTCTACCAATTTGCCCAGCTGGAAGAACAAAGAGGAGGATTCTGATTGTGGAGTTTCTACAGATACATGATCTTTATGAAGACCCTTCATGAGGGAATCCCATTCTTTTCCTTGGAACATGTTTTCAAAAGAAAAAGCAACCAATCACACTCCCAATATGTTTATATATAACCTAGGTTAAACATAAAAATATCCAAGTGGTCTCATATATGTATACAAAATTAATAATATTGTTGATCAGTGTCACCTATGACACATAAATCATTGAAAGGACAGGCTTATGGCTATTTAAGCCTAATTATAAGATTTTTAATGAAATCCTTAATTTAAATATTTAAAATGGTGACCAGTCAATGGGGAGAAACAGCGGGTATTTTGGCCATCCTAGACCCTATATGCCTCGCATCCCAAAAGTAATAATAAAATAGAGAAAGCCTCCCCTTTAAGGTAAGTTGGGATTTTCAGGGCATAGATGATACATTACAATGGTATAAAAAACATACATATTTTATTGTGATAATACACTGAAAAATATAACAAAATAGACATATCAAAGCCAACATATCAAAAAGAATATATCGAAAGACATTATAAAAGCAACCGTATGGTACTTATATCCAATGGAAGTGAATTTGTTCACCCCGGTATAAGATTCTTGCCTAGTCGCCCGACATGTTTCAGGATATTCCAATCCCTTCTTCAGGGGCATTTAGACAGACAAGATCAGATTTTCACTGCAAAATGCATACAAGTACAGGTTATAATACATATTGAGGAATAGTAGACATCATGCATATTGCCAACACAGTTTGTACATCTAATTGGTTACCTTGTTATACCATGCTTGAACCCTCCTCCAATGGATGGCCACCCCAGAGAATCAAACCTCAGGGTGGGTGGACACTGAGATCCACCAAATGATGGAATAACCCTGGGACAGGTCAGAGGGCCCCCAGTATCCCACTGAACTCCCAAAAGATTGATCCCGAGACCAAAAAAGCAACCCAAAAGGGGACAAGGACCTCCGGCTGCAAACCAGATTCAATTCAAAAATTTCTGTAAAGAGGAAAAAGGGAATTTATTGACCAGAAACATCTACTCATGTTGTGGCAAAAGCATAGAGCCGGCCATAAGCCAGGTTCAATGTAGTTGTGTTGCCGGGCATCCGTAACAGCAAAGGAACAAGTAGCAACTCACCATATACTGAAGAGTTGAAGAGTTAGGATGTTTTAGTCTGGTATAGTCCTGTAGGGAGAGCGGCAACCTCTCATGGAGTGGCACAAGAAAAAAGTGGCGTCTTGCGCCTTTTAAATACCGCCGCGTGTGTTAATCCGCCGGAAATGACGTCGGCGGATGTGACGACAAACTTCCGCGCCGACACTGTCCGTCGACTCCAAAGTGCACACGCACCATAGTAAAGAATAAAAAAATGCACGCCATCTTGTGGCGAAATAGTATAGCAATCAGTTATGCTCGGAAATGTATTGGGAAGTGCAGCCAAATACAAGGCAAGACAAGAAAACAACAAAAACGCAAGTCAGAGGAACCATTCCAATTAGGTGAGCCAATTAATCCGGGACCTAACAAGGAGTCCCTGAGGGGGGTGCGTGCGGCCGACCCCCCCATCCACCCGATCCCAATCCCCCCCATATAGAGAGCCGCGTATATATTACAGTGCAGTGCAGAGTATATAGTGCAGCACAGAGTATATAATACAGTGTTGTGCAGTGTGAATAACACAGTGTAGTGCAGTGTATATAATACAGTGCATTGTAGTGTGAATAACACAGGGGTTTATTTACTAAAGCGTTCAGAGGAGTAAATTTACTCCTGAGAGCTATTTAACTCTCAAAAATAGCAAATAGTGCTAAATAGAGCTACAACGGTATTCACAATAGCTCTGGAGTAGATTTACACCCAAAATGGAATTCACTAAATCTCCCAGGTCACAGATAACTCCCAGCTCCTTACTCCAGTCCAGACCTGGACTTGTGCTAATAGAAATAATGTTTGGAGCATGATCTGATCCCCTAAAATTGTGCTAAAATATGCAGTATATTGTTTAACCACTTCCGGCCCGGCGCATAGACAAATGACGTCCGAGCGGGTGGTTCATTATCCTGATTGGACGTCTATTGACGTCCTCAGGATAATCTGCGATCGCGCGCCCCTGGGGGCGTGCATCGCAGCGATCGGTGGTGCCGTGAGTCACTCTGACCCACCGCATTCCCGACCGAGGTAAAAGGCTTCGATCCGAAGCCTTTTACCATGTGATCAGCCGTGACCAATCACGGCTGATCACAGTGTAAATAGGAAGAGCCATTTATCAGCTTTTCCTCAGCTCAGGTCTGCAGACCTGAGCAGCGGAGAGCCGATCACCTGCTCTCCTGACGGGGGGGGGGCTGCGCTGAACGTTTATCAGCGCAGCCACCCTCAGGATCACCCCCACTGGACCACCGAGGAGCTGGATCAGGACCACCAGGGAGCACCCCTCCCAGACATCGCAATGAGGCCGCCCAGGACCACCAGGGAAGGCGCACAGAGGCCGCCCAGGACCACCAGGGAGCCCCCACTAGACCACCAGGTAAGGGCAATATTATGCACTGTAGGGATGGCACTGTGCCCATGTATGATGCCTGCCAGTGCCATCCCTATCAGTGCTTGTTCCACCAGTGCCCACTACTGCCACCTATAAGTGCCCACCTGTGCCACCTATCAGTGCCCACCTGTGCCACCTATCAGTGCCCACCTGTGCAGCCTAAAAGTGCCCACCTGTGCCACCTAAAAGTGCCACCTATCAGTGCCAATCAGTGCCCAGTGCCACTTATCAGTGCCGCCTATGAGTGTCCATCAGTACCGCATATTAGTGCCACTTATCAGTTCCCGTCAGTGTTGCTTGTCAGTGCCGCCCATCAGTGCTGCATATGTGCCCCATCATCAGTGCAACCTTATCAGTGCCACCTCATCAGTGACAATCTGTACTGCCTCATCAGTGCCCGTCAGTGCCCCTCATCAGTGCCCATCAGTGTAGCCACATCAGTGCCCATCAGTGAAGGAGAAACCTATCAGTGCCCACCTGTGCCACCTATCAGTGCCCACCTGTGCAGCCACATATCAGTGCCCACCTGTGCCACCTATCAGTGCCCACCTGTGCAGCCTAAAAGTGCCCACCTGTGCCACTTAAAAGTGCCACCTATCAGTGCCCATCAGTGCCCAGTGCCACTTATCAGTGCCGCCTATGAGTGTCCATCAGTGCCGCATATTAGTGCCACTTATCAGTGCCTGTCAGTGTTGCTTGTCAGTGCCGTCCATCAGTGCTGCATATGTGCCCCATCATCAGTGCAACCTTATCAGTGCCACCTCATCAGTGCCAATCTGTACTGCCTCATCAGTGCCCATCAGTGCCCCTCATCAGTGCCCATCAGTGTAGCCACATCAGTGCCCGTCAGTGAAGGAGAAAATGTACTTTATACAAACTTTTGTGACAGAAACAAAGAAATTTTTTTTTTTTTTCAAAATTTTCGGTCTTTTTTTTTATAGCGCAAAAAATAAAAACCGCAGGGGTGATCAAATACCACCAAAAGAAAGCTTTATTTGTGGGAACAAAATAATAAAAACTTTGTTTGGGTGCAGCGTCACACGACTGCACAATTCTCATTCAAATCGCAACAGCACTGAAAGCTGAAAATTGGTCTGGGCAGGAAGTGTTCTAAGTGCCCGGTATTGAAGTGGTTAAAGATAATCTGCTTTTAAACTGTGTGAAAAAGTGATTTCTACACTGAAATATCTTAAAAAGTCTGAGAAAAGATCAATTCCCCGCCGCCTTACTCCTAGGCACAGAGCACAGCTGAGCACAACTGAGCATGCTCAGACACAAAACAACTCTCAAAATAACTCTCATGGAGTAATTCCTTGAGTAGTTAGTAAATACCAAAATAAGTGTTATTTTACACACATTTTTTGGGAGTGAAGATGAGAGTTATTTAGCCAAGTGCAAGTTTCTTCCATTCATTTTAATGCTACAATTGTTACTTTATCAAACAAATCCATTTCATATTGAGATGAAATGTATCTTTCTCTCAAAGGTGTCTTTACAAACCACAAACAATACCATTGCTTATGGAAATGTAAAATTAGTCCCATTTTTTTTTTTATTCTTTTCAAATGATCCTAATTTGAGCCCCAAAAATGTGATATATGTACCAACATCAGAAATAAAAATGTCATTACCAAAAATCTGAGGATAACTTTAAAATAATTATTTTTTTTATTATATAATAATTTATTATGTAATAATTAATATATTCTATGCTCACGCAGCAAGAAGCACCAAAAATCTCAGATTACATTTAGAAGATTTACTCCTGATTAATGTAAGTCCTATATATTCCTAGACATGCAGTATCTGTGTATTAATGTGTAGGAGGCCTTGACATGCGTATGCCTTGTGGTTTAAAAGGTAACAACTCTGCCAACCATTGGAGACATCCTGAGTTAGATTCCCAAGCACGTTGCTTTATGTAGAGATGTTGTTTGTCCTCTCTATGTTGTTAAACATGACTCAGGGCCTTACCTAAATTATGGCTAAATGTAGTATTTATGTGTAGGAGGGTTCCAACACCATTGCAAATCTTGCCAGATATACAAGCTAGGCAATGGGGATGCCTGCCTTTACACGCGCATGATCTTTAATAGCATCCCAGTCTTAGTCCGTTGGGTTCAATATTCAGTTGACCCAGCCTTTGCAGCCATAACATCTTCAACTCTTCTGGGAAGGCTGTCCATAAGGTTTAGGATGTTTGTCTATGGGAGTATTTGGTCATTCTTCCAGCAGTGCATTTATGAAGTCAGGCACTGATGTTGGGTGAGAAGGCCTGGCTCACAATATCCACTCTAATTCAGCCAAAAGGTGTCCTATCTGGTTGAGGTCAGGACTCTGTGCAGGCCAGTCAGGTTCCTTCACCCCAAACTCACTCAGCCATGTCTTTATGGATCTTGCTTTGTGCACTGGTCCAAATCATTTGGTGGAGGGGGGATTATGGTGTGGGGTTGTTTTTCAGGGGTTGGCCCCTTAGTTGCAGTGAAGGGAACTCTTAAGGCATCAGCAAGACATTTTGGGCAATTTCATGCTCCCAACTTTGTGGGAACAGTTTGGGGATGGCCCCTTCCTGTTCCAACATGACTGCGCACCAGTGCACAAAGCAAGGTCCATAAAGACATGGACGAGGGAGGTTGGTATGGAGGAACATGACTGGCCTGCACAGAGTCCTGACCTCAACCTGATAGAACACCTTTTGGCTGAATTAGAGCAGAGACTGCGAGCCAGACCTTCTCATCCAACATCAGTGCCTGACCTCACAAATGCACTTCTGGAAAAATGAACAAACATTCCCATAGACACACTCCTAAACCTTATGGACAGCCTTCCCAGAAGAGTTGAAGCTGTTATAGCTGCAAATGGTGGCCCAAATCTATACTGAACCCTGGGCTGCCATTATAGTTCATG
>BLSH010183986.1:147620-157684 GCA_018402905.1 Glandirana rugosa
AATAGAGGTGAAATAGACAATTGTAGGGTAAGTGGTTATGTGCGCTTTTGTGTAAGGATATGTTGTGAGAGATAACATTACTTAATGTTGACTATAAAATTATAGCGAAAATACTGGCGTGTAGATTAAAGAGGGTGATCAAATGTGTGATTGGTGAGAGTCAAGTGTGTGCGGTGCCTGGTTGGAGCGTGTGGGAGAATTTGATTTTGGTGAGAGATGTTGTGAGTGATGTGTTAGATAGGAATGGAGGAGTAGCTTTACTTTCTTTTGATTTTGAGAAAGCGTATGACAGAGTGAGTCATGCATTTATGTTTCTAGTGTTAGAACGAATGAATTTGCTGAGTGGTTTTGTAAATATGGTGAGAGTGTTGTATAGGAATGTGTTTTCGCGTGTATTGGTGAATGGGATGTTAACAGATAAAGTGGAGATAAATTCTGGGGTTCGACAAGGGTGCCCATTGTCTCCTTTATTATTTATATGCTGCATAGAGCCTTTAGTCAAAGTCTGTGCAGAGAAAAAATTATTAGAGGAGTGACTATACCTGGGGAGTGGAGGAAGGGATGCCAAAGTTCTCAGTTATATGGACGATGTGGTGGTTGTGTGTAAGGATGTGAGGTCAGTGAAAAGAGCAGTGTTTGTGGCTGAGAGTTTTTGTCAAGCATCTGGGTTTAAAATTAATTTAGAGAAGAGTGTGTGTTGTGGGTTTGGTGAATGGAGTGTAAGTGAAAGTTTGAAAGTGAATATATGTAAAGAGCAAATTAAGATTTTAGGAGTTTTTTTTGATCAATTGAATAATGGAGAAAAGTGTTGAAGTTTTATTGGCAAAAGTTAAAAAAAAAGTGACTTTCTGGAAACGAAGGAAATTAACCATAACAGGAAAAATATTAATCAAAGCAATCATTTTGCCTTTGTTGCTTTATACTGGTTTAGTTTATTATCCTGGAGAGGTGATTATTAGGAAGATTATTAGAGAATTGTTTATGTTTGTGTGGGGAACAAAAATGGAAAGAGTGAAGAGAGAAATTTTACAGAAAGATTTGGATAAGGGAGAAAGGGGGATGCCTGATGTGAGATTGTTTCTGTGTGTGAGATATTGTGGGATGATAGTGAGGAACAGTGAGAAAGAAACTTTAACTGGATATATGATACGATACAGTGGTGGTAGAGTGTTAAGAATGTATAAATGGGTGAGTGGAAGTTTGAGTGTAGAGCGTTTGAAGTTTAAGTTTGAGTTTGGACACTTAAACAGAGAAAGTTTATTAGCCACTCCACCGATGCCTGAGAGGAAAGCAACTTCCTCACATGATTCCTTTCCTTTTATCACCACTTTTGGGAGAAATTTCCAAGCAATGGAAAAGATCATAAAAAGGCATTGGCCCTTATTATTACACGATAGAACTCTCTCTAAAATATTGCCAAAAAATCCAAAATTAATTTATCGTAGATCTAAAAACCTACGTAATAGGATCTCCCCAAATGCTATTAGTCCACCTAGGAGGAATCCCTCTTTTCTAGATATGAACGTTTTTTTCTATTGTAAACGTTGTAAAGCATGTAAGACCTCAACATGCTCAAAGAAAAGAGTGAACAAATTTGAGTCCCACAGTACAGGTCGTAGTTATGTAATAGAAAAGTTAATCTCCTGCAAATCCACCCACGTGACCTATGTGGTCGTCTGTCCGTGTGGGCTCCAGTACGTAGGGCGAACCACTAGGAGTTTAAGCACAAGGGGGGCTGAGCATCTAAATAACATAAAAAAAGGGTTTCCCAACCATACATTGTCTAACCATTTTCGACTGTTCCACAATCGGGATCCAGGGTTGGCCTCCTTCTTCGGAATCGACCGATTGCAACCCCATTGGAGAGGGGGCAATCTGGTTCGAGAATTATCGAGGAACGAAACAGCCTGGATCTACAAACTAGATACTTTGAGGCCCGCAGGTATAAACTCTGATATTGATTTGAATTGGCTAATTTTTAATTTCTATGTTTTGTCCTTTTAGTTTAAATTAATTTAGGAGTGTTCACCAGCTCCACTTGTCACATTTCAAATTGACACTTTAGAATATCACATTATTTTATTCAAATTGTCAACTCATATTTGTTGCATAAATTGCACATATATTATTTATATTATGTTTAAATATCAGCTTACTATGCTGAGGCAATGAGTTTAGTACCATTAGCCAAATACTTATCACATATTCACTAATTCACTCATATACCTACAGCTTATTATGCTGAGGTTATGCAATTAGCACCATTAATGTTGCATTATTAACTTTCACCACTAGAGGATGCTCTCCTATTGCTTCTCTATAATCACTATATTTAGATGAATCCCACTTGTTGGTAATAGGTCCTCATTGGACCGAATAAGTCAGATGACTGGCTGACACACTGAGCGGACATGTATTTAATAGGAAGTGACGTGGATGCCCCTATGACCCCTGAGGACGTTGACGGGCTGTCAACGAAACGCCGCGTCGGGTGGCGAGGGATTTGCACGTCATTTCCGCTCAGAGGAACGCAGGTGGAGCGCTATTGGCGTCCCCTGCTTCCTCCTTTTTTACCTACGTTTGTGCGTGATTGTTCCTATCAGGAAGGTCGTTCGTTTTGGTTTGGGTTTGTTTTTATGATTTGGATTTTAAATAAAACGTGCTTCACTATCGGAGTTCCCCGTTTGTTTTATCGGGTTTGGAGCCTGTAAACGATCGGTTGGAAGATTCTTGTCCAGTGTTGATGTGGATGGTTTCCCTTCCCTTGTGAGTTAACCCTCTGAAACATCGGGATCTGGTAAGTGGGGTTACCATTGGGTCCCAAGGGAAGAAATCCATTGTGAAGCAGACATTTTGCATATCTTCATGTGTATGGGGACAGGCATTCCCAAAAGGCTGGTTGACCCCTGGGGTCAGTAATATCTGGTAAGTGGGGAGGCCATTAGACCCCTAGAGGCATTCCACTGAAGATCAGATTTAACCTGTATTGCAAACTTTCACCTTATATCCACTAACTTGCATGTCTATTCCTGGGACACCTTTAGGATTCGGCTTCCAGGACACTACAGATTTATTTGGGTGATTGGAATAATCACGTTCAGGAATTTAAAGACTGCTTTCGGTGTGACAACACACCATATAGTTTTAGGAATAAGACTGTGTTGTATTAGAAAATTAGTAAAAGGTGGAAGCACTATGATTTAAATATGCAGTAGGTGTCGTCCCTGGGATAATTTATTCTGGGGAGTCCACACCTATCATACGAGAGAGGTATCTCTGCATGTATGAGAACTGCTGGATGAGCGTGGTATCTTTTGAATTTAGTATTGTATAAGTGTAACATTGTATAAGTTATACCGTCATACCAGCTGCTCTTTTTCATTTCCTAGGCACGAGCAATCTTGTTTAGATTTATCAGTGTGGCTTAATTCAATTCTCATCAGTTTGATGAAAATACCCGCTGCCATGAACATATTTGAGTATATCAACCATTGACAGTCTGACTTTGCGGACGTCTTCTCCTCGTTGGAGAACTCAGTCCATAAGGATCTAGAGGCCAATTTTAAATTATTAAAAAATGTTTTGGATAAAAAGGTCAGGGTAAGGTGGGACATAGCCACTCTCGAGCAATATGCTGCACGCAAAATGACCCCCAGACGTCTTCGATGGGATCTAGGGCCCAATGACGGTTTGGACATGCCGGGGTTCGATGAAGAGTGGTTTTGTTTTTTTAATGGGAACGAACAGAAATTAATACAACTCATTCTGACTAGAAGAAAAATAAAATTAGAGATATTAGAGAAAAGATCATGGTGTTAAAAGAGGCTCTAACACCGTTTAAAGATTCAGCTGAATACAAGGATAAGAACACCCAAATCCAAAAGTTCTTACAAAAACTTGATAGAGATACCAAGAATAAAAAAATCAAAAAGTACCAGCGGGATAGCCAAGATTATAAAGAACATAAAGTTTACAAATGGCAAGAAGAAATGAATCAAACACAACAGGATACAACTAATAAGAACCAAGGAGAGGGTGATCATGTGGAGGAGACCTCCCTCAACCTTACCCAAAAGGTACCCATGTTGAGAGAGACACGAACCCGTAACTCACCTCGAGCTATAAAAGGGGGACCAGCCCCACGTATCTTAGGGGGTCATACCCCTAGAACACTGAGGTTTTTTCGGCAAGAACATGGGGGGAACTGGTCATACAAACGAGAGACCGGCCCTTTAGAATATGATATACCTATTTATAATAGGTTCTATCCTTTAGGGTCGCGGGACACTCCCTATAGGGGCCCACCTGCCCGTGGGGGTTTTCCAAAGAGGGGACATAGGGAACCCCAAGAGGCAGTTGGAGAGGTCCACGTCGCGGTACCCGCCCAACACGAGGAAATGGGAGAGGTGCAAACCAACAGAGAGGAGAGGGGGACTACCAGACGTGGAGACCCCCTCCAGTATATCAAGGACAAACTCAAGGGAACTATTGGAATCAAAACAACGGAAGAGGAGGAGAAGAGGAAATCGAGGTGGACAGAAAAACAAAAAGAAAAAGGGAATAACTGATTTGGGGATATTCAATCTCAGTGATGAGACCTTTACCCCCAATGAATTGGCAATTTTACAATTGGGCTTAAAATATGCTCCTGAGAGAGACATTAATAAATTTGAAGTGTTCTTGGATACAGAAAAATGTATTAGAAAATTAAATATTAAGACATTTTTCCACAATAAATCTTCGGATCAGAATGTGGAGATAAGTGAATTTCAAAACAGTGGTTTGAGAAACCAATCCACATTCAATCCGAAGAGATCGAATAATCAATTTCTAGAAGTCTTCAGATCAATGGTTTTAAAAGATATGAAACATCTTAAACCAACGAAGAGTAAAAGGAAACATATGAATATCCAAAAAGGCATTCGAGCATTAGAAAAAAAGAAAAATATCGTAATTAGAGCTGCTGATAAAGGAGGAGGAGTCATGATTCTAAATAGAGATGATTACAACAAAGAATTAGAAAGATTGGTGAATGACATCACCACTTATAAAAAGATGAATGGAAATCCCACAAATAAATTAAAAATTCTGCTAAAGAAATTGGTGAAGAGGGCTCAAAAAAGGGGTGTTCTAACAAAAAAGGAGGCTAGATATCTTCAAATAGAGGCCCCAAGAATCCCGGTAATTTACCAGTTGCCTAAGATCCACAAGGATAGTGCTCACCCCCCCCCGGGAGACCTATCGTTAGTGGCATAGATTCAGTTTTCTCCCGGGTGGGTGAGTACATCGATTGCTTCCTGCAACCAGTTGTCCAGGCTGGGCGTTCCTATTTACGGGATAGCAAACATCTTATGAATCTCCTCCGGCACACAAAAGCAAATGAAAACACTTGGATTGTGACGATTGACATCGAATCACTATACACCAATCTAAGACATAATGATGTCCTTTCAACCACCGAAAGAGCCCTTACAGAGCAAACACAGCTAAAGGCTGAACAAATTTGATTCATTGTGGATGCTTTAACTTTAGCCATGCAGAATAATTATTTCTGGCATAATGGAGCTTTCTTTCAACAGATTAAGGGCATGGCAATGGGGGCCAAATATGCCCCCAGTGTTGCCAATATCCTTTTAAATCAGTGGGAACAAGATAATATCTTTGATGACCGCCATCCGCAGTTGACGATATCGTACTTTTGTGGGATGGTTCCATCGGTGAGTTGGAGTCTTTCCTCTCGGGCATCAACCATAATGAATACGGATTACAGTTTACAGCCAACTGGAGTCAAAAAGAACTGAACTTCCTAGACTTAATGTTGGGGAAAACAGGAAATATTATAACTACTCGCACATACTTCAAGAACACTGACCGAAACAGTTACATTCCCACGGTCAGTTGCCATCACTACTGCATTAGGGAGAGGTTCCTGTTAGTGCTCTGAGGGAGAGTTTATCATTCTAAAACCATCTACTACTGCATTAGGGAGCGGTTCCTGTTGATGCTCTGAGGTAGAGTTTATCGTTCTAAAACCATCTGCTACTGTATTAGGGACAGGTTCCTGTTGGTGCTCTGAGGGAGAGTTTATCATTCTAAAACCATCTACTACTGCATTAGGGAGAGTTTATCATTCTAAAACCATCTACTACTGCATTAAGGAGAGGTTCCTGTTGGTGCGCTGAGGGAGAGTTTATCGTTCTAAAACCATCTACTACTGTATTAGGGAGAGGTTCCTGTTGGTGCTCTGAGGGAGAGTCTATCGTTCTAAAACCATCTACTACTGCATTAGGGAGAGGTTCCTGTTAGTGCTCTGAGGGAGAGTTTATCATTCTAAAACCATCTACTACTGCATTAGGGAGAGTTTATCGTTCTAAAACCATCTACTACTGCATTAGGGAGAGGTTCCTATTGGTGCGCTGAGGGAGAGTTTATCGTTCTAAAACCATCTACTACTTCATTAGGGAGAGGTTCCTTTTGGTGCTCTGAGGGAGAGTTTATCATTCTAAAACCATATACTACTGCATTAGGGAGCGGTTCCTGTTGATGCTCTGAGGTAGAGTTTATCGTTCTAAAACCATCTGCTACTGCATTAGGGACAGGTTCCTGTTGGTGCTCTATAGGAGAGTTTATCGTTCTAAAACCATCTACTACTGCATTAGGGAGAGGTTCCTTTTGGTGCTCTGAGGGAGAGTTTATCGTTCTAAAACCATCTACTACTGCATTAAGGAGAGGTTCCTGTTGGTGCGCTGAGGGAGAGTTTATCGTTCTAAAACCATCTACTAATGCATTAGGGAGAGGTTTCTTTTGGTGCTCTGAGGGAGAGTTTATCGTTCTAAAACCATCTACTAGTGCATTAGGGAGAGGTTCCTGTTGGTGCTCTGAGGGAGAGTTTATCGTTCTAAAACCATCTACTACTGCATTAGGGAGAGGTTCCTGTTGGTGCTCTGAGGGAGAGTTTATCGTTCTAAAACCATCTACTACTTCATTAGGGTGAGGTTACTGTTGGTGCTCTGAGGGAGAGTTTATCTTTCTAAAACCATCTACTACTGCATTAGGGAGAGGTTCCTGTTGGTGCGCTGAGGGAGAGTTTATCGTTCTAAAACCATCTACTACGGCATTAGGGAGAGGTTCCTTTTGGTGCTCTGAGGGAGAGTTTATCGTTCTAAAACCATCTACTACTGCATTAGCGAGTGGTTCCTGTTGATGCTCTGAGGTAGAGTTTATCATTCTAAAACCATCTACTACTGCATTAGGGAGAGGTTCCTTTTGGTGCTCTGAGGGAGAGTTTATCGTTCTAAAACCATCTACTACTGCATTAAGGAGAGGTTCCTGTTGGTGCACTGAGGGAGAGTTTATCATTCTAAAACCATCTACTACTGCATTAGCGAGAGGTTCCTGTTGGTGCTCCGAGGGAGAGTCTATCATTCTAAAACCATCTACTACTGCATTAGGGAGAGGTTCCTGTTGGTGCTCTGAGGGGGAGTTAATCGTTCTAAAACCATCTACTGCTGCATTAGGGAAAGGTTCCTGTTGGTGCTCTGAGGGAGAGTTTATCATTCTAAAACCATCTACTACTGCATTAGGGAGAGGTTCCTGTTGGTGCTCTGAGGGAGAGTTTATCGTTCTAAAACCATCTACTACTGCATTAGGGAGAGGTTACTGTTGGTGCTCTGAGGGAGAGTTTATCATTCTAAAACCATCTGCTACTCCATTAGGGAGAGGTTACTATTGGTCCTCTGAGGGAGAGTTTATCGTTCTAAAACCATCTACTACTGCATAAGGGAAAGGTTCTTGTTGGTGCGCTGAGGGAGAGTTTATCGTTCTAAAACCATCTTCTACTGCATTAGAGAGAGGTTCCAGTTGGTGCTCTGAGGGAGAGTTTATCGTTCTAAAAAAATTTACTACTGCATAAGGGAGAGGTTCCTGTTGGTGCTCTGAGGGAGAGTTTATCGTTCTAAAAACATCTGCTACTGCATTAGGGAGAGATTCCTGTTGGTGCTCTGAGGGAGAGTTTATCGTTCTAAAACCATCTACTACTGCATTAGGGAGCAGTTCCTGTTAGTGCTCTGAGGGAGAGTTTATCGTTCTAAAACCATCGACTACTGTATTAGGGAGAGGTTCCTGTGGGTTCGCTGATTGAGAGTTTATTGTTCTAAAACCATCTGCTACTGCATTAGGGAGAGATTCCTGTTGGTGCTCAGAGGGAGAGTTTATCGTTCTAAAACCATCTACTGCTGCATTAGGGAGCGGTTCCTGTTAGTGCTCTGAGGGAGAGTTTATCGTTCTAAAACCATCTCCTACTGCATTATGGAGATTTTCCTGTTGGTGCTCTGAGGGAGAGTTTATCGATCTAATACCATCTACTACTGCATTAGATAGAGGTTCCAGTTGGCGCTCTGAGGGAGAGTTTATCGTTCTAAAATCATATACTACTGCATTAGGGAGAGGTTCCTGTTGGTGCTCTGAGGGAGAGTTTATTGTTCTAAAACCATCTACTACTGCATTAGGGAGAGGTTCCGGTTGGTGCTCTGAGGGAGAGTTTATCGTTCTAAAACCATCTACTACTTCATCAGGGAGAGGTTCCTATTGATGCTCTGAAGGAGAGTTTATCCTTCTAAAACCATCTACTACTGCATTAGGGAGAGGTTCCTGTTGGTGCGCTGAGGGAGGGTTTATCGTTCTAAAACCATCTACTACTGCATTAGGGAGAGGTTCCTTTTGGTGCTCTGAGGGAGAGATTATCGTTCTAAAACCATCTACTATTGCATTAGGGAGAGGTTCCTGTTTGTGCTCTGAGGGAGAGTTTATTGTTATAAAACCATCTACTACTGCATTAGGGAGAGGTTCCTGTTGGTGCTCTTAGGGAGAGCTTATCATTCTAATATCAACCACTCCTGGATTAGGTAGAGGTTCCTGTTGGTGCTCTGAGGGAGAGTTTCTCGTTCTAAAACCAACTACTACTGCATTAGGGAAAGGTTCCTGTTGGTGCTCTGAGGGAGAGATTATCGTTCTAAAACCATCTACTATTGCATTAGGGAGAGGTTCCTGTTGGTGCTCTGAGGGAGAGTTTATTGTTCTAAAACCATCTACTACTGCATTAGCGAGAGGTTCCTGTTGGTCCTCTTAGGGAGAGTTTATTGTTATAAAGCCATCTCCTACTGCATTAGGGAAAGGTTCCTGTTGGTGCTCTGAGGGAGAGTTTATCGTTCTAAAACCATCTACTACTGCATTAGGGACAGGTTCCTGTTGGTGCTCTGAGGGAGAGTCTATCTTTCTAAAACCATCAATTACTGCATTAGGGAGAGATTCCGGTTGGTGCTCTGAGGGAGAGTTTATCGTTCTAAAACCAACTACTACTGCATTAGGGAGAGGTTCCTGTTGGTGCTCTGAGGGAGAGTTTATCGTTCTAAAACCATCTACTACTGCATTAGGGACAGGTTCCTGTTGGTGCTCTGAGAGAGTTTATTGTTCTAAAACCATCTACTACTGCATTAGGGAGATGTTCCTGTATGTGCCCTGAGGGAGAGTTTATCGTTCTAAAACCATCTCCTACTGCATTAGGGAGAGGTTCCTGTTGGTGCTCTGAGGGATAGTTTATCGTTATAAAGCCATCTCCTACTGCATTAGGGAGAGGTTCCTGTTGGTGCTCTGAGAGAGAGTTTATCGTTCTAAAACCATCTACTACTGCTTTAGGGAGAGGTTCCTGTTGGTGCTCCGAGGGAGAGTTTATCGTTCTAAAAACATCTACTACGGCATTAGGGAGAGGTTCCTGTTGGTGCTCTGAGGGAGAGTTTATCGTTATAAAGCCATCTCCTACTGCATTAGGGAGAGGTTCCTGTTGGTGCTCTGAGGGAGAGCTTATCGTTCTAAAATCATATACTACTGCATTAGGGAGAGGTTCCTGTTGGTGCTCTGAGGGAGAGTTTATTGTTCTAAAAACATCTACTACGGCATTAGGGAGAGGTTCCTGTTGGTGCTCTGAGGGAGAGTTTATCGTTATGAAGCCATCTCCTACTGCATTAGGGAGAGGTTCCTGTTGGTGCTCTGAGGGAGAGTTTATCGTT
>BLSH010184047.1:37795-63470 GCA_018402905.1 Glandirana rugosa
CCACTCCTGTCGGTCCGTCACTCGTCACACACCATTTTTGTCGGTTAGTCACTCGTCACACACCATTCCTGTCGGTTAGTTGATTGGCTGTTTTTACCACACACTGCTCACTGCCTGGCTGTCCTCACCACACACTGCTCACTGATTGGCTGTCCTTACCACACACCACTCACTGATTGGCTGTCTTCACCACACACTGCTCACTGATTGGCTGTCCTCACTGCACACTGCTCACTGACTGGCTGTCCACACTGCTCACTGACTGGCTGTCCTCACCGCACACTGCTCACTGACTGGCTGTCCTCACCACACACTGCTCACTGACTGGCTGTCCTCACTGCACACTGTTCACTGACTGGCTGTCCTCATTGCGCACTGCTCACTGACTGGCTGTCCTCAGTGAACACTGCTCACTGACTGGCTGTCCACACTGTACACTGCTCACTGACTGGCTGTCTTTACCTCATTTATGATACGTTAAAATACTGTGTCTGTTTATTAAAAAATGTTTTAATCCATTTGAATTTTTTTTTTTACATACATTTATAAAAGTGTGTGTGTGTGTGTGTGTGTGTGTGTATGTATGTATGTGTGTATGTATGTATATGTGTATATATCTATATCTATATATATATATATATATATATATATATATATATATATATATACACAGTGCCTTGAAAAAGTATTCATACCACTTGAAATTTTCAACATTTTGTCATATTACAACAAGAAATGGAAATGTATTTTATTGGGGTTTTATGTGATAGACCAACACAAAGTGGCACATAATTGTGAAGTAGAAGGAAAATTATAAATGGTTTTCACTTTTTTTACAAATAAATATCTGAAAAGTGTGGCGTGCATTTGTATTCAGCCCCCTTTACTCTGATGCCCCTAACTAAAATCTAGTGGAACCAATCGCATTCAGAAGTCACCTAATAAGTAATGAGTCCACCTGTGTGTAAGTTAATCTCAGTATAAATACAGCTGTTCTGTGAAGCCCTCAGAGGTTTGTTAGAGAACCTTAGTGAACAAACAGCATCATGAAGGCCAAGGAACACACCACACAGGTCAGGGATAAAGTTGTGGAGAAGTTTAAAGCAGGGTTAGGCTATTCAAAAATATCCCAAGCTTTGAACATCTCACTAAGCACTGTTCAATTCACCATCCAGAAATGGAAAGAGTATGGCACAACTGCAAACCTACCAAGACACGGCCGTCCACCTAATCTGACAGGCTGGGTAAGGAGAGCATTAATCAGAGAAGCAGCCAAAGGCCCATGGTAACTCTGGAAGAGCTGTAGAGATCCACAGCTCAGGTGGGAGAATCTGCCCACAGGACAATTATTAGTCGTGCACTCCACAAATCTGACCTTTATGGAAGAGTGGCAAGAAGAAAGCCATTGTTGAAAGAAAGCCATAAGAAGATCCCGTTTGCAGTTTACGAGAAGCCATGTGGGGGACACAGCAAACATGTGGAAGAAGGTGCTCTGGACAGATGAGACCAAAACTGAACCAAAAGTAAAACGCTACGTGTGGCAGAAAACTAACACTGCACATCACCCTGAACACACCATCCCCACCGTGAAACATGGTGGAGGCAACATCATATTGTGGGGATGCTTTTCTTCAGCAGGGAGAGAGAAGTTAGACAGAGTTGATAGGAAGATGAATGGAGCCAAATACAGGGCAATCTTAGAAGAAAACCTGTTAGAGTCTGCAAAAGACTTGAGACTGGGACAGAGGTTCACCTTCCAGCAGGACAACAACCCTAAACATAGAGTCAGAGCTACAACGGAATGGTTTAGATCAAAGCATATTCATGTGTTAGAATGGCCCAGCCAAAGTCCAGACCTAAATCCATTTGAAAATCTTTGGCAAGAATTGCTGTTCACAGACACCCTCCATCCAATCTGACTGAACTTGAGCTATTTTGTAAAGAAGAATGGGAAAAAATGTCACTCTCTAGATGTGCAAAGCAGGTAGAGACATCCCCAAAAAGACTTGCAGCTATAATTGCAGTGAAAGGTGGTTCTACAAAGTATTGACTCAGGGGGGGCTGACTACAAATGCACGCCACACATTTCACATACAGTATCTCACAAAAGCAATAACACCTACCCAGGCACTGGGGGGGAAACCAGGGTGAGCACAACAGCTAGCGTCTACAGAGGACAGTGGGAATAATATACAGTATATGGCATTTATTCAATACTGATCTCTCTTTCTGATAGCAAGGTTTTGTTGGAACTTGGAACCTGTTGCGATTGGCCAGGTGTTTCAGCTCCACACTAGGTAAGTTAGGTTCTTTATAATAGCAGTTAGATCCTTGGTGGTGGGCAGAATATACAGTATCTCAGAAAAGTGCGTACACCTCTCACATTTTTGTAAATATTTTATTATATCTTTTCATGTGACAACACTGAAGAAATGACACTTTGCTACAATGTAAAGTAGTGAGTGTACAGCTTGTATAACAGTGTAAATTTCCTGTCCCCCTCAACACAAAATAACTCAACACATAGACATTAATGTCTAAACCAGTATCTGAACCACTGGCAGCAAAAGTGAGTACACCCCTAAGTGAAAATGTCCAAATTGTGCCAAATTAGCCATTTTCCCTCCCCGGTGTCATGTGACTCATTAGTGTTACAAGGTCTCAGGTGTGAATGGGGAGCAGGTGTGCTACATTTGGTGTTATCACTGTCACTCTCTCATACTGGTCCATGGAAGTTCAACATGGCCCCTCATGACAAAGAACTATCTGAGGATCTGAAAAAAGAATTGTTGCTCTACATAAAGATGGCCTAGGCTGTAAGAAGATTACCAAGAGGTGCGGCACAGTGGCCAAGACCACACAGCGGCTTAACAGGACAGGTTCCACTCAGAATAGGCCTCGCCATGGTTGACCAAAGTAGTTGAGTGCACGTGCTCAGCGTGATATCCTGAGGTTGTCTTTGGGAAATAGATGTGCTGCCATCATTGCTGCAGAGGTTGAAGGGGTCAGCCTGTCAGCGCTCAAACTATATGCCGCAGACTGCATCAAATTGGTCTGCAGCTACAGTTCATTGAGGGACCATGAATGACAACATGTACTGTGACATACTGAAGCAAAGCATGATCCCCTCCCTTCAGAGATTGGGCCGCAGGGCAGTATTCCAACATGATAACGACCCCAAACCCACCTCCAAGACCACCACTGCCTTGCTAAAGAAGCTGAGGGTAAAGGTGATGGATTGGCCAAGCATGTCTCCAGACCTAAACCCTATTGAGCATCTGTGGGGCATCCTCAAATAAAAGGTGGAGGAGCGCAAGGTCTCTAACATCCACCAGCTCTGTGATGTCGTCATGGAGGAATGGAAGAGGACCCCAGTGGCAATCTGTGAAGCTCTGGTGAACTCCATGCCTAAGAGGGTTAAGGCAGTGCTGGAAAATAATGGTGGCCACACAAAATATTGACACTTTGGGCCCAGTTTGGACATTTTCACTTAGGGGTGTACCCACTTTTGTTGCCGGTGATTTACACATTAATGGCTATGTGTTGAGTAATTTTGAAGGGGCAGCAAATTTACACTGTTATACAAGCTGTACACTCACTACTTTACATTGTAGCAAAGTGTCATTAATTCAGTGTTTATCACAAGAAAAGTTATAATAAAATATTTACAAAAATGTCAGGGGTTTACTCACTTTTGTGAGATACTGTATTTATTTGTAAACAATTTGAAAACCATTTATAATTTTCCTTCCACTTCACAATTGTGTGTAACTTTGTGTTGGTCTATCACATAAAATCCCAATAAAATACATTTACGGTTTTGGTCATGACTAGAGTTGATCGAACCCCCGGATGTTCGGGTTCGGTGGGTTCGGCCGAACTTCGGGAAAAAGTCCGGGTTCGAACTCGACCCGAACTTTATCCCGGAAGTCAATGGGGACCCGAACTTTTTGGCACAAAAATGTCTGTAACAAAGTCCTGGCAAGTGCTACAGGGCTGCAAAAGGATGTAAAATGGGGGTAAGCGTAGGGCAAGTGCCCTACAAAAAAATGGGGATAGGGAAAATAAATTAAAATCAAATAAAAAAATGGGAAGGGGGGTGGATGTGGAGTAGGAGCCTAGAGGTTGACTAGGCCGTGACCGTGGCAGAGTAGGTGGAAGTGGCGGTGGTGGAGGAGTAGGAGGAGGTAGCCAACACTGTTTTTTTTTTTTTTGTTTGGTTTATAATTGGCGTAGCCCCCAAAATATTGAGGCATATTAAAAAAAACAAGTATACGAATGGCTGTGTGAGTCCGGTCTAAATGTCTATTCTGTACAAGGTACAGACAAGTACAGACAATGATTTTTGAACAATAATCTGTCCCTTACAGCAACAGCTGGAACCTCTCCCTTTAGAACTAGGAGATGATTATAGAACAATAATCTGTCACTTACAGCAACAGCTGTAGTAGTAATCTCTAGTTAGTCCAGAATCAGATCGTTCTGTAATGCAGGATGAGATGTTAAGATATCTGCAATCTGTCCCTCACAGCGCTGGCAGCTTCCTCTCCCTACACTAGTCAGAGTCTCAGAGAGCTTATAAAGAGGCTGGGTCACATGATGCACTGGCCATTCACAGCCATGCCATTAGTAGGCATGGCTGTGATGGCTTCTAAGGGCAAACCAGTGAAACGCTTGTTGATTGGCTGCCCTGCAGCTATTCAACATGCGTGATCAACTACCAGAACCCAGAACCCAAACATTTTTTGAAATGTCCGGTTTCGGGTCTGGGTCATGGACACCCCAAAGTTCGGTACGGACCCGTACTTTACAGTTCGGGTTCGCTCAACTCTAGTCATGACATATAATGTGGAATGTATGTAATGTGGAAAATTTCAAGGCACTGTATATATGTGTGTGTGTGTATGCATGTGTGTTTGAGCTTAGGGGTACACACCCTAATGCAATAGTCTGCGCACACCTATGAATATATGCCTGTATGCTGTGACGTTATGCGAGGTGCCTTAATGGATGGGCGATACTTGTCGCCTCGCATGCGATCACTTTGAGGTGACTAGCAAGAGTCCGACCCATGTTTTGCCAGCCACCGTGGCAGAGCTGGTTCTGGCCCAGACTTTCTGGTCCACTCAGACCCCTCTCCACCTGCATTTAAGACCAGGAAGAGAGCAGAGGAGAGCTCTATCCTGAATCTCAGAGGGAGGAAGCTGAGAGAGCTTTGTGTGATAATTTGGACTCAAAGTTCAAGGTTTGCACTGTGCTTATGTTTTGTGGGTGTAGGGGACAGCCCCACACTTTTTATAGAGAGGAACCCGATTGTTTAGTTTAGCGCCGGGAGGTGAGGTTTTTTTTTCTGTTTTGTTATGTGTTTTGATCTTTGCAAACCTGTGATAAGAAACCTGGCAAGCCACCAGATCTTAAAGAAACTGACCTCCATGCTGAATATTTTCTTCTGAAAAGTGATCCCCACGAGCTAATCTCCCACATGTGGTGGAGGATGCGGGCAATGTTCAAAGATGGAGGAAATGTTGAAGGCCCTGCTGCAAGCCAGTACAGCCCAGTGGGAAACCAACCGCCAGGTCGCAGAGGCTGCTGCAGCTCAGCGTGAGGAGAGTCGCCAGACTATCACAGCACAACAGGCGGCTCAGCAGGAGGCAACTCGCCAGGATATCGCAGCACAACAGGAGATGAACCAGCAGTTTGAGGAAGCCCTGCTGGAGTTAAAAAAGAGGCCCACACCTCCGGTGCCAATCAAGCCAAAATTGGTACGCGTCTCTTACCACGTGCAGAAGATGACACCTGCGGGTGACGTGGAGGCGTACCTCGTGACCTTTGAAAGAGTCGCTCTTTGCGAAGGATGGCCAAAAGAACAGCGGGCGGGACTGCTAGCACCATTCTTGACCGGCAAACCCCAAAAAGCCTATTTTGATGGGCTATGGGACTCTAAAGGCAGAGATACTCGCACGCCTGGGAGTCCGGCCCCAACGCGTGCATCAGTGGACCTACCACACCGATACGCCACCCCGTTCACAGATGTTCAACCTGGTTTATCTTACCAGGAAATGGCTACAGCCGTAGACCTTGCCAGGTCCCCAGATTGTGGAGTGTGTGGTCATGGATAGCTATCTACGTGCGCTCTCTGCTGCCTTGAGGAAATGGGTCAGTCATGGGGACCCCAAAACCGCCAACCAACTTGTGGACCTCGTGGAGAGATACATGACTGCTGAGGACTTGTTTCGCCCATCTGCGTCCCACTCCAATGTATCTAGAGGTGAAAGGTCACCCGGCGGACCCGGTAAGACTTTTCCACGGTTCAGGGGTTTGGGG
The DNA here is from genome assembly GCA_018402905.1 of Glandirana rugosa. Classification (NCBI taxonomy): domain Eukaryota; kingdom Metazoa; phylum Chordata; class Amphibia; order Anura; family Ranidae; genus Glandirana; species Glandirana rugosa. Next base: position 44,120 of record BLSH010184047.1, read on the forward strand.
AAATTTGATAAGACTAATACGGCTAAAGAGACTGGGGGCCCTAGACCTGGAGACTGGCCAAAGAAGCCAGGAAGGTCTTGGGGACCCTTGAGAGGATTGGGTATAGAACACATACAGTGCTACCGATACCATGCATTGGGCCATATTGCTGCCAATTGCCCACTGAATGATGAACCCATGCAATGCGATTATACTTATGAGAATAGACGCCTTTCTCTTTTTGCACAGGTCACATATACAGTATCATGTTCAAGTCGCATTGGAGAAGCAAATTGTGTAATTTTTGTTGATGGAAGACCAGTCACTGCACTGCTTAACTCGGGTAGTGTGGTAAAATTGGTAAAAATCATTTGTGTAAACCCTGCAAGGTTACACCCTAGCACTGTCTGAGTTATTTGCATCCATGGGGACACTCGTGACTACCAAACGGCAGTGGTTGAGATTGACACCCCTTGCAGTAGTGTGACTGATTCATTGGGGGTGGTACCTTCACTACTACCCTAGTGGGCAGGCATTTTCCCATTTTTGGAGGTTATGGGAAGGCACAGGGAGCCTGGAGGATAGAGCCCCTCCTGCTGCGGAAGCACAGGACCTCTCTCCAGACCCGTTTTGCCAAATGGAAAGAGAGACTGGTGGCAGGAATGAGGAGGGAGGAGACCCTCTTCCTTTTCCTGTACTGGCTGGGGGGCCGGAGGAGCTGGAAGATAGCTCACAGCGGAGGGCTAATGACCCAGGCAATGTCTCTGACCTTGACGAGGAGAGTGAACCAAATGCAGTACCCAACTTAGAGGTCCAGAAAGAGGACTTTTGTACAGAACAACTACGGGATGTCACTCTCCTTAGAACCAGAGAAAACGTGAAGGTGATGGATGGGGAGCCTGTAGGCCCTAATTGGGGAGTTTTATAGGAAAGGGAAAACAGTTTTTGGCGCCCCGCAAAATTATAATAAATATAATGTCACAAAAGTGTTTGTATTGAAATAAACAAAAGAAAGAAAAAAAAAAAAAAAAAAAAGGTTGTGCAGCCCACCTAAACCTTAGACTGAAGTAATCGGTCTAAAGTTAAAAAATGTTCGGTGAAAGTTGCTAGGTGTATACGGCGCTCACCAAAGATCTATGACACATAACAGTGATTTACATATATAAGACCAAATGGAATGTGATTATTTCTCTTAATGCATCATAACATAGTGCCCTTAAAGTGATACCATCCACATACGTGCAGCGCCGTATACACCTAGCAACTTTCACCGAACCTAATTGGGGGGTGTCTTTTTCCTACATGGCGCTTAAAAATTATTTGTTGTATCAGGTGGTGAAAAGTGGGGAGGATGAAGTGGAACAGCTAGTGGCTCCCAAACCCTTCCAACAGGATGGTGCTAGATCTGGCACATGGGCATGTAATGGGGGGCATCTGGGTATGGCAAAAACCAGGGAGAGAATAACCCAGAGATTCTTCTGGCCTGGGTTGTATGCAGACATCAAAGAATACTGCTAATGAAGCCCTGAGTGTCAAATGACGGCCCCGTCACCCCATTTTTGTAGTCCCCTTGTCCCACTTTCCATAATTGAAGTACCATTTGAGCGAATTGGCATGAATCTTGTGGGACCAGTAGTAAAATCTGCCTGGGGACACCAGCACATCCTGGTGATCCTGTACTATGCGACCCGCTATCCTGAAGCCGTACCCTTGCAGAACACCTCCGCTAAGACTATCGTCAAGGAGCTGGTCCAGTTGTTTAGTCGGGTTGTACAAAAGTTGTACAAAATCTCCCATCTCCATACCTCTGTTTACCACCCCCAAACTGATGATCTGGTGAAAAGGTTTAATAAGACCCTAAAGAGTATGTTAACCACTTGCTGATGGCGGCAAAGTGGTTAGTTATCGCGAAACGCCGTCGCCTGACGGCGGCCGCAATGACAAGCATTGTGTTCCAGGGGGGCCAGGGAGCGGGTAGGGCAGACTCGATCTCCGCCGGCTACCCACGATGGCTGCCCTGCAGTGAGAGAACGGAGGTCCGTGTATGTAAACACGGATCTCTGTTCTGACAGAGGGGGAAGGGATGTGATGATAGGCTTCCTGTATATGGGAGCCGTGATCACTCCCCTCCCCCTGCCAGCCCAGCCCCCATAAAGTTAGAACACACTGAGGTAACACAGTTAACCCTTAGATCGCCCCCTCCAGGTTAAACCCTTCACTGCCAATGGCATTTAGACAGTAATCAGCACATTTTCATAGCACTGATCGCTGTATAAATGCCAATGGTCCCAAAAAAAGTGTGAAAATGGTCCGACATGTCCGCCGCAATATCGCAGTACTGCTAAAAATCGCAGATCGCTGCCATTACTAGTAAAATATAAAAAAAAATAAAACCCCAGAAATTAATTCTCATCATTCGTAAACGCGGTAACTTTTGCGCAAATCAATAAACGCCGATTGTGATTTTTTTTTACCAAAAATATGAGGAAAAATATAAATCGGCCAAAAACAATGAAAACATTTTTTTTTTTTTTTGGACTTGTATTTTAGGAAAAAGTAAGAAATATTGTTTTTTTTGCAAAATTGTCCCTCTTTTATTGTTTATAGCGGTGATCAGAAATGATGCAGAGATGATCAAATACCACCAAAAGAAAGCTCTATTTGTGGGAACAAAAGGACACACATTTTGTTTGGGTACAACGTCGCACGACCGCGCAATTGTCAGTTAAAGCGACGCAGTGCCGAAACACAAAAAGTGCTCTGGTCCTAAACTGGGAGATCCTTCCGGGGCTGAAGTGGTTAAAAAAGGTGGTGGATAAAGATGGGAGAAATTGGGATTTTTTTGCTGCCGTACCTCATGTTTGGCATATGAGAGGTTCCGCAGGTGTCTATGGGTATTCCCCCTTTGAACGCTTGTATGGTAGAGATCCCAAGGGGCTGCTAGATGTCGCAAGGCTACTATTGCTATTTTGATTATGCAAGTCCTGCAGCTATTATTGCTATGGCTTTTTAACTATTAAGGGAGTCGCTGACCCAGAACAGGTATTGTCATATTATGGGTTATGACAACTTATATGCACTTGATAGTTACAAAAAGTGATGGTCTGTAAAATGATAAGGACGACAGAGCCCAGGATATGCTCCTTCACAAACTAATCATCTTTAGCTTCTGAAATTGTATTGGAACAAGTTCCTTTTAAAATGAATCTGAAGTGAAAAAACGCTTCCCTGGTGTCAATTAAGAAATCTCTATTTGATGACCAATACATTACATGTCAGTTCTTGTACAGGACAATGCTGGACCAAGGGGCTAATCTTCCCTACCCTTGCATTCCCTGAACACACGTAGATACTATACGTTTGTCATATATAGTATATTTATGTGTGTTCTCCTATTTTTATTTTAATATAAATGGGATACTAAAACATTTGTTTAATTTTTCACAGATTTTATTACAGAAATATGAGCATTGTGAAATAACAGTTCATTTATTTAATGCTTTCTTTCAAACTCCTTTAGCATTGGACCCATTTATATCTGCTATTAAAAATAAAGTTTGAATCTTTGAGCCACTGTCTTGGCAGCATGTTTTTGACTTATCTAAGCTGTGTTTATATTTCCAATTTGTTTTGAAGTTTTACTACCCCATCATTTTATTTTTACATCTTGTTTTTAACATGTTACACACCAGTCTTCCACTTTTTTATGGAGTCTGCATTCTTTTAGATTATTCCACACAGCTATATTTACAATGCCTTTGTTTTCTTCAAAATAAATGACATATTTAGTTATTATGATCTTATTAAGGTGTGTAATATAAAGATTGTGACTTAGTGTGAAGTGATGTTATTTACAGTATATAAATTAGTGATATTTATAATCCAAAAAGTAACAAATTAAGGGCAAAAATTGTATATTGTAAGCTCTAAAGAACAGGGCCCTCTGATTCGCTATATACATTCTGTATAATAATATACAGTCTTGTAAAAAAGCAAGCCTTTGATCTTGATTCAAAAAATGGCAACAGATAAAGATGATAAACTTAGACAAATAACACAATCTGGAAAATTGACACACTGGGGCTAATTCACTATATCGCGAATATGCGATCGCGTGACGCCTTAAAATTCAAGGCAATTAGCATATCAACTGGGCGATCATGCGAACGCAAAATCGCGTTATTGCCGTGATTATGCCTTCTTAATCGGCATATGTGGGAATAGCTGATGTCAATTGGGCTTGAACCTGCAGAATCCATTGAAGGCTTGTATGAACATGATTTGCTTGAAAAAGGGCATGGGAACTACCGCTGCAAAATGGAAACCATTGGCGAATATGAACACCGGTAGGATCCGAACCTGTAGTTGTAAGCTTTGAAGGTATCAGAAGGAACCACTACACTATAGACTTGAACACAACCAGCCATAGAAAATACATTTACTAATCTTGGATTCTGTTAATTCTCTCCAAACTAACTGCCGGCACGTTAACTAGTGTGTGATTGTTCCAATTCCACACTATAATATTATTGAATATGTACATACCATTGCAAAAGTTCATAGTATGGAAGCATTCAAACTGATGGGCATTGGCGAATATGCCTTCACATATTTTCAGAATATAATGCCAAGTACAATGCAAGGTGTAGTGATGACACCGGTAGGATTTGAACCTGTAGCTGTAAGCTTTGAAGGTATCAGAAGGAACCACTACACTACAGACTTGAGCAAAACCAACCATAGAAAATACATTTACTAATCTTGAATTCTGTTAATTCTCTACAAACTAACTGCTGGCATGTTAACTAGTGTGGGATTATTCCAATTCCACACTATATTATTATTGAATATGTACATACCATTGCATAAGTTCATAGTATGGAAGCAATCAAACTGATGGGCATTGGCAAATATGCCTTCACATATTTTCGGAATATAATGCCAAGTACAATTCAAGGTGTAGTGATGACACCGGTAGGATCCGAACCTGTAGCTGTAAGCTTTGAAGGTATCAAAAGGAACCACTACACTATAGACTTGAGCACAGCCAACCATAGAAAATAAATGTACTAATCTTGGATTCTGTTAATTCTCTACAAACTAACTACCAGCACATTAACTAGTGTGTGATTATTCCAATTCCACATCATAATATTATTGAATATGTACATAACATTGCATGCATTTAAATAATTCATAGTATGGAAGCAATCAAACTGATGTGCATGGGATAATTGGCGAATATGCATTTGCATATTTTCAGCATCTAATGCTGAGTACAATGCAAGCTTTCAGAAGGTCATACCATCCATACCATTGAACTACTCTGTGAGTTAGATTGCCTTGTTTAAATGTATCATGTAAGCTTGCTGATACCATACAAATCATGGTACCAGCCAAACTTTGAACAGTCAGAATTGTTTGAAGTTGGGACAATGTCATGGGCATTACACCTTCTCATAATTTGTCATTAGCAAGACAGTTCACTTCTCCAAACCCAGCCCCCCCAAAACAAATTAAAAAAAAAAAAGCTCAAGAATTGACATTTATTTGCACAGCAGCAACACAACTATGTACATTCATTTAGTGGCATTAGTATATTAGGTGGTACATTTAGACAAACATTTAGCAATTGGGATCTAATGGACCTGCTCATAGGAGCTTACAATCTAAAGTTTTTCCAAGCCTTATAGTGGACATAGCTTTAATTTCACAGTGTATAGCAGGCTACACATTTCATAGTACAACTACTCAAATGTTTAGCTGCAAGATTATACAAAAATACAAAAAGTCATTCTTAAAAAAAAAATAAAATACAAAATATTAAAGACACATGTTCCAACATGAACACCCAAAAGATGCATTTCTGTGTACATGATTAAGCAATGAGATCAAAGAGTAGAAGGTCAGCAGATGCTCCCAAACCATGAATGCATGGTCAGACGGCAACAATACACAACACTGACAGCAAAGCATTTTGATGGACAAAATGCACAACAATTTCAACTAACAGCCCAAGTCGGGCGTTTGTCATTATGCACAATATCAGCCCTACTCCCCCAAAAACCACAGCAAATAACACGGCCTCTTCGCAGAGCAAACCAACCCCTCTACTGCAGCCATTTATATAATATAGGTTGTATTGTTAGCACACCGACATGCCCAATGGAAGTACACGCCCACCAGTGTCATTCAGTCTTTCTCTTCATGTCTGCTTAACTCTATAGTGATTGCACCTGATAAACAAGAACACTTACAATATGCAGATGTCTTAGCCCGCACGATATTGTCAAAACACCTGCCTTTACACACAAATGAACGTTAATGGCATCCCAGTCCTAGTCCGTAGGGTTCAATATTGAGTTGGCCCACCCTTTGCAGCTATAACAGCTTCAACTCTTCTGGGAAGGCTGTCCATAAGGTTTAGGAGTGTCTATGGGAATGTTTAAACATTCTTCCCAAAGCACTTTTGTGAGGTCAGGCACTGATGGTGGATGAGAAGGCCTGGCTTGCAGTCTCCGCTCTAATTCATCCCAAAGGTGTTCTATCGGGTTGAGGTCAGGACTCTGTACAGGCCAGTCAAGTTCCTCCACCCCAAACTCACTCACCCATGTCTTTATGGACCTTGCTTTGTGCACTGGCCAAAATCAGGAAGGGAGATTATGATGTGGGGTTGTTTTTCAGGGGTTGTTCTTTCACACTTGTGCAAATTGAAATTTGTGCAATTTTACTGCGATTTGCCGCAATTTTTTGCTGCGATGTTTTGCAGTGATTTTGATGTGATTTGAAGCAATAGCTGTGTATTCCTGAGGTCTATGGACCTCAAGTCACATCAAAGTGGGACCAAAGTAGTGCAGGGACTACTTTGAAGTCACTGCAACTTGAAGTCGCACAGATATGAATGATACTCATTGAAAATCATGAGGAATGACTTGTCATGTGACTTTGCAGTCCCAAGTCGCAGGAAAAGTCGCACAAGTGTGAAAGGGGCCTGAAGATGATTTCCAATGAGCACCATTCATATCTGTGCGACTTCAAAGTAGTCCCTGAACTACTTTGGTCCGACTTTGAAGCAACTTGAGGTCGATAGACCTCAGAATTACACAGCTATTGCTTCTAATCACATCAAAATCATGGCAAAAAATTGCTGCAAAAATTGCGGCAAATCGCGGTAAAGTTGTGCGACTTTCAGGTCTCACAAGTGTGAAAGCGGCCTTAGCCCAGGTTCACATAGATGCGATGCAGGTACCAGCACGATTTCAGCACCGGTTCCTGCATCGCACCTCTCCCACAGGCAGTTCACACTGCCTTCCATGAACTGCTGCGGGTGTCAGTACAATATTAATGACACCCCCAGATTGGTTCATAGATCGCAGTGCTAACTGTGGATTCAAATAGGAATCGGATAGCATGAGTGAGAAAACCTATGCGATCCGATTCTGGTGCTGGAAAAAAAGGGTCCCTGCACTGCTATAGCTGCAAAGGGTTGGCTAAATCAAATCTGAACCCTACAGACTAAGACTGGGATGCTATTAAAGTTCATGTGTGTATAAAGGCAGGTGTCCCAATACTTTTGGCAAGATCGCAGATTATGCAAGATTTGCAATGGTGGTGGAACCCTCGTCCACATAAATGCTGTATTTATATAAAACTTGGGGAAGGACATGAGTTATGTTTAATAACACAGGAAGAGCTGACAGCCTTTCTACAGGACATGGCATCTTTGGGATTTGAACCTATGAACCCCAGGTTTGCTCACAGAAGTGCTAAGCCCTTTGCTATTAATATTCTCGCGGCAAATAGGCTCCTTATTATCGGTAATTGTTTTTTTTCTGGCACCTTATCTTTTTCAATATATCCCAGGATACATGTTATCAGGGTTGTTTCTAGGTCTATTTCATATATTTTATTTATTGTGTTAATTATATCTATCCAATACCAATGTAGTTTTGGGCATCTCCACACCATGTGTATGAGATTACCATTTTGTTCTGCACATCGGGGGGCATTTTGAATCTATCCTATGCCCATACTTAAACAGCCTTTGTGGTGTATAGTATGCCCTATGAAATAGCATCAAGTGTGAAACTCTTTGAGATGGGGACAATGACACTTAACAATCCCACTTCCAATATTCTCACCCATTGCTCTTCCGTTATTCCTCCCACATCTCTATCCCACTTCTTTTTGAATGTGAGTGCCTCTTTTCCCTTTATTACTTCTTCACACATTGGCCCATATATTCCTGCTATTATTCCCTTAGTCTGGCTCTCATTTATCAGCTTATTCATTTTATTTAGCTCACACCATTTCACCGGTTCTTTTTTAAACTGTCTTTCTAAGGCATGTCTTATTTGTAAATACACATTAAAGTACTTACTTGTCAAACCAAATTCCTCTCTCATCTCTTGGAATGACTTAGTGCCCATTCACATAGGGGCGACTTGCGATCCGACTTGAGTTGCCTCAAGTCGCCCCAAGTCGCTTGACATCTGAAATCCCATTGAAATGAATGAGAGCCGTCTTAATATACGCGACTGAAGTCGCTCCGACTTCAAGGCGACTTCTGAAAAGGTTCCTGTACTACTTCAAGGCGACTTCTATCCGACTTGTGCCCATAGGATTCAATAGAAGTCGCCTCCAAGTCGGATCCCCCATCTACATGGAAGCGACTAAAAGAAAAGAATTTATCCAGGGCAACCACCTCCCTCCCCGCTCTGATTGGCCACAGGCAAAGTCGCCTGGCATAGTCAAGCTTGAAGTAGCCTCCAAGTAGCCTGCAAGTAGCCTGCAAGTTGCCTAGCAAAGTCATGCCTGAAGTCGGATCGCCCCTGTGTGAATGCAGTCTTAAGGGTAACTTCTTTAACCTTTACAGATCGTCTACAGCGCGGATCTGAATCTCCGAGTGGACGTCCATGGACGTCCGCCCCTTTACATGCCCCCTGCGTGCACTCAGGCGGCGGCGCGCGGGCACGGCCGCCGCACGCTGCGTGGGTGTGCCCGCGGGTCGGGCGGACTCGCTGTCCGCTCCTGACCCGTGATCGCCTGCAAAGCTGTAGAACGGGGAACCGCCAATGTAAACACGGCGGTTCCCCGTTCTGTGAGAGGGGGACAAGCAGATCTACTGATCCCTGTCACTGGGATCAGTTAGATCTGTTATGTCCCGGCCAACCCATCCCCCCCACAGTTAGAACACAGCCAGGGAACACTGTTAACCTCTTCACTGCCCCCTGCAGGTTAACCCCTTCACTGCCAATGACATTTATACAGTAATGAGTGGACATTTAAATTTCTGATCGCTGTATAAATGTCATTGGTCCCAAAAATGTATCAAAAATGTCCGCCAAGTCCCCCCCAATATCAAAGTCCCGATAAAAATCGCAGATCGCCGCCATTACTAGTAAAAAAAAAATAATAATAAAAACGCCATAAATCAATTCCCATAGTTGGAAAGACGCGATAACTTTTGCGCAAACCAATCAATAAACGGCGATTTGCGATTTTTTTTACCAAAAATATGTAGAAGAATATAAATCGGCCAAACCCAATGAATACTTTTTTTTTATTTTTTATTTTTGGATATTTATTAGAGCAAAAAGTAAAAAATATTGTTCTTTTTTCAAAATTGTCGCTCTTAGTTTTGTTTATAGCGCAAAAAATAAAAACCGCAGAGATGATCAAATACCACCAAAAGAAAGCTCTATTTGTGGAAAAAAAAGGACATCAATTTTATTTGGGTACAACGTCGCACGACCACGCAATTGTCATTCAAAATGGGACAGCGCTAAAACCTGAAAATTGGTCTGGGCAGGAGGGGGGTTTAAGTGCCCAGTAAGGAAGTGGTTAAATAGTTGTGTTAATCTTACTACTCCATGTCTTTCCCATTCCTTATTTCGTTCTACCTTTTAACATTTCTTGTATCTTGCTGTTGTCCCATATTGGTGAAAATGCTGTAAACCCTTGATAGCCCAATAACTTTTTTATCACTTCCCATAGTTTAATAATCAACTTAAAGGTCAGGATTTCATGTGGAAAACATCCAGCTTCCAGAGCCTCTATTCCCGATCAATACTTTGTTTCTTTCAGTATCAGTTTCATGTTTATATCTCCACCTTCTGCCGTGTTGCAGCCTCTCAGATGCACCGCTTGCGCAGCTAGAAAATAGCACCACGGCTGGGGTACTGCCAAGCCCCCTTTACTTCTGGGACGCTGCAGCACTCGTAGACCTATCCTGGCCTGTTTCCCTTTCCATATCAGCTCTCTAAATACAGCCTCCACCTTTAGGAGCCAATCTTTGGTTATCCACACGGGTGTATTCTGCAGAATATACATCTTAATCAGGTTACATCTGCCTGCTATTGACAGCGGCAGATGTCTCCACACCCTACGCTTGTCTTTGAATTTTTTAATAAGCCCTTCCAAATTATATTTAATGTATTGGTTTGGTTTGGTTTGTTGGTTATATATACTCCTAGATACTTAATTTTATCTGCTAACTGTATTTCCAGGTGTTTTTTTATGAACCCTGGGTCTGCCTTTATCTATTGGCAGGAGGTTTGATTTTTCCCAATTTATTTGTAGCCCTGAAATTCTCCCATATTTCCTGTTAAATCTAATACTGCTTCCAGGGAGGAGTGCATGTCTCCCAAAAACACTAGGAGATCGTCTGCATGAAATGCTATTTTTTCCTCCCCCGATGCTCTCTGAAATCCCTTGATCTTTTTTGAGGCTCTAATGGCTATTGCTAGTGGCTTTATCACCATGCAAAAAGCATGGGTGATAGCGGGCACCCCTGCCTCGTTTCACGTGTTAAAGGGAAACTTTCCGACAATTGATTATTTATTTTTACCCTTGCTCTTAGACTCGTGTATAGTAATCTCAGCCACCCCATAAATCCTGGACCAAAGCCAAAGCTAACCAGTACCTGCCATAGGTAGTGCCACTCCACTGAGTCGGATACTTTAGTTATATCTAGCGCTAGAATGGCTCTGGAACCGACATTAAGTTTTGGAATCTGCATATTTATATATGCTCGTCTTATATTGGTGCTTGTGGCCCGTCCTGGGATGAATCCTGATTGATCTGGATGTATATATCTCGTTATTATTTTCCCCAACCTAGAGGCCAACACTCCCACCAGAATCTTAACATCCTAACAAGGATATTGGTCTATAGGAAGATGGGCTCTGCAAATCCTTCCCTTCTTTTGGAAAGACTATAATTGTAGAGTCTAACATTGAATCAGGTAGTCCCCCTTATTCCTTAGCGCTGTTAAACACCTTCAGTAACATCGGAACCAGAGCGTCACCATATTTTTTATATATTTCTATTGGTAATCCATCCGGTCCCGGTGCCTTCTGATTTGACATTTGTTTAATAGTCTCCCACAGCTCCTGTTCTGTTAATGGAGCTTTCAAACTCACCTTGTCGCCACTCGAGAGGCACGGGATTTCCGCTCCGAGTAAAAATTCCTGCATCTCCACCTCTACACCCTGTCCCTGGGTACTGTAAAGAGTTTCATAGTATTTCTTAAATGCATCTCTAATTTTTTGACTATACACTGTAATTCTCCCCTCCTCTGTCTTTATTGAGCTTATGGTATGGGTTGGGTTATTGCTTTTTGCCTATATGGCTAACAGATGCCCTACACTTTCCCCATCTTCAAAAAAGTATTTTTGTCTAAGCATCCTCTTATTTTCTGCTTTGACTAGTTGTATTTGTTTATATTTTTCCTGTTCCTCCACTCCAACTTTCTGTTTTGCTTCTGTTGGGTCTTCTATATAAGACTTTTCCGCCTCCGAGACTCGATGCATTGCTGTTTTTTCTTTTTCCTGGACCGTTTCTTTATTTTAACTATTTCCTGTATCATTATCCCCCTCAGATATGCCTTGAGAGAGTCCCATATTATACTTAGCCTTGTGGTCCCTTCATTTCTATTTATGTATTCTTTAATCAGGGTTATTGTTCTTTCTGAGTCCTCTATCAATTCTAGCCAGTATGCATTTAGCTTCCACTCCCTTTGTCTACGATTTTCATTTTGTCTTATTGCCACGACCAATGGTGAATGGTCCGAGATCCCTCTGGTCATATATCTAATACTGTCAAGTTGTTCCACCATTAAGTCGTTCCCTACTGCCATATGTATTCTTGACAAGGAGCCGTGGGTCTTTGAGAAGCACAAGTATTGCTGCTCCTGGGGATTTCTCAGCCGCCATAAATCTTTCCAGTCTATTTCATTTATTAACCACTTGCTGACCATCAACCGCAGGTTAACGGCGACAAAGTGGCTCGATATCGCAAACCGCCGTCATACGACGGCGGCTGCGAGATCGTGCACTGTGAGCGCGCGAGCGCCACCGGAGGCGTGCCCGCGTGCTCACTGTGTTCGGGGGGAGCCAGGGAGCGGGTGCGGCGGTTTCCCGCGATGCCCCCCCGCACTTAAAGAACGGAGGTCCGTGTAAGTAAACATGGAAGCTGTGCTCACTCCCCTCCCCCTGCTAGGGCAGCCCGCATACAGTTAGAACACGCCCAGGGAACACAGTTAACCCTTAGAGCGCCCCTGCAGGTTGACCCCTTCACTGCCAATGCCATTTACACAGTAATCAGTGCATTTTTATAGCACTGATCACTGTATAAATGCCAATGGTCCCAAAAAAGTGTCAAAATGGTCCGACATGTCTGCCCCAATATCGCAGTACCGCTAAAAATCGCAGATCGCTGCCATTACTAGTAAAAAAAAAACCCAGAAATGAATTCTCATCATCCGTAAACGCGGCCACTTTTGCGCAAACCAATCAATAAACGGCAATTGCGAGTTTTTTTATCACAAATATGAGGAGGAATATAAATCGGCCAAAACCGATGAAAAAAAATGTTTTTTTGTATTTTTTTTTGTATTTGTATTTTAGCAAAAAGTAAGAAATTTGGTTTTTTTTGCAAAATTGTCGCTCTTCTTTTGTTTATAGCGGCGATCAGAAATGATGCTGCGATGATCAAATACCACCAAAGGAAAGCTCTATTTGTGGGAAAAAAAGGACGCAAATTTCGTTTGGGTACAACGTCGCACGACCACGCAATTGTCAGTTAAAGTGACGCAGCGCCGAATCGCAAAAAGTGCTCTGGTCCTAAAGTGTGAAATCCTTCCGGGGCTGAAGTGGTTAATTGGGCTAGTATATTTCTTTGTTCTTGATTACACTATTTTTTGCTTGGATACCTATTTAATCTTTCACACATGACTCCATTAAAATCCCCCACTATTAGGATCGGGACACCTGGTTTATCTGAAATAAATGCAATCAATTTATATAATATTTTTGGGTTTAAATGGTGGTGGGATGTATACATTAGCTATTATGTATTCTCTTTCTTCAATCATATAATACAGAAAAATATATCGACCATTGTTGTCAATCTTTACTGTTTTACTAGAGTATGCGACCTCTGCTTTTATCATTATACTTACTCCTCGGGAGTATGAGGTGTAGGTTGAATGATATTGTATTTGGAAGATCTTATGTTTCAAATATTTAGTTGTTTCCTTTACTAAATACATTTCTTGTAGGCATACTATTGCTGCTTCATATAGCTTAATCGCTGCAAAAATTGCTCCTCTTTTTTCTTCCAATCACTTAATCCTCTAACGTTCCACGAGAAAACTTTCCACCGTTCAACCTGCATGTTTCCTTATATTTGCTTTATACCACCTAATCATATTTAACATTTTTTAATGTGTGTACCCTGTGTTTTATCTTTTTCTATCTTTGTTTCATTCCGTGCTCTTATGTTTTCTTCTAGTGTCATGTTTATTTTCAAATTCATATTTAAATTCAACTTCATTCTTACTTGTAGTGTATTTGTGTTCCTTACTTTCACTCCTCTGCTCACTAACCCAATCTCATTTCCCATTTCACTCTTCCGACCCCGCTTGGGTCCATCCACTGGGCTTTTGTTGTGACCAAAACAATCCACATTCACACCATTCCATTTCCCTTCTTTCCCCCCACCCCTCCCCCCCCCCTCCCTCCTTGTCCTCGTGACTTTACACACTCCATTGTGTCTATACACCCAAAAGAAAAAAAAAAAAAAAAAAAAACCCTCACTCAAAAAAAAGAGAAAAAAAAGAAAAAAAAAACTTCCGTGTGGCTTCCTGCTTCTGTCCTCCTATTATGTGTTATATTGAAGTAGTCTGTACAGTATTGCCCTGGCGGTCCGACTCAACTGTCAACTCAATTCTGTATTTTCCCCGCCGTCCGCAATTTCCCTCCATTTTTTTCCAGCCAAAATAGTGCCTCATCTGTGGTGTTAAAGAAAACAGTTTCTCCCCTGACCACTATTCGCAGTCTTGCTGGGTATAGCATTGCATATGTGATCTTTAGTTCTTTAAATCTTTTTTCTATTTCTATAAATCTTGCACGTTTCTTTTGTACTTCTGGTGAGTAGTCTGGATATATTGAGATCCTATTGCCGTTATACATTATAGTGCCTTTCTCCCTTGCCCTCCGCAAAATCATTTCTTTATCTCTGAAGAACAACATCTTAATTAGAAAAGATGTGGGCTTTCCTCCTGGAGGTGGGGCTCTGAACGCGACTCTGTGTGCTCTTTCTACTGCAAAAAAGGGCGAAAATGCTTCCTTCCCGAAGTTCTCAATTAACCAGTTTTCGCTGAACCCTATTGTATTCGACCCTTCACATCTTTCCGGAAGTCCAACTATTCGCTGATTATTTCTTCTCAATCTATTCTCCATATCTTCAATTTTAGTTAAGTATGGATCCATCTTCTTCTCCAGTGCCTGCATTTCTTTCTTAATCGGATTTAGGTCATCTTCTATCTGACTTATCCTACCTTCTATTTCCGTTACCTTTTCTCGCGTTTTTTGTGCATCATGTCTTATCAGGCTCGTTTCTTCCTTAAGGCTTTTCAACTGTTCATTCATCCCAAGCATCATAGTTTTACAGGAATTTATCGCCTCTAATACTTCCCTTATAGTTGGTTCAATTTCTACTTCTACATTTTCTTTGATCGTAGATTGCATCGATTCTGCTTTCTGCTCTGTGTTTGTCCCCGTTCCTTGACTTTTCCGGGCCACTGTCCCTCCCGCTGGAATTTTGACTTGCACAACGGGGGTCTGGCCTCCCTTTGCCGGTGAGTGGACGGGTTTTTCCTGTTTAGCTGCTGCTTGGTTCATCTTTTCTTTTCCTTTATTTTTTTCCATACTCTGTGCTGCTTCTTACTATGTTGTCTCTTCCCTCTTTTTTTTCTCCTTTGACTTTTATATCTAATCGCAAATAATCATCGTCAGTTAATTTACCGTCTAAGCAGTTGGTTTGCCACTTAAACGTTTAGATGGTCTGTCCACTGGTTATGTGCGATGTCCTTTTCTCAAAAGGGAGGGGAGTTTTTTTTTCTTTTTCCCCTCCCTTTTTTTTTTGTTTTATATGTCTGGATGTTACTTGTTGCTTCTTCACTTCTATGATGTTTATTGCTCTCGCGGGTCTTATGTAATCTGTTATTTTCTCGGGGTTCTCTTTACTGCAGTTTTTAGTCCTTACTTTTTTTAGGTAGTTTTTTATTTTTGTATAAGGGATATATGCCCGCTCAAAACTCAGTTTGAACTGGTCCGCGTGCTATGTGCCTATTTCAACAACAGCATGTGAGTATATGTTCTTTCACTGATTTATCTTGTTTATGCCAATTGGATCTTTGTTTGATCTCTTAGCTAATCTCAGTGACCGTGCTATTTGCCTTTATTTGCAGTGGTTATAATACTTCCCCCCACACAGGACTTGACCTGTATTAAACCCAAGGTACAGTTTATATTTCCTATGTGTTGTTATGCTTTTTCCTTCTTCCTTTCCCGCTTAGTTTGCTGGCACATACAGTGTTTATACCTCTATTCCTTTTCGTGCTTTAGCATCAATAGACAATTAATAGATATCCATGTGTAGAATTTTCCAACTCACCCCTCACGGCTCCAGGACCCCAAGCACAGTACCTCCCAATTGTCTCTGACTACCGATTGCAGTAGAGGATGGCCTGTTTATCAGCGGCTCACTCTCACCTTGCCGCTGACTCTTTTTAGTCGTAGGCGCTGGTGTTTAGTGCACTCTCACCGCACCACTTCCAGTATAGATTCTTAATGATAATGTCCCATCCCCTCCGCTTGTCTTACCGTCCTCAGTCTGGCCGCCGGTATATTGGCCCTCTTGCCTTACCTTTCTCCTATTCAGCGCTCAGAAGGGTGCTCCCACCATCCCTCGAGCGCCTCCTGTTTTTATGGCTGTTACCTGAGCCCTCCTGGAGCACGCACACACCCCGCGCTCCCCGCGGACCCGCTACTCTATCTGATCCGGTCTCGGAGCTTGATCTGAGGGCTTCGTATCTCTTCTGTGTCTTCCTCGACTCACTACGGCTCACTTTGGCGGCCCGCCATCAGCTCACACTAGACTCTCCACTTCCAGCACGGGCAACCCGGGATCGTTCAGAGCGGAGCAGGAGTTAGCCACACTCACTCACATCCTGTTTCCGGTCACCGCCCCTACTACTACACATTCTAACATTCTTAAAAACAAATTAGATTATGAAATAGCAACATTGTTACAGGGACAATTTGTTTGAGAGAAAGATACATTTCATCTCAACATGAAAAGGATTTCTTTAGGGAAGTTACAATTTAGAATCAATGGCTAAAATGTGCATTGGGCTATATAGCTCAAGAAAGCATTATAGACAAGCGCGAATTTGCAAATTTACAATAGCGCCCTCTATAAAAGGCATGGGAGTTAAAATGAGGGAATTTTCTTATCTGAGCATGCTCAGTTGTGCTCATGAATAGCCAGGAAAAAAGGTGGAATTTTGCTCTTTTCAGACTTTCAATGATATTTCAGGTTATACATCACTTTTTTAAACAATTTATAAGCAGATCATCATCATGATAATCATCATTAAACAAGATACTACATTTTTAAGAACCATTTAGGTGATCATATCATGCTCCAAACATTATTTCCATGTGCAATTCCCTTGCTTCTACCTTTTTTAGTCAGTCACTGTTGTCTGGGCGCTATAGTGAATTTGATTCTGGGAGTATTTTCTCCCTCAGGGTCTTAGTGAATTCCATTTTGCGAATTTGCGATTCTGCGCGTTAACATTTGCGCAAAGGCAGAATCACGCTATAGTAAATGACCCCCCATATGTCTTCATGTTTTAAAGTGGCGGAGTAAAGGTATAGATGGTGTGTAACTCTCATCATGGCACCCCCATTATCCGTTTTTGTGATTACTGTCATATACTGTATTGTGACAACCAAACTCAGTTTTTTTTAAGGAATGGCAAATGTAAAATCGGTAGCTGGTATGTAGTTGTGATTTTTTTGTGTACAGCCCTCATGCATTGAACATCCAAATAATTGAATATTGCTTTTTCAGAAGAGGCTGGAAATGGTTGTGTACTTTGGCTGCTAACTCCTCTGTTAAGTCCAAAGACAGCAGATGAGAACTGTTACAATATGGCACATCAAAAGACACATGCTATTTTCTAAAGGACATTTGGTATGTTGAGATTTACATTCAGATGTTCTGCAGTTACAGGTGGTGCCTTTAGGATCTTTGACACAGGAAAAAATCTTTAAAGCAGAGATTTTAATGTGCCACTATGAACATTTAGCAACGACTCACTTCTCACTCAACAAAAAATACCCAGAAATGGCTATATCAAGCTAAGCAGGCACTGCATATCTAAATAGACCTCAAGTAGAGTATAAACAATACTGTAATTGTATGTACTCTGCTCAGTCCATACAACTATACATTATACTTGGACTGTGTTACAGCAATACAGTAAAACACAAATAGAACATCTACTCCATGACTATTGATGCTTCTTCTGATGTTTCCTCACAAGTTACTAACAAATGGGAAAAGGAAATCGGAAATTCCTTTACTGAACAAGAATGGGAAGATGTTTGCACTACTATACATTAAGACACTCAGAATGTCACCACACCATTGGGTCAGGCTCAGACACCAACAGCAATAGCAATAAGGAGGCTCCCACCAATCAGCTCAGCGAGAGGTAATGGAGATAAGGACAGTTGCAAGTATGCAAAGGAGCAAGATGTCAGTTGGAGAGAGCACAATATTCTGGCAAACAGGAAATGCAAATGCATGGCTTATAATAGGAAGTTCATTTGAGGAGCAAGGAGTTCAAGGTTGACCAAAAACAATGTACAAAACAAGATTATCCAAGGGTTCGGACAGGATGCTGTTCAGCATCTCAGACGGCTCAGCAAGGAGAACTACCACAAGAAGCAGCAGAGGTCACGGGTTCAGATCCCGGCCCTGGCACTATACTCCTGTTGGTATAGAACTTCTGCAAGTTTTGGATCATAACTGGCATTGTACCGAAAATGAGGGGACGATGCTTTACATGTGGTGGCAGTTTCCTGTTCTGAGACCATACTGGACAACCTTGCATAACATAGTTTTTAGAGGCCTACTCCCCCAGGGGTTTTTCCCCCACTATAATACTTACTTCACCACTTCATAATTATATGATGTTCTTATCATAAATAATTAGCCATGCATATAATACATGTGGCCTGGATGTGTATACAGGTGTATTGGAGACATAAATCCTGACACTAAAAGATTGGTTTAAGCGACTCAATAGAGTTGAAGAAATGGAAGAACACATCTAAACCTCACAAGACCGACTGATAATCTTTACCAAAACTTGGGCCTGTTGTGTTCATTATTAGGCTTACAGGGAATATTTAGATATCATGTCCCCAATCGCATGTCATCTTGCTACAGTTCATAGACAGAATAGTGCAAACAAATCTTCGTGCTAAGGAGGATCTAAAATAAATAAATGTATAAATAAACCCTGTGTATATCAACAGTAAATGTGTGTGTATGTGTATATGTGAAAATGTTTTAACTGATTGCGCCGTGGATCAACCTCTAATAAACTTCTAAGTGAGGGAGTGTTCTTCCCCCAGGAAGGCTGCTATATACCAGCAAACTATACTGTGAATAATACAAACAAATGATAAGCGCCAACCTTATAATTGAAATAAACAAATAATAATCAGAGTGCTTATGTTAAAAACAATAAGTGACCGTCCACCAATGATATGAATTCAATCAACTGATATAAAGTCCATTGATGTCCATCATAAATAAATAAGTGACAATAGTGCTCTTCAGTGCTTCAAATGATAAAAAAGGTGCCACATCACACGTGCCAAGTGCCAGGATCCCACTGGTGTCCCTACTCACCAGAGCGAGTGGACCCACTGCTTTGCAGTCAGTGGGTCAGAAATCGCAAGGTTGATGACCGATGGTCTCTGGCTAGACACTGGAGCAAAGGATA
>BLSH010184047.1:128649-155799 GCA_018402905.1 Glandirana rugosa
CCCCCCGCCGACGCGGTGACGACAATAGATACCGTGACGTCTCGCGAGTGACGGTACGGGTGGGTAGGAGAGGCGCCGAGGGGGTGTAACGACGACTGTTCACAGTGCCAGTCCTGTCCTCTTTCAGTCGACTGGTAGACCGTACTTCCCGGGGGTAGTAGGGGGATGGTAGATACAGGCAAGGGGTAGTGGGGGGAGGTAGATACAGGCAGGGGGTAGTTGAGGGAGGTAGATACAGGCAGGGGGAGATGGGATCAGTGGCGTCGACACTTACTTGCTCTGAGTGTCAGGGCCTCCAGCGATCCCTCTTCCAGCATGGTTTCTCCGTGCAGCAGGCAGCTCCTCCCCCTTCATGCCAGATGGTCAGCTGACTTTCTCCTGTCCTGACCGTGACACTTGTCAGCAGCAATGTGGGGGAGCCGCGGAGAGGATGGGTGGGCATGGCAGTGAGCGCTCTGCAGTGCCATAGATAACAGCAGTGGCGCAGCCGCCCCCCTCCCCCCGCAGTGTGATAAGCGGCAACCCCTCCCCTCCCCACTGTAAAATAAGGAGAAGAGAGGAGCAGTTCTTGTGCAAATGGGCGGCAAAGTGCTGCCCCTCTTAAAGTGCCGCCTGGGACCCATGGTCCCACTTGGTCCCATGGTAGGGCTGGCCCTGCATACATGGAGCGAACTTCTTTCCTGCACCGCGGGTTGCAGGAAAGAAATTTGCTTGATTCCCCCCACCAACAAATACATTGTTGATGTGGGAATCCCTCCTGCTTTTTCTCGGGAGGTGGTTGGAGATAGGGAAGGGGATGCTGTCCCCCACTGGGAGAAGACAGTGATTATCTATAGCAACACTATAGCAGCTGCTTGGGATAATCGCAAGAGAAACCGACAGACTAGTTGTATCCAAGATGATCAATCGAACAACTTACATTCAAGCTGACCATTAACCATTCGGATCCCGGTTGGTTCCTGTTGAACTGGCCGAGATTCAAACCGTGTATGGATGGCCTTACCTGTAGAAAAAAAGGCACAAATCAGTTGGCATATTTCCAGCAGCTTCAACATTGTTGCCATCCTGTGCTTGTGGGACCTAATAGTTTATCTAGTGATCCAAAAATTTCAGAAGCACAATCCAGTTCTGTTTCAAGTGTTTGGCCTTTACACATAAAAACTGTTACTGGACTTCCAAAGTCAATAAAACTATAAGTATAAAGTTCAGTTTGGCTGCACATAATCTTACCTGTTACCTGAACATGAGTAGCCAAACAGGTTTTTTTTTTAAGAAATAATTACAAAAGTCCAATTTCTGTTCCACACAGTCATGGGGCCTGCATTAATGAAGAATATGAGCATATTGATTGTGCACAGACAGGTAAATGATATCCTTAGTATGTTCACTATGGCCCTGTGATACATACAGAGGTGAGCACACTCCAACTTAATTATGTGCATTTACTGATGATGGTTTCCTGTCACCTGTGGAGTGTATGTATGTGGTACGTGCACGTGGTAAAGTATATAGTACCCCTATTCATTCACAAAAAAAAAGACAATAGTAACTAAACAAAAACACACTTTTTGACAGATCCTTTAACCACTTGCAAACTGGGCACTTAAACCCCCTTCCTAACCAGACCAATTTTCAGCTTTCAGTACTCTCACATTTTGAATGACAATTACTCAGTCATGCAACGCTGTACCCATTTGAATTTTTTGTCCCTTTTTCACACAAATAGAGTTTTTTGTGGTATTTAATCACCATTGGGTTTTTTATTTTTTGTGCTATAAATGAAAAAAGACCAAAAATTTTGTAATAAAAAATGCATTTTTCTTTGTTTCAATTTTGCAAATTAGATATTTCTTTTCATAAATTTTGTCCAAAATATATACTACTACATATCTTTGGTAAATATAACCCAAATCAGTGTATATTATTTGGTCTGCATGAAAGTTATAGATTCTACGAGCTATGGTGCCAATCATTGAAAATTGATCACACCTGATGTACTGAAGGCCTATTTCATTTCTTGAGATACCATGAAGCCAGGAAAGTACAAATACCCCCAAATGACCCCTTTTTGGAGAGTAGACATTCCAAAGTATTTAGTAAGAGGCTTCATGAGTTTTTTGAAGTTGTAATTTTTTCCCACAATTCTTTGCAAAATGAAGATTTTTTTCTTTTTTTTCCACAAAATTGTCATATTACCAAGTTATTTCTCTGCCACAGCATATGCTTACTTGCAACTACACCCCAAAACACATTCTGCTACTCCTCCTGAGTATGGTGATACCACATGTGTGAGACTTTTACACAGCCTGGCCACATACAGAGGCCCAACATGCAGGGACACCATCAGGCATTCTAGGGTCATAAATTGCACATTTAATTTCTTGACTACTTCTTACACCAGAGGTAGGCAACCTCGTCCCTCCAGCTGTGGTGAAACTACAAGTCCCATGAGACATTGCAAGACCCTGACAATCACAGACATGACTCCTAGAGGCAGAGGCATGATAGGATTTGTAGTTTCACCACAGCTGAAGTGCCGAGATTGCCTACCCTTGTCTTACACTTTTGAAGGCCCTGGAGCACCAGGACAATAGAAACGCCCAAAAAATGACCCTATTTTGGAAAGTAAACACCCTAACATATATTCTATGAGGCATAATGAGTCTTTTGAACATGTGATTTTTTCTCACAAGTTTTTGGAAAATGTGGAAAGAAAATGAAAACACATTTTTGTCACACAAAGTTGTCAATTTATATGATATTTCTATCACATAACATTTACATAGCAAACATTACACCCCTAAATACATTCTGCTATTCCTCCTGAGTATAACGATACCACATATGTGAGATTTTTATACAGCCTGGCCACATGCAGAGGCCCAACATGCAGGGAGCACCATCAAGTGTTCTAGGGACATACATTTCACATCTAATTTGACTACCTATTACACTTTTGTGAGGCACTGTAGTGGCACTGATGGGCACTGCAGTGGCATGGATGTGGCATGGATGAGAACTGATGTGGCATGGATGAGCACTAATGTGGCATGGATGAGCACTGGGGTAGCATAGATGTGGCACAGATGAGCACTGATGTGGCATGGATGTGGCATGGGTGAGTACTGATGTGGCATGGATGAGCACAGATGTGGCATGGATGAGAACTGATGTGGCATGGATGTGGCACAGATGAGCACTGATGTGGCATGGATGTGGCACGGGTGAGTACTGATGTGGCATGGATGAGCACAGATGTGGCATGGATGAGTACTGATGTAGCATAGATGAGCACAGATGTGGCATGGATGAGAACTGATATGGCATGGATGTGGCACAGATGAGCACTGATTTGGCACGAATGAGAACTGATGTGGCATGGTTGTGGCATGGATAAGCACTGATGTGGCATGGATGGGCATGGATGATCAATGATATGGCATGGATGATCACTGATGTGGCACAGATGAGCACTGATGTGGCATGGATGAGCATAAATGAGCCATGGATGGGAATGGATGAGGCATGAATGAGCACGAATAAGCTATGGATGGGAATGGATGAGGCATGGATAAGCATGAATGAACCATGGGTGGGGATGGATGAGCCGTGTATGGGGGTGGATGAGCCATGGATGAGGATGGATGAGCCATGAATGGGGATAGATGAGCCATGAGTGGGGATGGATGAGTCAGAATGATGGATGAGTTATTAATGGGCACAGATTAGCACTGTGGGCCCTTCAAATCCAGCCCACAAGCGCTGCTGCACCTGCTACCTCTTCTCCTCACACACTGTACCGATCGGTTTGAGGAGAGGCGAGGAGCTGAACAGGAAATTCTACGGTTTGTTGACAAGTGATCGCTCCATCATTGGACAGAGCAATCAAGTGGTGAAGGGCTGCTGTCATTGGCCCTTTAACTCTATCCTTGATGTGTAAGGGTCCGGTCACGGACATTCCCGGGGAAGCACGATTCTGGGAGGACATCATTGTACGCCCTTCCAGAATTATCCGACCGCACTATCCGTCATTTGGCTATGTGGTAATTAAAAACAAAAAATACCTCATGGGGTTCACCATCAATGAAGTTGCTCAGCGATACAGATCTATACCAATCAGATGCCTATTGGCGGCCGACCTGCTAAATGGAAAAAAAACTGCAATATAAGAAAAAGGTTGGGGGTCTCTGGGTGATGTCATTAACCATCTATGGACATGACCATGACCTCACCCCTTTGCTTATATTTCAGATGTGGAGACTAGGAGATGACAGTTTGTAGAAGTCAAGTAACAGGTTTGGACCCATCAGAGGTCGGAAGTCAGGTGTTGTTTTTGTTTTCATCCAGTGAGTCAGTGGCCACTGTGATTCACTTAGGTCTACACATTTTGGATGGACCCTCTGCACACTGTTATACACCCTTTCCAGGAAACTATGCAATGAAAAACAGGGATTTTTAGTTCACACATATTGTAATACATGTATAAGCTCCATCCAGAATGTGGTCACACCCCTTTAGCACTTGATAGCTTAAAGCCATGTACAAGCTATTGGGATTTGAGCGCAGGTATATCCTGTCTCTGTTGTAACACAGATGAGTTACCAGTTTTGAACCCCACCTTGTGTCTGTATGCCCCATGTTGGCATGGTGTCCACTGTAGCATATGTAGTGGCAGAGCAGTATAGGACTGGCTATAAGAGGAATTACTTTGACACATTTGGTCAGCTTTAACATGTATTATAATATGTGTGAACTAAGAATCCCTTTTTTCATGGCATAGTTTGCTGGAAAGAATGTATAGCAGTGTGCAGAGGGTTCATCCAGAATTTGTAGTGTTAACATGTGGTCATACCCCTTTAGCACCTTTAAATACATGTACAAGCTATTGGGATTTGAGCACAGGTATATCTTGTCTCACTTAGATCTGCATCGCTGTGTGACACGATTGATGGTGAATTTACATCATGGAACATTTTTTTTCATTAAAAGACTTATCAAAAACAGTTTTTGTGTTTATTTACATTTGACCTTTTTTGTGAATGAGTAGGGATACTATGTACTCCTTACTCATTCACGTGGGGGGCAGTATCTGGGAGTCCTCTTATTTTTAAAGGGGGGTTAAAGATTCGGAAAAGCTCCTGGCTTGCAGACCCCCACAACCACTGGGCCTGGGTTGTATGGAAGAGGCACCATCAGCATAGAGACAAGATACTGTGCTAGGGGGTCGCCCCCCCCCGGCAAGGTATCACCCCATGAGCAGTGTTCTCAGGGGCGGCCCGTGCATTGTGGCCTATCCATGCGCCTGGCCCCTTTTAGGACGCGGGATGTATTGATTCCTATGGTGGGGACGGGAGGGGGTGGTCTCTTTTTTAAGCACCTGACTAGAGCCTGAGGCTCTAATAGGCTTCAAAAAAGGGTGGGCTCGCCCCGATCCCACCCAATTGTGTGACAATAGTGAATTAATTTTTGCTATTTTCGCACTGCAATGCCTCCCTGCCAATCAGGAGCCAGGTCTGTGAGACCTGTTTCCTGATTGGCCAAAGTGCCAGGCGATCCTAAGGATGGGGAGGCACAGACAGAGAGGGATCCACTGCCACTGCTCTGCCCTACACTAAGGAGGAGGACGCCCACGGCCCACCACACACAGCCCAAGGAAATTGCCAGACCTCCCGTGGGAGGGAGTGGGGGTGCTGTCAGTGCTGTGACAGAACCCCCCATGACTGAGAGCGCTGCTGCGGGGGGTTGGGGAGCCGCCACTGCCCCGTGTCACATTATTGCTTTGCCTTAGTGACTTATGCTGCACAAGTGGGTGTCACATTGCAGCCACTGGCAGCCATGGGGTTAACAAGCAGAAGCCATCAGGACGAGGTGATAAGAAGCAGGGGATCATCTGCCCATTGTCACACACCGAGTGTCAGCTCTTTCCCTTACAGTCTGATGATGTGACACTGCACAATCCCAGCACATCCCATTGCATGATGCCAAAAAAACACACATATATCACCAGATCCTGAGTAAGGACTACAATCATCCTTTCAGCTTTAGCAAGCAAGTTAATTAAACAGAGGCACCGCACCTTCTACATTATCAGCCAGGATCTGGCGCTGCTCCATTTCACATCTGTATACCCTATCTTGTGCTGTGTGCTGTGTATACCCTATCTGTTGCAGTCAGTGTATATCCTATCTGGTGCAGTATATACTCTATCTGGTGCTGTGTATACTCTATCTGGTGCAGTGTATACCCTATCTGCTGCAGTCAGTGTATATCCTATCTGGTGCTGTATATACTCTATCTGGTGAAGTGTATACCCTATCTGGTGCAGTCTGTATATGCCATCTGGTGCAGTATATACTCTATCTGGTGCAGTATATACTCTATTTGTAGCTGTGTATACTCTGTCTGGTGCAGTGTATTCTCTAGTTGGTGCTGTGTATACTTTATCTGGTGCAGTGCATACTCTATCTGGTGCAGTGTATACTCTATCTGGTGCAGTGTATATCCTATCTGGTGATGTGTGCTGTGTAAATCCTATCTGGTTCAGTCAGTGTATATTCTATCTGGTGCAGTATATACTTTATTTGGTGCTGTGTATACTCTATCTGGTGCAGTGTATACTCTACCTGGTGCTGTGTATACTCTATCTGGTGCAGTGTATACCCTTTATCTGGTGCAGTGCATACTCTATCTGGTGCTGTATATCCTATCTGGTGCAGTGTATACTCTATCTGGTGCAGTGTATACTCTACCTGGTGCAGTGTATACTCTACCTGGTGCTGTGTATACTCTATCTGGTGCAGTGTATACCCTATCTGGGGCAGTCAGTGTATATCCTATCTGGTGCAGTATAAACTCTATCTAGTGCAGTGTATTCTCCATCTGGTGCAGTGTATATTCTATCTGGTGCTGTATATACTCTATCTGGTGCAGTGTATACTCTATCTGGTGCAGTGTATACACTATCTGGTGCAGTGTATACTCTATCTGGTGCTGCGTATACTCTATCTGGTGCAGTGTATATCCTATCTGGTGCAGTCAGTGTATATCATATCTGGTGAAGTATATACTCTAGCTGGTGCTGTATATACTCTATCTGGTTCTGTATGTACTCTATCTGGTGCTGTATATACTCTATCTGGTGTAGTGTATATCCTATCCAGTGTAGTGTATATCCTATCCGGTGCAGTGTATAATTTATCTGGTGCTGAATATACTCTATCTGGTGCAGTGTATACTCTATCTAGTGCAGTGTATATCCTATCTGGTGCAGTGTATACTCTATCTGGTGCAGTGTATATCCTATCTGGTGCAGTGTTTATCTGGTGATGCTGGGGGGCTGTATACTCCTGACACAATGGGTAGAATCTATAAGGGGTGGGGCTTATGAGAAGTGGGATGGGTCAAAAAGGAAGGGAGGGATCTGGCTCCCCCCATCCTAAAATTTCACCAGCCACCACTGGTTCCAGAAGGGGGTTCATGAATAGCATCACCTTCTCTGACTGTCCACAACAATCGTGAGATTTAAATAATTCCTGTTATTGACTTATTGGGGTTTAAGATAAAATTAGGATGATGCTGTTTCAATATTGATTTCCTATTCTATGAAAAGAGTTTGGGCGAGGGTGGTCAGACATAATTATCATCATGGGGGCACGTCATCAATGTATTGCACATAGCCTCTACAGAGTGTAGAATTGTGCAGGGAGGGAGCAGTTACCGGTCTTTATTATAGGAAGCTCCCACACAGAGGTAAAGTAAAGGAGTAGTTCCATGATGGATTTTTGCACAGATCTGGAATAAATACTCATTGGACACCAATATTTAGGTAACACATGGCTTTTATTTGTTTGGCCCAGATTTAAGGAAACAGAAAGGCATACAATAAAGGTAAATATAAGCCTAAAAGAAGGTGAGTATATCACACTCTTTAAGATGGCAACATACTGAAAAGGGAGAAACACCGCTGCACACCAACCCGGCCTGAAAAGTGAATCAACAAGACGGCATCAGCCTGACTACTCCCAGGTCCATGCCCTAATTCATTTCGCCTACCCCACAGGGCCTAATCCTGGATGTGGGTGGGGAGAAATACATCAGGGGCATGTCCTGGGTGGAGTCAGGCTGAATTGAATTGTTGATTCAGATTTTAATATTTATTGCCAGTTAATGGTTGGTTTGGGGTGATGAGGGGTAGTGTAAAAGCATTATTCATGATGTGGTATTCTTTCTTTCTTTCCAAAAATTGTGTCAGTTCCCTTCTTTTTTATTTTTCAATGGTGCATTCCTTAATTTCCCTTAGGTTTCTTTTCTTTTATTTTTTTATTATTCAGCTTGGCTGTTTTCTTTGATGGAGCATAACATAAAAAGAACATGAAATTACCCAGTCTGCTTTCATATTATCCCAAACTTAAAA
Organism: Glandirana rugosa; assembly: GCA_018402905.1. NCBI lineage: Eukaryota > Metazoa > Chordata > Amphibia > Anura > Ranidae > Glandirana > Glandirana rugosa. The sequence goes on from BLSH010184047.1 coordinate 137,063, forward strand.
GGTTAAAGTTTGCTTACATTTACACATGTATAATTGTTATACTTGATGACTCAACCCTACATTCACATTTTTACCTAATTGTATTTTTTTCATTACCATTTAAGTAGATTTTGCTGGCCTGTTCTTGCCAGCATAATTAAAAGAAATTACATAGATTAAAGAAAGTCTTCATGGCTGATCCTTGATCAGACCTGGAGGATTGTCTACTCAATGAAAGCCAAGTATTTTTATTCTGGATAATTGCCAAAAAGTTTACAGTCTGTTTCTTGTTTAGCAGTTTAGTAAAAGGGTTTGACTTTGCAAAAACCACATCACCTTCAATCTTTTTTTATATTTTCAAGAGAGTCTGTTCTTCATTACTTGAAAGAATAAAAAAATAAAAACTTTCTCATATAGAAAGGTGCAAATATATTTTATTGATTTAATTTTAAACAAATAATGCTGCATTAACCTTATATTCTTATGGTACCAATGCTATTTAATAGAACAAAGTCTACTTTTCAAAAACTAGGTAAAGCTTTACATTTTGATATGGGGGAAACTATGCTATGATCTTTACTGCTGCCCTGGAAGTGTGGAGACATACTCCTGTTGCTGGTTGTCATAGGGTGAATTGCTTTTTTAGTCTTTTGTTTAGTTGATTTAGTTGGGAGTGTATCTTCAAATTATTATGACCATCTTTATAATATGCACTTGTATAGCTAAATTACTGTATAACATCATTACTTTTTATATCATGGCTATTGTGTCACCTTGGATGGTGCCTATTATGGCCTTTGTTGCTTGCCTTATTTCTTTTCTTCTGGGCTATATTCATTGAGGCTTTCCTCTTCTGTTTAAGGATAACATACATATATATGAATGATGTTTTTGTACTAACTTATGTGAAGCACCCTTGTCCTAAACAGGGCTGCTAGTGAATTTAGTTTTGCCAGGTAGTAACTAGCCTGGCTAATTTGTAGTCTTGGATCCATTGTTTTTGTCCTAAGCTTGAGTTTAATTTGTAGTCTCTCTCTTCTTTCAATAGGTGGCACTGTTGCCTTTGGCATTAGGATGATGGAATACAGTGAATTCGGATTATGAGTAAATATGTTGTCTCAGCCAATTAGCAGGAGTTTCCTTTGGCAGCTTTGCATGCTGGGATAAGCTTTTTATTTGGAAGAAGTCAGGTGATCAGGGTTCTTTTCACCTGGGCTGTGGCCTGGGTGGGTGTGTGTCAAGCAGCAGCCTGGGGCCTAGTCACGTGTGAGAGGCTGAGCCTGAGGGGAGCCTGATCACTGCTAGGAGGCAAAAGAGAAGCAGTTGCCAGAGGGACGACCACTCTCGTGCAGAAGGGATGGAGTTCTGAAGGAGTGCCAGAGCAGATTCTTCACCAGCCAAGGAGGGGGGGGGGAGTAAGTGTGAAAGCTTCAGTAGAGACTCATCCAGGAATACAGCGGGTAGCTGTGAGTAAAGCTTGAAGGAGTACAGCAAGTAGCTGTAAGTAAAGCTTGAAGAGAAGTACAGCGGGTAGCTGTGAGTCAAGCCAAAGGGATCCAGCAGGTAGCTGTGGGTCCAGGAACCCAGCAGGTAGCATTGGTGAAGTGGGTAGCTGTGAGTTGAGCACGGGGATCCAGCAGTAGCTGAGAGTCCAAGAAGTCTAGTGAGAGACTGCGAGCTAAGCTTGAAGAATACAGCGTGTAGCTGTGAGTGAAGCTTGAGAAGTCCAGCAGGTAGCTGGGAGCTGAGCTTGAAGATCTATAGTGGCATACTGTGAGAGAAGTTGTTGCTATAGGAGGCAGCAGTTGCTACAAAATACAGATTGCTGCATTCAGCTTAAAGTCCCTTTTTCTATGTTGCTATCTGCCTAGTTTTATTTTTGTCTGCAGAGTCTGCCAATTTGCTATTGCATTTGCCTAAGAGTGTCCTGTGTCCTAACCCTCTCTCCCCTGTTCCTGTTGAGAGAAATAAAACCCTCTTTGTTCATTTTTAAAAGTGACTGGCGCCCATCATTCCATTTGCACTACACCCACCATGCCTAGTGACCTGCACCCTGAGGAGAAATGTCAGCTCTCCCAGACTCTGGTGGTCACCATCGGGCCCTTAGTGGTCAGGGAGACCACTACATATGTAATGTATATCCTCAAGCAACTTGATTTCTCCATAGGAAGTGATTTTTCCTGAAACATGTCAGGACTCAATTTTCATTCTACAGACTCAAAACTACTGAGCATTGGAGATCATTAAAGTGTTTGTTAAGCCACTTGTAAAAAAAGAAGTTGCCCTGTGTCTGTGTTATAACACATATACTTCTCTGTATAGATAACACACCTTCTTACTGTGATGAGTTGTTGTTTTTCAGCTTTTCTCTCTCAGCTCAAAGTTCCTGAGGGTGGGGCTGAGCACTGCTGCTGACGTCAGCTGGAGAGACAGAGCCATGCTGTGTTGTCTATATAGATAAGATTATTTCTGATGTAACACTGACACAGGGAACTTATTCTTCTAATACAGAGGAAATAGCAGCTTTTAGAGTTAATTATTAGAGCAGAGAGGAGAAGCTACAAGAGGAAAAGGGAGGAGGGAGTTGAAGACAGGCACATGGAACATAGGAGAGCTGGGAGTGACATAGCCTGCGTAGACCATGGGGCTCTCAAGATAAGCTATATACAGGGGGAGTCAGTACACAAGGGGAAGTCATGACCTGGCATTATCAAACAGGTATTTTAGGGGATACAGAGGGATCATTTTAAAAGCAAAAGCACCACGCTGCTAATTGTACATTAAAGAGACAGGAGTAACATTTTTTGGGGGTTAACAAACACTTTAAGTCTTTGTTTTTCACTTCTAGTTTACTAGACATATATTCAACTCTTGTGTGGAGTGGGTGATATTTTTGCACTTGCCATAGTGCATTTTTAATGATTGATCTGTTTTTAATACTGTTTATACAAAAAAATTTACTTTTTATAAGGAATGTTATAGCTGTTGATTCATTCCTGATAGCTGAAGCACCAATAATGGTTCTATAGGTTTTTCTTTTTGTTGTCATTTTTCACTATATTGAGGGATGTGGTGCTACACCTTCTTTATTTTGAAAAAAAGAAGAAAGCGCTTTTTCATGTTGGATACAGTAAGGATAGAGTAAGGGAGAGTTATAACCCCTGTCTTGTTTTTTTGGGGTTTTTTTTCCACCTGTGTCTTATTCGAGAGAGTTTCCTTCATAGTCAAAACAGGAAATGAGTAGTAAGGGATTCTTGGTTGTCATCAGGTTCACCAGAACTAGAAACCCTAACATCATGTGCTTTTTTCCCATTAACACATGCTATATACAGTATTTTATTATGTAGAAATGTGTCCATTGCTATAGAGTATTTCCTGTGTGAAATAATGCTGGGGGTAGGGGGGTGTTTGTACAACATTGGTGCTAGGTATGTTATCATAGAGTCACTCAGAATGCAAATGGGAGTAGCTTACAAAAGTGAACACAAACTTTGATCTCACGCATTGCTATGTGATTTACTAATCATAATGTGTAGGTACCCTACTTCTGCTAAGTCACTGCTTTTTTTATGATGTTAGTGTAAGGTAGATCTATTCAAAGAATAGAGAGGAAATAAAGGAATTTGTTGGTTTCTCAAGAAATGAACAGATGGGAGGAAAGCACACAATGTACCTCATCAAATAGTTTGTATCACACATAGAGACCGAAACTGCCAGGCCTAAATAGACTGTCACTAGTATTGTGGTGACTTTTACTGCTTTTACGTCTTCTTGGAAATGTCAAATATTGACTAATGTGTCTCCAAAAGGTTGTTGATAGATTAATCATAAACTGCATTTGAAGCCATTAAAGACTTTCCGGTGATAAAAAAAAAATAAGAAACTCAGCAGCCAAACATTTGTAAGGGTCCTAAACGATTATGAATTTTAGTCAAATGTATTATATATACAAATTATCCACTTACATATGTTTCCTTTGTGGTAGTGTACAATATGATGTCAATGTAGCAAGATGCCATGTTCCAGATGCCACATCATGATTTCACGTTCTGCACCATTTATACCCAAAGCTGTATTTACCATAGGGCATCCATGGACCAGTGTTTAGGGCAGCAGGTTAAGGGAAATTGCAGTACCACGTGTGAAATGTAACATACTATGGCATGATTTTTTTAAAAATGTATTTTCATTTCTTTCTACCTCTGGGCATTTGTATCTACATTCAGCAAGACAACTGTAGCAGCAAAGGTTTCAGGAAATGCTTGGAGCAGTCAGAAGGTCTATGAATGTCCTACGGGTATGCACCTACTCTAACTCTGGCTCCTATTTCCGACTGTTGGATTTTAAATGACCTTTGTGTGCTGTACAATCACTTGCCCCATAAACATCAGTAATTTCTCTGTGAAATATTTAAAACTGCTGGTGAGGAAACTACGATCAATCAATTTTGCTCCTGATTTTGTCTTTCCATTTTGTAAAACTGATTTATAATTCCAACTAAGAAAGATATTTGGTAATTTACACATAGAACTTTTTAAAATTATATTCTATTTTAATCAGTTAAAGACTGATGTAAATGAAAGAGGATGTCATTTTCTGTTGCTTCTTCTGTTCGTCGTCCTTTGTTACAAAACCAGCCATCACTGCAACTCAATCAAATATGTATTTTAACAATGGCTGGGGATTACTGCCATAAGCACAATGACTGGTATGTGCTAATTAGACAGGAAAAGTTAATAGTGTGGAATGTTCCCTAACTCATTTCTCCAAGCATTCAGCAGTTGTTGAAACATTACTTATAGCTTCCCTATTCCCAAAGTGCTTATTGAAAGAATGTTCAGAAAATATTTAACCAGTTAACAGCTTAGACATCCATTATTTTGATAAACATACTGAATCTCTGAAACTCTGTGAAGAATGGGCATGTTTCAGCTTACTCTACCCTTTACTAAGCTGGCATTATATACCTGATGGTACCATAATGCAAACTATCCCACTTTCTATTTTTCTGCTGGATCTTCAAGATGTTCTTTTGAAAGTTCTTACTTTCTGAATGATGCCATTTGTGTCCCCTGGGTCCCTTCAAGCATGTGAAGATTGGAATGGGAAGTGAGGAGCACCCTGCATACTGTATATAGAAAGTCTTGGAAACTCTAGCAGATTGGAGAACAATTATCACTTTTTTGGTGTATGACATAAAACATAGCCAATGCACATCAGGGGATTGGGGCTTCCCTTTTTCAAAGCTTTTGTAGTGTTAGATCTGCTGGTCATGAGGACTGCAGTCTGTGTCCTAATACTCTATGTTATTTCTGTCCCAGAATGTCTGATGCAACTCCAGTGGCAAATACATAGGTTGGTTTATGTCAACACACAGTAGTAAAGTTATCATTGTTCTCCAACCAAATGGCTTTTTTAAGATTTCCTATTACTGCATGGCACTGCTCACCTACCTCCACAATCTTCAAGCACTGAGACATAGTAGAAGTAGGATAGAGCATAATTACCCATACTAGGGATGTTGAGCTTTTTCTGAAGGGTCTAGCAGCACTTTAAATAGCAGGGCAGTTTACATAATAACACCCTTTGGCAGGTTTAGGTGCCTACTATCCAGGAATACCCTCTTTTAGCAGGATTTAGCAGAGAACAGGTTTGCTTTAAAGGATATGTTTACCTTTGAAAATAAAAAAACAAGTGCATTTATTTTTGCAGGTAAAAAAAAAGATCATAGGTGCAATACAGGGCACTTGCAGACTCTGTGTGTACGCTGTTTGGCCGTACTTCATGCAGCCAAGCAGTTATGCACTAACCGGAAGCATCAATGAACTACCACAGCGCTCAACAGTGCTGCGATAGCAAAGGCTGCAAGACCTTGTCATTTTGTGGGGGCCGGTGGATTTGTAACATGTTACTTGTTACACCCTGAATATGGGTGTAATATGCCACAAAATGTGAACTTATCCTTTGACGATTTCTCAACCAGCTTGCGTGCATTTACTGCTGCAGAGTGGCGCTGTTGCACAAATTGCCATCTATAAACGGCGGCTCGCGCACGTGTTGCTAACGGGCAGGATCGCGCCGCTGCCGGTGCTCTCTCATGCCGCACTCTGCAGGAGTGTGCCATGGCTCAGGCAGACCCAATCTCTGCGAGTCACAAGTGCTGGCCACAACTGAAAAACAGGGAACCGCCGATGTAAACACGGTGGTTCCCCACGCTGTCAGGCAACATGACAGAGTTCTACTGATCCCTGTCACTGACTCTCTGACAGCCCAGCCCCCTCACAGTTAGAACACGCCCAGGGAACACAGTTAACCCCTAGAACGCCCCCAGGTTAACCCCTTCACTGCCAATGACAGTTATACAGTAATCAGTGGACATTTAAATTTCCGATTGCTGTATAAATGTCATTGGTCCCAAAAAATTGTCAAAAATGTCCAACATGTTTGCCCCAATATTGCAGTCCCGATAAAAATCACAGATAGGCGCCATTACCCGTAAAAAAAAAAAAATTTGTAAAAACGCCAGAAATTAATTATCATGGTTTATAAACGCGGCAACGTTTGCACAAACCAATCAATAAACGCCGATTGTGATTTTTTTTTTAACAAAAATTTGTTTTTTTATATTTTTTTGGATTTGTATTTTAGCAAAAAGTAAGAAATATTGTTTTTTTTTTGCAGAATTGTCACTCTTTTTTGTTTATAACAGTGATCAGAAATGAGGCAGAGGTGATCAAATACCACCAAAAGAAAGCTCTATTTGTGGGAAAAAAAGGACGCAAATTTTGTTTGGGTACAAAATTGCACGACCGCGCAATTGTCAGTTAAAGCGACGCAGTGCCGAATCGCAAAAAGTGCTCTGGTCCTAACGTGGGAAATCCTTCCAGGGGTAAAGTGGTTAAGGAAAGCATTACCCTTTTAATATATGCTTTTTATAAAGACATGAATGTTGCACCTTACTGTATACTGGGAGAAATACATACAATACCATTGCTGATCTTCTTCTAAAAATACTAATTGCCTAGTTGTGTCTAACTTTAATTTTCTCTAAGTTTATTATCTAATGCCAGCATGCAGCTATGTCCAACCAAAACTTTTTTAAATCTAAATTTGGATAGAATGCTTATAAGATAGCTTGTGATCCCTGCATGAGATTACATACGAGTGGGTGAGATTAGCCTGCAGCCTCCCTTTGCTTTCAAAGGGGCTGCCTCTCGCAGCTAATCGCAGGAACCACACTTTCATTTGAAATTATACCCATCTATGGCGAGCTTTAACATGGAATACATGTGTTCATATCCAATAAACTGATATGGGCATTCATGTTTGTTATTAGTGAGTCACCAGGAGGAAAGGGTGAATGAGAATGGCTGTGGAATGCACCTTGAAAAACAAGTGAGCAAATGCAGCTCCAGTATTGGTATCTCAGCAGGTTCCTTCTAAACTTACAATAGTTTTTGCCATAAGAGACTTTTGACGGTTTTCTAAATGATGACTAGCTGCAGTTGGAAATCAGAAGGTTTTTTATAACACTAATTTATAAAATGGCTAGTGTAGTATATATATATATATATATATATATATAAATATATATATATTATATAATATATTCGTTTTTTTTTTAATTGATTTTGTTATATTGGTTTATGGGTAATCTTCTGCAAATGTAAACATGTTTTTACTCAAAATAAAGTAATTTTTTTTCTTCTAATGATTAAAGCTCACACAAAGAAGTAATGTCTATGTGTGTGTTATATAACCAAAAATTTGCAGATGCACAGCATTAAAGGGGTTGTAAAGTCAGAAGGTTTTTTTTATTGTAATGCATTCTATGCATTAAGATAAAACATTTTCTGTGTGCAGCAGCCCCCCTCAGCCCCACCTAACACTTAACTGAGGTCCTTCTCTGTCCAGCGATGTCCATGAGTGTCTCAGCCATCCAAGATTCTCCCTCCTGGTTGGCTAAGACACAGCAGTGGCACCATTGGCTCCCGCTGCTGTCAATCAAAATCAGCTAGCCAGGAGAGAGAGGGGTCCGGTTGGGGTGGGGCTCCATGTCTGAATGGACACAGGGAGCTGTGACTCGGCTAGGGTGCCCCGATAGCAAGCTGCTTGCTGTGGGAGCACTCAACAGAAGGGAGGGGCCAGGAGCACAGAAGAGGGACACAAGAAGAGGAGGATCAGGGCTGCTCTGTGGAAATCCACTGCAACAAACCAGGTAAGTATAACATGTTTGTTATTTTTATAGGGAAAAAAAAGAGACTTTACATTCACTTTAAATACTTTGTAGCTCCATACAGAACACATAATTAAAAGCCCTTAGGCCTAGTTTACACTTGTGGTTGGGGGTGCAGCAAAAACAGGCAGTGGAGTCATGTTTTTACTGCCCTCAAACTGCCTAATCAAAGGCAGACAGCCATACACACATGCCACAGCCACAATGCTTTGTACTGTGGTGCAGAAAAAAGCCGTCCCCCATTGGATGCTATAAAGTAAATGGAACTGCATGGTGGTACAGTCTGTCAGGGGTTAAAGCAGGTGGTGAGGAAGTGACATAACACTTCCTCACCATCTATTAAATGCCCTCAGAAAAGTTATCCACTGTGGATTGCTCATTAGAGGGTGATGCTAGTGTAAACAAACCCTTACTGTGGCACTACATTCTTTTATTATTGCGAAACTGGCTGTTGCTTTTCATTGAGTATTTAATAGCTGTACAAGATATAGGAAATATAATCCTTTATCCTCTCCACACTTTATTATGTTTGAATTATGAAAATGAAAAGTGATTTGGTGATGGAAAACAAGAAAGAGAAAACATTTGATTTATACTCAGCTCATGGAATTTCACAAAAGCTGTTATTTTCTTGTTGTGCGTCATCATCTATAAAAACTTTAACTCTTTCACTCTATGGTGCTAGAATTGGTGCCTATATAAAGGCATATAAGTCATCTTACAGTATATTTAGACAAACTTTTTGATCCCGGTTTTCACCAACTGTACCACTTGTTTAATATTAGCCCACACGGGTGAAATCATTCTACTATAATTTGGCTATGGAGCCATCTAGATACGTTATAAGAAGCAAACAAGATTAGATCTTACCCGTACTGCAAATGAAGCAGAAATATTATCATTATGACATCACCAAGCTAGTTGAAAATAATTGTGAATTACACACCACAAAACTTATACCTCTTCTCTTACGTTTTGCTGAGCTCTCTGGCCTTTCATGTGAAGTCTACAGCTATGAGTGTTAGTCTCTCTCCGGTCATGCTTGATCTGATCCAAACCGAGTTCCCTTTTCAGTGGACATGCACCCTTCCCTACTTGGGAATCTCATTCACCCTTGACTACGACTCCTTATACCATGCCAATATTCCCACGCTGCTCCTTCACTTCTATGACTGTCTCCTGTTCCCTCCAGGCATGACTGATAAAGTTGTGTTTAGCTGGTGAATCTCCTATGGCCTGGTGACAGAGCACTCTGTGCTTACACTTACAGGTATCCGTGCCTTTGACCAACTATGAGAGTCTCACCGCCTCCGCACAAACAAGTATTTTGCTACCTCCAACTGTGCCACTTTGTCAAGTTGTTCACCCAGAATATAATTTCCCAGAGAACTCTTATGGGCTTTGAATCCCTTTGTAAATCTGCTGCAACTACCAAAGACTCGTTATCCCTGATCTATGTGTCAATTCAAGATCACATTTCCGATAACATGTCGTCCTACTGTGCCCGTTGGGAACGAGATCTAAATGAGACCCTTGTTGGAACCTGGGAACCTACCTTTTGTATTGATATTCCTATGTTTGTACATTTTCAATGCAGATTTTCAATAAAAAATGTATTGAATCTAAATGAGACCCTTGTGCCGGAGGAACAGGCATCGATTTGGCAAGCTGTTTAAAAAAGCCTTTGAAAATTCATACAAGTTTGTCTCATGACATTACTAAATGTGTGCCTAACTACAAGCCCTCTTCCTTTCGCGGCTGTGGGGTTGATGGTGACATGCTCCACATATGGTGGTCCTGTCCAGTGGCACATCGTTTATCAATTAGGTGGAGATTGGCGTGTTTAAACGGCTCTTCAATAACATCTAATAGGGCAATATTTGCCAGACACGAGAGTGAATGGCAACAGCATCTGGTGAGCTTTATTCTTAAGGAGGGGAAGTGGCACACATCACTTTGGTGAAGGATTTTGTTGGATCAACAAAATTTTGTTTCACTATCATTTCACAATATTCATCACTTTAAGTTGGATTGTATTACCATATTGATTTGCATATGTAAGCATATATATTTGGATATGCTATATGAACACTCTTTATTATGTATGGGCCTTTTTATGTTGATTTTATCACAGTGTTAATATTTAGGAGATTTGTAGATTAATTAGTGTGCTACTGTGGAATTATTTGGCTCTTTTTTCACATTGATAGTTGTTTCACCTCATTTGCTTGATTACCAACCAGTCTCTCATTTTACTATGCGTTTGCTACAATTGTGATTTGAGTGCTTATATTAGCAGTCCTCTTAATCCATCCTTGCTTTTGGGAACAAACTGCTGTCCCCCATGACAAAGTTTCTTTTCCCACTCTCCTGCCCACTTCCCCGCTGTATTTTTTTCCTTCCTTTAGTGGTCCCTTCCCTGTTTCTACCCTCTTGCTTGATGGTCACTTTTCCTTGCTGCACATTCCAAGCCACCAGACCCCTGTCTATAGTACTTGATTGTTAGCTAATCTGTTGGGCCTGTTTATCAACATTTATTGTATGTGACTTTTAAGGAAATTTGTATATATTTGTATTCTATTTTCTATGTATTGCACACTGCACTCCTTGTGCACATGGCACTAATAATGTTTTCATTACATGTTTGCATTCTTTTGAGTCCTGATTAGAATTAGCCTGCCTATGTTTAACCCATTGTTACCATACAAGTACAATTGTAATATTAATGTGATACCTACGTAATCATGTGTATAAAAACCTTCAATTGCGTCATAATAAAGCAGAACAGGTATTTGGAAAGATGCTGAGTGTATCCTTTGTGTCTGTTCCCTACTGCAGTAGTTATTAATTTGGAACCACTAATCAATATGAGGATAGGAGTTGCCTATCTATAAAATTCCAGATCAGTGACCTTTGGCTGAGCTCACTGGGACATAGTTGTAGGTTTTCCTGCACCTCATGCCTGAATCACATGTTCTGTTGAGTAAGTCCCCATACATGTGTATGTATGTATGTATGTTTTTGTATGCTCTTATCAACTCCTGCGTGGGTGTGTTCTATTTGTCTTTTGGCCTTCCCATGACTTAAATGGTACAGTATGGGTTTGATTCTATCCATGTACATACCCCATTGTTTTCTTTTCAAGAAAATCTTTGGAAAAATAAAACGTTTGTGAATTACATTCACAATGTTGAGTTCTATATACTTTCAGGAAGAACAGCTACCATTTCTTTGGCAGCTGTTTCTTAAAATGTTCCTAAACCCACAACAGTAAAATAAGTCCTTATATGCAGTAAACCATGCCTGTTATACTCACTGTGGAACCTAAGGGGTTAATCCTCTGCATTGTATAAAAAGGCTGTTTCATCTTGTATGCACAGATCCTCCTCTTCTTCCACTGACTCCAATTCATGTCCGTATAAGACAGAGCCTTTGCAAATGCTCAGTTTGGTGTGTATTGCTAGAGACTTTTTTTTTTCTTGGGAGAGTGCATGTGATCAGCAGAGGGCCAATCAGCACTGTCCAGACAGAGGGTCAGGGGTCCTGCATCCTGATAGGACAGCTCAGTGCAGTGAAAACTCCTCCTGCAAGCTTTAATCAGGAACAGATATAAGTCACAAGACTGCTATATACTGCTGATGGGAAAAGGTATTTAGCAGCTTATATTTACTAAGATAATTGCATTTCTATGTTCTGTACTGTGGGAGACCAGATATAGTGAATGCAGGATTCTGGGTTTAGTGACACTTTAAGATGCATGTGAACAAATTGTGGATACTCATTAGTTGAACATTTATAAAATGACAAATGCAAGAAGATTGCACTCTGAGCAGTTATTTTTGCAGTGTAATTTCTATTCATTTTTTTTATAGACACCTTTTTAGAATTAAGTAAATCAATACAGATTGACTGATTCAAAAATAACTTTTAAGACCTAATTATGTCTGAATGCAATTATATTTTACATGCATATACTACAGAAAAATACTGTAATAGAAAATGTTCAAAGCACATGGTCCCATTATTCAAATACAAGCAAACACCCCAGTTCCATTTTTGAAACCATTACCACATCAACAAGAATCTTAAAGTATAACTAAAGGCATTTTTTTTAAAGTTTTGGTTGGAGTGCAGAGGGATTAGAACCCCTGTCAGTTTTTATTGCTTTATGTGCCCCTGTTAAGGAGATTCACCTTCTCTATTTGTCCTGTTTACCATTATCATTGAAAATGAAAGTAAAAGAAAACCCCAAATTTTGGGTTGTCCCCAGAAAAGTAATAGAGGGGAAATGTATCCAATAGGGACACTAATTCTGGTGGCCTGGGGGGCTCCAAGGAATTCCCTTAATTTGCAGGGATTTCCTCTCACTTCCTGTGTGGCTATGGGACAGGAAGTGAAGTGAAATCTCCATAATGGGACACAGATGGCGAAGAAAAATCTAACAGGGGTTATAACCCTCGCTAGCTCTATTCAAAACGAAAAAAAAAATGTTTTGCCTATAGTTCTACTTTAAGGCTGCATTGAGCAAGCATTTTTTCATTGATTTAAAAATTTACTTTTTTTTTCTATATTTAGAGTAAAAATTAGTTATATCATGACATGCTATTTCCTGCACATTACTGAAGTAACAATCCCTCATAATTTTGCATCTTCCTATACAATTTTAATATCTCAAAACCATATCAAAATTCAAATCCCTTGTTGACACATGAGGCAGTATGGATAGCTTTAGAATTAGAATAATTTTTTTTATTGGTATATAGGGGCTGCAATTATCAACGTTTTAACATGATGGTTATAGTCTATTATCTAGCTAGCCTTTAGCTAACGTTTTACAGAACTTTTTAAAGATATTGATATATTTATGTTTATAGATGTCCCACTGCTCTCTTGGCCTTCTACTGATCCTTTTTATATCCTTCAGTATCAGAAGGTAATGATGGCCTGGCAATAAGAAAAGGGAGGGATATAAAAGTTGTCTGTTCTTTAAAAAAGGCAGAACAAGTCCCTTTGTGTTTTTTTGTTGTAAGTACTAAAAGCCAGAAAAGAGGCTTTACTGGTCATAGCTAAATTTGCACATACAGTAAACAAGATACAATAGCCACATATTGGGCAGGCAACCAGAGGGATTTGCAGATATTATTAGTACTGTTATACAGGATTTATATAGAGCCAACAGTTTGCACAGCACTTTACAAAATGAAGGCAGACAGTACAGTTACATCACAATTTGGTACAAGAGGAATCAGAGGGCCCTGCTCGTTAGAGCTTAATATATGACCCATTAGGTGTGGCTCACTTATTAGAAAAAATATTGTTAAAATTTCTGTTTGGATCTGGCAAGCTGTGCGTCCTGAGCGTGTTCGTGAGTCGGGCAGGCTCGATGTCCGCCTGCGACCCACGATCGCGTGTTACAGAGGCAGAATGGGGATTCGCCAATGTAAACACGGCGGTTCCCCATTCTGTCAGGGGACATGACACTGATCTATTGTTCCCTGTAATCGGGAACAGTTAGATCTGTTATACCCGGCCAGCCCAGCCCCCACACAGAACACAGTGAGGGAATACAGTTAACCCCTTGATCGCCCCTACAGTTTAACCCCTTCCCTGCCAATGACATTTATACAGTAATCCGTGGCTATTTAAAGCTCTCATCGCTGTATAAATGTCATTGGTCCCAAAAAAGTGTCAATAAAAATCGCAGATCGCTGCCATTACTAGTAAAAAAGAAAAAAAAATAATAAAAATGCAATAAATCTATTCCCATAGTTTGTAGACGCAATATACGCCTAGTGTAATTTTCTTTACCAAAAATATGTAGAAGAATATATATCGGCCTAAACTGATGAATAAATTTGTTTTTATATTTTTTTTGGATTATGTATTATAGCAAAAAGTTGTTATAAATAGGGAGGCACCTAGGGTAACCTTAAAGCAATGATCTCTCTATATAAGTTCTAGACATAATTCCAATGGAGTGGGGATACAAGATATAGCAATCCGTAGTATTTTGTATTGTATCACGAGTATCTCCCCAGACATTGTCAGGCTGGATACACTTCTTATGCTTATGCAATGATGGACTACATTACCTGTGCCTGACCATCCTACCTTGAACTAGGAGTGATTAAGTAGCCATATAAATCTCCTGTATTGAATGGTGTTACTGCTGTGTCAGTGATATATATGTCCCTATATATTTGAGGTTTACACCTCGCACCCTCGTTGACAATTGTGATGTCTGGATTGGAATTGGAATTGAATTGGAAGCCATTTCTTGATGTGCATACGCTCTGTCACTGTGAGATCTGTTGCCCTTCTCAGCGTTCCTCTGTGTGTCCTGAAGAAGCAGGACAGTGAGACACGTTAACACACAGAGGGTCTATTGCTCTCACATGATGTAACCACTATCAATTTATGTATACCACAACATGCTATGCATGTTTTTTAAAAACAATCACTGTGCTGTTTTGTCTAGTTTTTCTGTGACTATTTTTGTACCAATAAAATGTATATTTTCTATATATATTTGAGTTTGGAGTGCCTAAAAGGTCCGACCCACTAGGACCTCGGTCCATAGGATATATATGTGTAGTCCAGGTTTTTCATAACTCTGAATATAACTAAGTTATCTTTATAAAACATGTACATATATGACTGTTTGAGGAAGTAACAATCTTTTTAAGGCTAAATGTGCCTATATTATTAGGTGCAAGAGGCAGATGGTACACAATACTATTTCTGAGGAGTCTACTCATAAGAAAGACCTCATGATTATAATTCTGTGTAATAATATGGTGGCTGCCTCAATGCAAAATATAATAATCCAGAAAATATGTATATATTAGGAATCTGACATTTTGGAAGGGTCTGCTGGAAGATTGTAAAACATTTGAGCACTATCTTCTACCCCTAAACTCTGGTGATTGGGCCAGGGGAGAGCTTATGAATAACCTTTGCAAAAACAGATTGCATCAGCAAACTTGGGCTCTCCTTTACCATCAAAGGAAGAACACCAGCCAAGAGTCTTTTTTTGAGGGCCGACAGTGATCCATCTTATGCCCATTGACTGAACCCAAAAAAACCCAAGACTTTGTTAGGTACTTTCATCATTTAATCCTCATGTTTTCTGTTGTAATAGTCCCTCTTTTCTTTTGTAATAACATATTCTTTAAGACGGAGCTTAAAAAATATCTCATCTCTTCGAAGAGTGCTGCTATATTGTAAGTCTCTGAAATATGTCTGTCTGTCGTGGCAGTGTGTATTACAGACATGTATTAATAGTCATAATTGTTATCGCGTATATTGTGAATGGTTGGTGTTTACGATGAAACACTTGGTGGCAGTTGTGAGGTGTGTAACAGATCAACTGTGTAGCTAAAGCCAGTAGCGACCACTCTCAGTCTGCTGGCACCTAGGTTGTGTGCCCCTCAAGCTGGAAAATCTTTGTGCAAGGTGAGGCTGACAGCATTTTCAACACATCTTAGTGGCATCATGGTAAGATCTGACCAGCCATTTGTCCGAGACCATGTTTGTTACAGGATACCCTAAGACCCCTTTCACACCAGAACGTTTTTCAGGCGCTTTTGCGCTAAAAATAGCGACTGAAAAGCACCTGAAAAACTCCCTGCAATACACCCCAGTATGAAAGCCCAAGTGCTTTCACACTGGGGCGGTGCGTTTGCGGGACGGTAAAAAAGTCCTGCAAGCTGCATTTTTGGGGCCATGTGGGAGCGGTGTATTCACCACTCCTCCACCGCTCCTGCCCATTGAAAACAATGGGGCAGCATTCCCGAAGCGCGTGAACACCTCTTCGGAAGCCCCGCTAACCGGCACTTTTAACCCCTTTTTAATCCCATGTGCGGGGTTAAAAGCACACTGCTGCCGCCTGAATAGTGGCGCCAAAGCACCACTATAACGAGCGGTAAAGCACCGCAAATTAGCTTTTTACCGCTAGCGCTTGGGCAGCCCTGGTGTGAAAGTGGCTTTAGGTCTGCAGATGCATATGAGTGATATTTCCCACCTACAGTTCCTGTATGGCCCTACTTGTCCATCATTGAACAACTCCTACTGTCAACTAAGTCCTACACTCCACCATGCTGCACTCAATATCCTCCCCATGCACCCTGTTACACTCAACACACACCAGCATGCAAGCCCTAGCACACTATAAAATGCACCTAAATACTCATATGACTTCACACAGGATGCACCCTAAATACACTCTGCACATTCACTTAGCATGTCTTACATCCACCTCAAAGCTTTCACATGTGTATCAGCATTTGGTTTATACCAGGGTGAAGACAGATCTATACTCCGCAGAAGCAATATTACAAGGCATTCCCACTGAAGTATAAATAACATAAAATGTGCAGCGCTAGTCAAAGATGATAAATACAAGATAGAATATATAACGAATCACCAAGGAAGAAAGTGGTTAATAAATGCAGTTCATACATATACATTTATAAGTAAATTCATGAAAAAAATCCAGATAATCTAAAAACCCAGATGAGAAATCTTCTTATGAGAAGAGAGCTAATAAATAAATACAATTCACATACAGTATCTCACAAAGGTGAGTACACCCCTCACATTTTTGTAAATATTTTATTATATCTTTTCATGTGACAACACTGAAGAAATGACACTTTGCTACAATGTAAAGTAGTGAGTGTACAGCTTGTACAACAGTGTAAATTTGCCATCCCCTCAAAATAACTCAACACACAGCCATTATTGTCTATACCGCTAGCAACAAAAGTGAGTACCCCCTAAGTGAAATTAGTAATTTTCCCTCCCTGGTGCCATGTTACTCGTTAGTGTTACAAGGTTTCAGGTTTGAATGGGGAGCAGGTGTGTTAAATTTGGTGTTATTGCTCTCACTCTCTCATACTGATCACTGGAAGTTTAACATGGCGCCTCATGCCAAAGAACTCTCTGAGGATCTGAAAAATAATTGCTGCTCTACATAAAGATGGCCTAGGCTATAAGAAGATTGCCAAGACCCTGAAACTGAGCTGTAGCACAGTGGCCAAGACCATACAGCAGTTTAACAGGACAGGTTCCACTCAAAAGAAGCCTCACCATGGTCGACCAAAGAAGTTGATTGCAAGTGCTCAGTGTTATATCCAGAGGTTGTCTTTGGGAAATAGACGCATGAGTGCCGCTAACATTGCTGCAGAGGTTAAAGGATTGGGGGGTCAGCTTGTCAGTGCTCAAACCATATGCTGCACATCAAATTGGAGGCTGTCGTCCCAGAAAGAAGCCTCTTCTAAAGATGATGCACAAGAAAGTCCACAAGCAGTTTGCTGAAGACAAGCAGACTAAGGGCATGGATTACTGGAAACATGTGCTGTGGTCTGAGGAGACCAAGATAAACTTATTTGGTTTAGATGGTCTGAAGCGTGTGTGATGGCAACCAGGTGAGGAGTACAAAGACAAGTGTGTCTTGCCTACAGTCAAGCATGCTGCTCTACATAAAGATGGCCTAGGCTATAAGAAGATTGCCAAGACCCTGAAACTGAGCTGTAGCACAGTGGCCAAGACCATACAGCAGTTTAACAGGACAGGTTCCACTCAAAAGAAGCCTCACCATGGTCGACCAAAGAAGTTGATTGCAAGTGCTCAGTGTTATATCCAGAGGTTGTCTTTGGGAAATAGACGCATGAGTGCCGCTAACATTGCTGCAGAGGTTAAAGCATTGGGGGGTCAGCTTGTCAGTGCTCAAACCATATGCTGCACATCAAATTGGAGGCTGTCGTCCCAGAAAGAAGCCTCTTCTAAAGATGATGCACAAGAAAGTCCACAAGCAGTTTGCTGAAGACAAGCAGACTAAGGGCATGGATTACTGGAAACATGTGCTGTGGTCTGAGGAGACCAAGATAAACTTATTTGGTTTAGATGGTCTGAAGCGTGTGTGATGGCAACCAGGTGAGGAGTACAAAGACAAGTGTGTCTTGCCTACAGTCAAGCATGCTGCTCTACATAAAGATGGCCTAGGCTATAAGAAGATTGCCAAGACCCTGAAACTGAGCTGTAGCACAGTGGCCAAGACCATACAGCAGTTTAACAGGACAGGTTCCACTCAAAAGAAGCCTCACCATGGTCGACCAAAGAAGTTGATTGCAAGTGCTCAGTGTTATATCCAGAGGTTGTCTTTGGGAAATAGACGCATGAGTGCCGCTAACATTGCTGCAGAGGTTAAAGCATTGGGGGGTCAGCTTGTCAGTGCTCAAACCATATGCTGCACATCAAATTGGAGGCTGTCGTCCCAGAAAGAAGCCTCTTCTAAAGATGATGCACAAGAAAGTCCACAAGCAGTTTGCTGAAGACAAGCAGACTAAGGGCATGGATTACTGGAAACATGTGCTGTGGTCTGAGGAGACCAAGATAAACTTATTTGGTTTAGATGGTCTGAAGCGTGTGTGATGGCAACCAGGTGAGGAGTACAAAGACAAGTGTGTCTTGCCTACAGTCAAGCATGCTGCTCTACATAAAGATGGCCTAGGCTATAAGA
>BLSH010184047.1:169866-182435 GCA_018402905.1 Glandirana rugosa
TAATCTATTAAGTTTTACTGTAAAATGTATTAAATAACACACTTACAAGAGTATAAGAAATCATTCATTTAGACAAACACAATCATACGTTGTCTCGACCCTTGAAATGGACTCTCATCACAACTCGTTTGGGCCTGACATTGCAAGCCCAGGCATGGCTTGAAAGCCCACAGGCACCGTGCCTGGGCCTGTAAAATTTTTAGCAAGCCCAAGCCAGGCCCCAAGACGATAAAATGAGGTGCACAACTCTTCGACGTCCCGTCGGTTAGTTGTTCGCAAAGTGACCAAACGGGAATCTTCGGTAGTGTCGGTACGGGGAGTAAAATAGCAGAACCCCGGACCGAACCCGAACGATTTTTAAAATGTCCGGGTCCGTGCCACGGACACCCGAAAGTTCGGTACGGACCCGAACGTTACAGTCCGGGTTTGCTCAACACTACTCTCAGGTAAAGTTCCCAGCTCTGTTGCATACTAACACAAACAGATTTACTTACTAAAGAATATGAGAACATTCACACAATAAATTATGTAAAATGTCATTTTGAATTATCTAATCACGTGAAAGGAAAATCCCTGTTTGCTTATTATATTATTATATTTCATCTGCACATGATTGCATAATTAACATGAATATGTTCTAACTCTTCTCACTATTCTTAGATTTCTCAATTATTTAATGCAATAATGCAAATATAAATGAGTGACAGGTTTGAAATCCAATCAGGTTTGAGCTAATTTGATAGTGTATGGCAGACTATTTTATTTGCTGGTAAATAAGCCTGTTACCATGTGTAATGTCACTCAGTAATATGCATTGAAGAAAGGCAGCCCATTCATTTTCAATAGTCAGTCAAGGCATGAAATATAATTTTCAATAGTAAGTCACATGCGTTGACTATTGAAAATTAACGTGCTGGCTTACTTCAGTGCAGGTTTTAACTGATATGTTTCAATGCAATGCACAACAATGTACAGTTGGTTCACATGTGTGCATTGTGCTGCGCTAAAAAACACAGTCCATTGTGGTGTGTTTTGGATGTGCACCACATACATAGTCAGGTTGAAAAAAGACACAGGTCCATCTAGTTTAACCAATTAAAGAGAAAAAAAAACATACAATCCCATATACCCAATCCTATACCCAAATTTGATCTAAAGAAAAACCCCAGCAAAGCATGATTCAATTTGCTACAGCAGGGGAAAATCCTTTCCTGATCCCCTGAGATCTGATATTCCTTGAATCAACTTTACCTATAAATGTTAGTACCCAGTTTTATTATGTACATTTAGGAAAAAAAGCCTTCTTTAAAGCAATCTACTGAGCTGCCCAAACCAGCTCTTGAGGGAGTCTATTCCACATTTTACTGTGAAGAAACCTTTCTGTATTTGGAGATCAAGTCTCTTTTCCTCTAGACATAAAGAGCGCCCCCTTGTCCTCTGTGATGACCTTAAAGTGAATAACTCCTTATGTATTTGTACATGTTGATCATATCCCCTCGTAATCTCCTCTTCTTAAGAGAGAATAATTTCAGTTCCTCTAATCTATCCTCATAGCTGAGCTCCTCCATGCCTCATCAGTTTGGTTGCCCATCTCTGCACTTTCTCCAGTTCCCCAATATCCTTTTTGAGAATTGGTGTCAAAAACTGAACTGCATATTCCAGATGAGGTCTTACTAATGATTTGTACAGGGGCAAAATTATATATTTCTTTCTGGAGTCCATACCTCTCTTAATACAAGAAAGGAATTTACTCACTTAGGAAACCACAGCTTGGCATTGCATGCTGTTATTAAACTTATGATCTACCAAAACCCCCAGATCCTTCTCTGCTATGGACTCCCCCAGTTGTACCCCCCCCTAGTATGTATGATGCAAGCATATTCTCAGCCCCCAAGTGATAACTTCACATGTATCTGCATTAAACCTCAATTGCCACCTAGTTGCCCAATTAAACAGTTCATTGATGTTGGCTTGTAAGTTGGAGACATTCTGTAAGGACATTATTCCACTGCATAGCTTGGTGTCATTTTCAAAGACTGAAATAATACTTTCCCAGACCCTATATCAGTGATGGCGAACCTTGGCACCCCAGAAGTTTTGGAACTACATTTCCCATGATGCTCATCTACACTGCAGAGTGCATAAGGATCATGGGAAATGTAGTTCAAAAACATCTGGAGTGTCTAGGTTTGTCATCACTGTCCTATATCATTTATAAGATATTAAATGTAAGGTCCCAACACTGCACCTTTAGCTAAACCACTGATAACCTTAGACCATTCAGAATAAGAATCATTAACCACTACTCTGAATTCAGTCTTTTAGCCAGTGTTCTATTCATTTACAAACTGATCTTTCCAAGCCTGTAGATTTTACCTTACACATTAGCCGTGTGTGGGGAACTGTGTCAAACGCTTTTGTAAAATCCAAGTATACCACGTCCACAGCCACCCCTCTGTCCAAGGTTTTACTTACCTCCTCATAAAAATAAATCAGGTTGGTTTGACAACTTCTGCCTTTCATGAATCCATGCTGTCTGTTGATTAAAATATTTTTTTCCAGCAAGAACTCATCTATGTGGTCTTATATTAAACGTTTCAATACCCTCCTGACTATAGAAGTTAAACTAACAGGTCTATAGTTACTTGGTAAAGACTTTGATCCCTTTTTAAATATAGGCACCACATTGGCCTTACGACAATCCAGTGGTACTCTTTCAGTCATTAAAGAGTCCCTAAAAAATTAGAAACAATGGCTTTGAAACGACAGAGCTCAATTCTTTTAGGATCTGTTGATGAATGCCATCTGGTCCAGGTGCTTTATCCACCTTTATGATGTCTAAATATTTCTGGACCATATCACTTTTGAGCCATTGTGGATCATTTGATCCATCCCCATTATGGACTTGAGCTCCTCCATGCTCCTTTGTATACACAGAGCTGAAGAAAGTATATAATACATTTTCCTTTTCTTTGTCCCTAGTCACCCACTCTAGATTATTTTGTAAAGGGCCTACATGCTCAGACCTGACCTTTTTACTATTAATATATTTGAAGAATTTGTTGGGGTTTGCTCTACTATCTTTTGCAATCTGTCATTCATTTTGCATTTTTGCATCCTTGTTTTCCTTTTTATATATTCTGTTATATTCTTTGTAACATTAAACAATGATAGTGTTCCCTCATTTTTATATTTTATAAAAACTCTTTTCTTATTATTTATAGCTTTTTTTTAACTTTGGCCGTGAGCCACATAGGTTTTATTTTTAGCCATTTAAACTTGTCCATGGGAATAAACTTTGCAGTGAGTTTGCATATAGTCTTTTTAACGAATTTCAATTTCTGTTCTGTGTTCATTGATGCCAATATTCCCTCCCAGTCTTGGAGAGCAGCCCTCATCCTTGGAAAGTTTGCTCTCTTAAAGTTAAAGCAGTGTTCCACTAGCTTTTCTGTTTATTAAAAGTCAGCAGCTACAAAAATTGTAGCTGCTAACTTTTAACAAACAGCCACTCACAAGTCCCACGATCCAGCGGTGTGGCCGCCCAAAGCCTCACTACTCTCCCCCGGCTCTCTGTGGTGCTGGCATTGTAAGTGTGGGCACCCAGCTGTGACGCCGCAAACTGTATCAGCCAGGTGCCCACACTTACAATGCGCAAGTCACCCTGCACTCTCTCAGTGGCCAGGCAATCTTCTGGGACACGTGACATGTCCCAGAAGATTGCACAGAGGGAGGGGGAGAGGAGGAGTCATCTAGGGGGAGAGGAGGAGTAGCCTAAGGGGAGAGGAGGTGTCGCCTAAGCAATGAGGATATGACAACAGGAAGTGGGAGCTGGGTACCTGTCAAAACAAGGTACCCACTCCCCCCCCCCCAAAAAAAAAATGACATGTCAAATGGGGTAAGGAGTGCTTAAAGCAGAAATTCCACTTTTGGGTGGAACTCCACTTTAAGTATTTCCCATATGTGTTTGTTGCTTACAGCTAACATTAAATAAAATCATGTTATGGTCACTGCTACCCAGATGTTCTTTTATATGAACATTGGTAATAAGCTTGCATAGTTTGAGGTTACCATGTCCAGCAGAGCGTCATTCCTAGTCAGGGCCTCAATAAACTGGACGATAAAATTGTCCTGTAATAGGTTTATAAATGTTTGCTGTTTAATTGTCCCAACAGTGCCATTACTCCACTCAATTTCTGGGTAGTTAAAATCCCCCATTATTATCACTGTCCCAGCCCTTGCAGCCCTTTCTATCTGTTCAAGGAGCTTAGTCTTCACCTCCTCATTAACACCAAGAGGTTTATAACAAACTCCAATGGTAACCTTTGTATTATGCACACCCATGTACAGTTCCACCCATAATGCTTCCTCTTTCACACTCACTTTGAGATCACCTCTCACATAGAGACAGAAACCACCTCGCCTCCGTTTTACCCTGTCTTTCTGAAAGAGAACATAGCCAGGAATATTAATAGCCCAGTGATGTGAAGAATGAAGCCGAGATTCAGCAATACCAGCAATACCAATTAAATCATTGGAGTGCACCAAAAGCTTCCAAACCCTAGTTTGCTTGGCAGACTTCTGGCATTGGTAAACAAACACTTTAATTCATTGTCACATTTTGCACATTTATTTTGAATATTTTTTATTTTAGTACAATGGTTGTTTGTAACATGGGAAACTTCATATCAACTGCCATAGACCTCCCTCCATCTTTTTCCATTCCACCTGCCAATAGGGGCTGACCCCTGTCTGACCCATTATAATCAAATTCACTCTCCCCCCTCAATCCTAGTTTAACCACTTCCATACCGAGCCTGTTTTTTGGGTTCGGTGTTTACCAGTTAAAAACATTCTTCTTTGCTATAAAATTACTTAGAACCCCCAAACATTATATATATTTTTTCTAACAGCCTAGAGTATAAAATGGCGGTCATTGTAAAACTTTATGTCACACCGTATTTGCGCAGCAGTCTTCCAAGTGTTATTTTTTTGAGAAAAATTCATTTTTTTTAGTTAAAAAATAAGAAAACTGTAAAGTTAGGCCAATTTTTTTCCATATTGTGAAAGATAATGTTACGTCGAGTAAAATGATACCCAACATGTCATGCTTCAAAATTGCGTCCGGTTGCGGTATGGCGACAAACTTTGCAACTAAAAAATCTCCATTGGCGACGTTTAAAAAATTCTACAGGTTACCAGTTTTGAGTTACAGAGGAGGTCTAGTGCTGGAATTATTGCTCTTGCTCTAACGATCGTGGCAATACCTCACATGTGTGGTTTGAACACCGTTTTCATATGTGGGCGGGACATATGTATGTGTTGGCTTCTGCGCGCGAGCGCGCGGGGACTGGGCGCTTTCAATTTTTTTTTTAATTATTTACTTTACTTTTTGCTTTTTCATTTTACACTGTTCTTTTTTTTAAAAAAAAATTGATCACTTTTATTCCTATTACGAGATATGTAAACATTCCTTGTAATAGAAAAAAGCATGCCAGAATAACTAGACACTGGAAGGATCCCAACCCCCCAAATATCCTAGAAACTATAGAAACAACAAACACTCACCACACCTATGAAGTACTACTAGCATCGGCAAATGGGGAAAAACATAAAACCTCAAAAAAATGGGAACCATGGACGACCAGGAATTGAAAACTAAGAAGGGCACGCCGAGTAAGCATAGATAAAACTTCTCTTTCATGACAAGGGGTGAGTCCCCCCCCAACAAGACACAGTTTGTTCCCATATGGGGAACCTAGAGCAACATCCTACAGCACTGAAATTGCCCCACACTCTAATATTCCCCACTGGTCAATGTATCCTTATGCTGTTATCTTTACCTTTCACTCTTTACCTTTAACTCTCTATCTCAAACCTTACTTTTAACAACAATGATACAAACTTTGTATGAATCAACTGTTCTGCACTTGAGCCGGGGTATGCCCAGAGGCTCTGTTTTGTCATTCTTATAAAATCAATAAACATTATTGAAGAAAAAAAAAAAAAGCATGCCAGGACCTCTTAAATATGAGATCTGGGGTCAAAAAGACCTCAGATCTCACATTTACAGTAAAATGCAAAAAAAAAAATAATAATAATAATTTGAAAAAATGACATTGCAAAAAAAAAAAATGTGACGTCATTTCCACCCTGCCCTGTTATGGAGTTGAGTGAGCTCACTTGGCTCACGGACACTGGGGGCAGAGGAACCGATCATCTCCACCACTGCCAGAAGGTCCAGGAAGTGGCGGAGATGACTGGAAAGCGGCGGGGGGGCACCTCTCCCGCCGCTGATAAAAGTGATCTCACAGGGAATCCACCGCTAAGACTACTTTTATCAAACACAGAATCGCCTGCTGAAAAAAAAGATATCTAGATGGTGCCTGTAGCTGCAGGCACCATTCAGATATCCAGACTCAAAGTTATGACATCATATGACATGATCCTGAGGGAAGGGGTTAAATACTTCTCCAGCCTTCCCATAAAACTCCCCCCCCCAGCTCAGCAGACCCCCTCCCATTTAGTTCAAACCATCTTTAGCATATAGGTTGTACCCCAATGAAAAGGCAGGTCAGTGCTCTAAAAACTCAAATCCCTCCTTCTTGCACCAGGTCTTAAGCCATGCATTCAGTTCTCTAATCTCCCGGTGTATTTCCTGTGTTGCGCATGGCACAGGCAATATTTCAGAGAATTTCATCTTGGAGGTCCTTCCCTTTAACTTGCAGCCTAGTTCTTTAAATTGGTTCTTAAGGAGTCTCCACCTTCCATATATTCTGTCATTGCTTCCAACATGGACCAAGAAAGCTGGGTCATGCCCAGCCCCTCCCACTAATTTATCAACCCAGTCCACCACATGCCGAACTCTAGCACCAGGGAGACAGCGAACCAGTCGGCTGAGACGATCCTGGCAACAAATTATTCTATTAGACCTTCTGATTATAGAATCCCCTATTACCACCAACTGTATATGCCTACCTGCACTAGATGGGCTACTAGATGGGCGGCTTTCCTGGCTGTTGGGGGATAGCAGTGAGTAAGGGGTAGCAGTCACTGTCTAGGGCTGTCACCTCTGAGCTTGCCACCCCCACATCTTCACCCAACTTGGCAAATCTGTTAAGGTGCTCAAACTCAGGGCTGGCTTTCCTTTTCTGTGAGCCCCTACTACTCCCTCTAAATACATTAACTCATCTTCCTACCTTAAAATGAATACCCCCACAAAACACCATAATATGGTTTGCATGGTACTATACTTTTCTCATTATTATACTTTAATGAATGATAAAATGTACATTTTACTGCACATTTCCGAAATCTGGCTTTAGTTTAGGGGTAGATATAGGGGTTAGGCCACCAAAATTTTAAAGCCACAACCAAAAACAATGAAAAATTCTAGTCAAAAGGCAAAAAAAGGCATACAATTGCTACAATTGCTAAAGAAACAAGTTCCACCTCTCAGGATACCATTATAATATGATGATCTGCAGGTTCATCTGCATCTCCAGTGGTGGAAAAAAAAAAGAGTTAAGGGAATGCTGGAGGCAGAAATAATATTTCTGTTAAACTATTTATCAGTTCACCAGAATGTATATAAGATGTTAAAAATGTATTAGCAGTTTTAAATAAAATACAGTTACTATCCCTTTCTATTTTTGTTATCAGTGCTAAATCTAGTTCTTCATTAAAGCAGTAGTAAACCACAGCAAAAAGAACAAGCATTTCGTTCAGGTCCGCCTGTCCATTTTTCAGGGAGCCCTATGGAGCGGCAGATGTCAGCGGAGACATGTCCACTGACATCCGCTGCTCTCCGAGCCGATCCTGTCCATGAAATCCAGACAGATGGAAACCCTTTTTTCCATCCATCTGGAGAATTGGATCATAGTGGATTGGATGAAAATGGACAGGCGGATCCATTTTCATCCGATCTCTGTAGCGGAGAGCATGGGCTCTGACAGATCTGTCTCCGCACAGTGAGCAGAGACGGATCTGTCATCCGCCTGCTCAGCGGGGTTCAGCAGATCGATCCCTGCTGAGCAGAACGGAGTCCACAAATGGACATGGCCGTGTGCAAGGGGTCTCAATGTGCTAGTAGGCACCACCTACTAGCACATTGTGACAGAGTTACTTGAAAATGAAGCCCTGCGGTGGCATACTGTCATGGCTGTAGGCGCTTCCATCTTCACCTGGTCTTCCTTCTGGGTTCACAGGCTTTGGCAGTATAAATGGCTGAGCCGCGATGAGGTCACCTCCATGCATGCATGCAGGAGTCACTGTTTACGCCACAGGGCTCTGAAGGAACGGCACCGGTATGCCGTTCCTTCAGAGTACATGGGCTGGTGACGGCACTGGCTGCTTCCTAACTAAATATCTCCTAAACAGTGCACGATTAGAAGATATTTACAGTACCTGCAGGTGAGCCTTATTATTACCTTGTCCATAGGTAAAAATCCACCAATGGAGTTTATTCAAACTTAAAACAAAAAAAAAAGTTTTTTTTGGTATCTCTATTTTGTGGTTTCCAAATGCATTTATTTCACTGAAACATATTATAGTAAGTCATGAACGGGTTATGTAGGCACAAGAATACTTCTCTTGTTCTCTTGTCATTTCTATTGTAGATGGACATACCTAGGAACTAAAGTGTCAAGGTATAATGGCTGATGTCCCTTAGATATACAGTATAAGCTACTGACTGGCTTAAGCCATCCTCTATATATTACATAATTAAGCCTTTTTGGCTTTTTTAGTAATACCATGCACAAATGACTGAGGGTGTAGAAAGTATAGAAAGTAATCAGTGAAAATGTACTTTTTACTGATATGATAAAAGTTGTTGGCTACTATGGGCTTTATTGATTTTATTTGTTTTTGTGTGTAAAAAGCTTCCATAAAGAACAAGTCCTCTCAAATTATAAATCCTCTGGGTTGAGCAGGGCAGGTGTAAAAAAAGGCTAAAATCCACTTCAGCATACGGTAAATGATATAGCACTTCTGTTTCCCACTGACATAGAAGTTCTTCCATAGGAGTCAATAAAGAACTTAAAATGCCAGTGGCAACTGAAAATCCAATCTTGACCTACTGCAGCTATGCCGGAAGTGTGGAGCAATTCTTATACCCTAACCTTTTTTCATGTAAAACATAACAATATGCCTAGATGGAGTTGCTTTTAAGGTCAATTCCAAAAAAGCACAAAAAAAATTAAACAAAGCTCTTTGTAGCTTATAGATTTTGATGACCCACCATTTTTATTTGGGGGAAAAAATCATATAAATCAAATTAATTTATTGTAATGACGTAATACGTCATGATGAGAAAGTCAGAGATACATTACTAATGATATAAACATGAAGTTGACCTGTGCCTCAGTGAGAAATTCATTTCAGACACAGCAACATCTATAATCCCTTGAGCTCAGCGTGAACAGGAGGCAAGGTTTTTTACATGATTAAATGCATGGATTAATCCAATGACAGTGTGTTAAGTAATGGAAAATATAACTTCTGTAGAGCTATTTTTATGAAAAAGGCTTGAGCAAACCACACTATTGCAAAATAAGTTAAAAAGGAAACGATAAATGTTATTGTATATTTAAGTCATTAGAGTCTATCATCCTGGTGATATTGTTGCAAGCACAAAGTAGCATGCCAGATGTCAAGATTGTTTACAGTGGTAAAAATCGAAACAGCTCTTGTTGTTCCATCAGGAACAAACTTTCAGTACTCTATAGAAGCCAAATGTTCCTCACTCCACTGTTCATCATCCATAGAGGTGATGTTCAGAAACAACTGTGTACCACCAGGGCTGTAGAGATAGATGAATGAGTCCTGTTATACAATTATTTTTGGGCAACCTAGGTCTCTAACCTCCATCTTCAAGACATTCCCAATAGTTATAGCTGTGTTATTCCACCACAATAAATAACATAATATATGACCAACCTACACGATATTGCCTGGAAAAATCACTATGCAGCCAGAAAACCCCAGGCTACTGCAACAGAATCCTATAGCAGCTGAATGGTCTGCTATGATTGTATGTTTTTCTTTTCCTTTATTTTTTTCTATATATGGGCCAATTCATACAGCACTTGCTGGATAATATGTTTTTTGTCCAAATAACAGTGGACAGCCAGCTTTACATCTTTTCACAGGACAGAAGTGCATGTTATGGGTAAGGGGCCATATGAAATTTATGATGATGTAATGCAGTCTGGAGGTACACACAGGTATCTCTCTTTTCCAGTAGACCAGATCTAAACTAAATTTTAATTATGTCTGTCTTATTGAAAGGAAGGCTTTGCAGTTACTTAAAGTCAGAAGATATTTTATCTTAATGCATTCTATGCATTAAGCCTTCTGTGTGCAGCAGCCCCCCTCAGCCCCTCTAATACCTCCCTGAGCCCCATATAGATTTAGCAATATTGTAGGCGTGTCTCGGCTGCCTGGTACCCCCTTCATTTGCTGAGACAGCAGTGGGAGCCAATGGGAGAGAAAGGGGCTGGGGCGGGACATGGCTCCATTTCTGAATGGACACAGGGAGCTGTGATTCAGCTCGGTTGCCCCCTTAGCAAGCTGCTTGCTGTGGGGGCACTCAACAGGAGGGAGGGGCTAAGAACACTGAAGAGGGACCCAAGAAGAGAAGGATCTGGGCTGCACAATCCACTGCACAGAGCAGGTAAATATGACATGTTTGTTAATTTTAACTAAAAAAAACGAGAATTTAGTATCACTTCAAGAAAGGTCACACAGTTCAAAATTTTGGTTGCTTCTCAGTGTACATATTAGATCAGTTTTGGCCCCCAGCATAAATCACCAAGGAGATGATGTTCTATAATTTATAACAAATGTGTGGTCTTACTGTGTGGATAAAATTTAGCCTTTCTGTTAATGCAACAATCCCATTATCCCATATGCAAGTTTATTAGGAAGGACAAGAACTGTGTACAATGTGCCAGAAAAAGCAGCAGAGGGCAATTGACTTGTCAGTGTAGCCACCAGTATTGCCTGTAGACTCCCTAAAGCAATAATTTCCCCCTTAATAACCCACCATGCATTACTGCACTCTGTCTCTGTAGGGAGGATGGGCTTTGCTTTATTATTTTATAAGCAGCTAAGAGCCTTGCACTACAGACCCTCAGAGCTTCCTCTTCAGCAAAGCGAGCAATGAGCAGACCAGTAGAGACCTCTACAAATCTCACTCCAAATTTGGTGAAAGTAGCAGACAGAGGTTGCAGAGCCTTAGATTATCTCATAATGAAGATATACAGATATTGTCAGGA
This sequence comes from Glandirana rugosa, assembly GCA_018402905.1. NCBI lineage: Eukaryota > Metazoa > Chordata > Amphibia > Anura > Ranidae > Glandirana > Glandirana rugosa. The sequence continues at coordinate 181,143 of BLSH010184047.1, forward strand.
CTGGCTTCAACCCTCCCTTCTCAGGGCAAGCTGCTCAGCTGAGGGTTAAATGCCAGTCTCAGCTTTCACTCTGTCTTACCTGATGTCCATGTCCTGCTCGTTAGCCAGCTCTCCTAGCTATATAAACTGCCTGGATCAGATCTCAGACGCCTTCACCTGGTCAACATCTCTGGATGAATCTCTGCTGTGTTTTCCTGTGAAAGACGTTTGCCTGTTTGACTTCTCTTCTGGTTCCCGGATTAAAGACTCTGCTCAGCTGACTTCCCTTCTGGCTCCAGACCCTGCATGCTGTTTGTTTGACCTCGCTGATCTCTGGATCCCTGTTTGCTGGCTTGCTGTAACGATCCACTCTGGCTACCGAGCCTTGGCTGTTAGTTCTATCTTACCTTATTTATTAAATAGTGTGATTTTTACTGCACTTCTGTCTCAGTCTGATTCATGGTTCCTGACAGATATGAGGCTTGAAGCACAGGAGTACCTAGGCACGATCACACACAAGGAGAATGCACTATTTTTCAGGAGGCAAAGGTGCCTTTTCAGAGTACTGTTTGGGCTCAATTAACATTCATAGATGTCCCCTATAGACAGCAATTCTTCACTTTTTGAGTTGATTTGTGCACTGGTCCAAATCATTTGGTGGAAGGGGGATTATGGTGTGGAGTTGTTTTTCACAGGTTGGGCATGGACCCTTAGTTCCAGTGAAGGGAACTCTTAAGGTGTCAGCATACCAAGGCATTTTGGACAATTTCATGCTCCCAACTTTGTGAGAACAGTTTAGGGATGGCCCCTTCCTGTTCCAACAAGGTCCATAAAGACGTGGATCGGCGAGTTTGGGGTGGAAGAACTTGGCTGGTCTACACAGAGTCCTGACTAGAGTTGAGCGAACCTCTGGAAGTTCGGGTTCTGCTGGTCCGTCCGAACTTCGGGACAAAGTCCGGGTCCGGGTCCGGACGGAACCCGAACGATCGCACGGACAACGAACCCCATTGAAATCAATGGGGACCCGAACTTTTATGCACAAAAATGGCTGTAACAAAGTCCTGGAAAGCCCTAGAGGGCTGCAAAAGGAAGTAAAATGGGGGTAAGGGTAGGGCAAGTGCCCTACAAAAAAATGGGGACAGGGAAATAACTGTAAATATTTTTAAAAAAATAAAAACATAAAAAAAGCAAAAATGGAGGTGAATGTGGATCATCTTCAAACTGTGTCTGAAAATGATTAATTAACGGTAGAAGCCATATAACTGTTCTAAAATCATCTTCAAACTAGGGCAAGTGCCCTACAAATAAATTGGG
>BLSH010184047.1:187349-209858 GCA_018402905.1 Glandirana rugosa
AAATTACCGTAAGGTCAGAATCTGGCATCCCAAGTTATAACTCAACTACGTGGGAAACGTCGATATCGTCGAAGTTTAGAATACCCTTCCGACAGGTGTCTCAAATCCTCACATAGATACCCTTACAAACTGGTAAGAAGGTCTTCGTGTAGACACTCCAGTCCGTGACTACACCTGTTTTTCCGAACCGAGTGTCAGAAACGAGATTAAGTAGGGTTTACACAAGATAACCCAACTCCAGTCCTGATCACAACTCGCTTGGGCCTGACATTGCAAGCCCAGGCATGGCTTGAAAACCCACAGGCACCGTGCCTGGGCCTGGGCCTGTAAAGTTTTTAGCAAGCCCAAGCCAGGCCCCAAGACGATAAAATGAGGTACGATTTTTGAAATGTCCGGGTCCGGGTCCGTGCCACGGACACCCAAAAGTTCGGTACGGACCCGAACGTTACAGTCCGGGTTCGCTCAACACTAGTCCTGACCTCAACCCAATAGAACACATTTGGGATGAATTAGAGCAAAGACTGTGAGCCAAGCCTTTTTGTCCACATCAGTGCCTGACCTCACAGATGTGCTTCTGGAAGAATGGTCAAACATTCCCATAGATACACTCCTAAACTCTGTGGACAGCCTTCCCATAAGATTTGAAGCTGCTATAGCTGCAAAGGGTGCATCAACTCAATATTGAACCCTACGGTCTAAGACTGGAATGCCATTAAAGTTCATGTGCATGTAAAGGCAGGCATCCCAATACTTTTGGTAATATAGTGTATCTTAAATAGAGTTGGACTATAGGTCCTTCTATTGCAACCAACTCGAGAGTCACGGTATACCTGCTCACGTTTGTGTGTTTAAACGCTTAAAATAAGTAAAACATTCATCAGAAAGCATGAGGAACGCTCATAATGACCACAGCACAGACCAAAAAAATAATTTGCAGATGTCTCATTAATAAAGTTGCCAAGAGAAATAAGAAAATGTCAGGTGGTTTAATGCTCCAGTATCTAATAAAAACTGCAACTTTAGCTAAAATGGCTTGACTGCCACAAAGTCATCAGAGTGAGTCAGATTATACGCAAGATTTACATTTGTCTGTGTGTGTCCAGAGACTGTGAGTGGGTGTTCACACTAACAGTAGATGTGATATTGCCTGGGTTAGCTAACCCATTACTGCTAGTGAGAGCTGTGTGTATGTGGTCTGCAAAGCCTGTTTGCTAGTATACTTTTGCGTGAATGTACTGACTAGATGCTTCAGCTGGTGGCAGTTCAATTTTGGTGTGCGTGTGTGTGTGTGTTTATTCTTGTTTATCAACCACTACCAGTAACCAGATATGGAGAAACCATGAGATTCTTATGATAACTGTCCTGTGTTCTGGTCAACTTCTGATAACATGCGACAGATGAACTGGCTACCTCAATAGGCTGTGTGGAGTACACTTCAATTTAAGTTGTCTCGTCCATAGACAAGGATAATTTATACTGTAGAAAGAGGGTAGAGGCTCCCCAACCCTAAATGCAGACAGGGACATTTTGCACTATTGCGACACCATAAAGTAGTTAGTCGCATTTGACGGTACTGGACATGTGGGTAAGCGGCAAACCATCACTAACACATCTCCCCTTTATATGTATTGTATGAAGCAGCCTGATGCTGCAGTACTTGTAAATACTTCTGTAATGCAATATGAACACTGTTTACTAATGATATGCCTCCAACTACTGTAGATACTCCTCCTGACGAAGCGGTCATCGGAAACATGTAGAGGCCACACAGTATCTACATTCCGACACCATCTGAATTCATCATCACCCTCTCTCTTTTTCTGCCCTCTCCATATAAGGGGGATGTAAGGCAAAATGGTGTCATTAATGTTGTAGATTTTAAATGTCTGTGAATAATGCACTTTGTTCTGTTGCCTATATCCCTATCTTTTTAATATATTCAACAAAAAAAAAATCTTGATGTATTTTAACTAATTCCATTGTATGCACTAACTACTTTATGGTGTCGCAATAGTCCAAAATTTCCCTGTCTGCATTTAGGGTACGGGTTGGGGAGCCCCTACCCTCTTTCTATAAATTAACATGTGACAGATGACAATGCCTTGTGCATCTTTTGGCCTCTCTCATCCGTCTACTGCCTTGCTACACCTGTCTGCAATCCATGACAAGAGGGTGCTATTTTTATTGAGAGGGGATTGTATTTAGGGTAGTTTGAATGTGACCTTTACCAATTACCCCCTGAAACTGTATCTTTCTGACACATGTGCATTTGCATTTTAAAGTAGAGTGATTGAATTACCTGCAGGAAATGCAAATTGGGCTAAGAGAAGTGATGAGACAAACCCTTCCATCATGAATGGGGACAGGACCTTTAATGCTGGACAATGGTGAAGCTAAAAAAGTGCCTACTAACCTAACTTATCTGCAGGGTGCCGAGTGTCATATCTGTGAGCACTAAGATGAAGGTCACTCAGTCTGTGTGGTGTTTCCCAAAAGAAGTGCTACGTATCTGAAATATCATTGCACCCTAACATTGTCTTTGAGTACATTTTGTCAAAACAGTGAATGTTGCCAAAATAGTAGTGGCAACAATACACTTTTCATGACCACTGCTGCCACACTTTGTACCAAGAGACCTCTTCTTCACTCCTTTGGGGAAAACTTTCTATACCTTATTTGTGCTCAGGTACTTTGTGCTCAGGTACCCCCATGTCTTAGGAATATCAGTATCTAGATTAGGATAGTCGTCTTTCCCCCGTAACTTTTAGCCAAGTTGTAAAGCAGAGGTTAGGGTCAGAAACAGTCAGGAAGGGAAGCATGCTGTATAACTAAAATCAAGAAAGGGTTAACACCCATCTGAGGCAACCTTGATTCTATTGTAGGCTGGTTGGGCCACTATTTCGGCATTTGTTCATAAGTATAATTAGAACCATAACCATTGAGTAGTGAAGATAAGAAGGTTAACAACATACATGTATATTTTTAGTAAACCGATTATATCTTTATAAAAACTATTTTACTATAAGATTCATGAAAAAGTCATTGCATTTTTATACTTACAGCAGCACTTTTGTTTACAGCGCTTTTACATATTAGTCATTCAGAGATAAGGAAATCCAGAGACTGTTCTTTCATCTTTTATGTTCTTTGAAGACCATTAATGTTGCTTCTCACTCTGTATCTTTGGACACCAGTTATATACCCATTTTATGTGGTTCATGCAACTCAAATACTTAATGTCATATAGTACATTTTGCAACTCATTAGGGTTGTGGTCTTCTTTTTCTTTCTGCTATTTGTTCTTTGTTCTGAACCACTAATGATTTATTTTCCTGGAATGTTGTAATATACTTCTCTGGAAAATCTACTGGCGTCCTAGACAGTAATAACGATGAAATGGACAGTAAACTCAGTGTGTGGATATGTGAAGAAGCAATGTAGCAATTGTTTCTACATATGACTTATATTAGAAATGTTTATTAGGCAATGGACAGAGTTTTGGGCCACCCATTTGGCATTTGGTTCAGATTTAACTGCATGTGTTAATTACAAATATTGTATGTTTTATTGTTTTAGTAGACATTCAACTGAAACTTTACACTTGTTAAATACAAAGCTATTTACACCCTGTAATGCTAAAAATGTATCACCCTATATTTTCCATTTGAAAAATATCTCCACATTATTTACTACTTTAAAACAATTAATATCCAGTCATTTTATGTTTTAAAATGTGTATACTAGGGCTTCCCTTTAAATGAAATAGAACAGACAACTGCATGGCTAAAAGCTGGCAACTAAAAAATATTGTCGCAAAAATAATAAAAAATATATGGGCAAAAAACTCAAAAAAATGTATCCTCGCAGATATAGCACCATGTGTTTTCAACATACTGCTAATGAGTAGCAGGTACGGTATATTGTTTTTTTTTTTTATATAATCTTTATTTGTATTTTCAAAAAGAAAAAAGGATAAAATATACAAACACAAGACAGCCCATCCTGTACAAGTACAGCATACACATCCAAAGTTACATAATGCTCCTTGCACGTTTAACATGAACATCTAGGTCTCTCAGTGGTCCTTCTGACATAGGACTGTAGCAGCATCTAAAGTTTTTCACATTGAGTCCTTGCATAGGTCTGCAGGATATGTATGTACGTTACCCTTTAGCCGGGGGACCATATCGACCATTTCACCATTTTAAGTCTAGAACAAGGCACTTAGGTTTGAATGAGTAGATGCAAGACAGGGGAAGAGAGGGGAGTGGAGGGGGAAGGGAGGAGTGGGCAAAGGGGAAAGGGGAAATAGGGAGACACATAGGAAGAGTAAAGGGATTGAACAGCTAAAACCGCAACCATAAACTACAAACTTCAACCCATCAGTGCCCGCTGGAGAGCACGTCTAATTTATTCCTTAAGATCTGAGATCTTCAGGAGCTGAGCTAAAACCATCTGCTCCCAAACCATCCTTTTAGGAAGACAGATTTATTAAGGCAGAATTATTGGTGGGCTATCAACAAAGAGGCTACCTGACTGTTCTGAGGTACGTGTGGTGGCGTTGCAGAGATAGAGGACTTATATTGAATCCATGTGGCCCAGATTCCATAGAACTTTTCGTACCTATCTTTACACCCTGCCATCCACTCCTCTGAAGCCATGATGGAGTCAACTAAGCGGACCCATTCCTGCCGATTAGGGACCCGTGATGATTTCCAGTGAATTGGTACCAGACGTCTGGCTGCATTCAGGAGGGGTGGCAGGACCGATTTGCGGTATTGGCCAGGAGGGATGGGTGGCACGTGCAAGAGAAACGCCATTGGAGGAGTGTTCCACTTCAACATCCAGTATGTGTTTTATTTGAGCCCTGATGTCTAGCCAGAAGGGCCTCAGCACCGGGCACTCCCACCACACATGCAGGTAGGTGCCACGCTGCCCACAGCCCCTCCAGCACACGTCAGAGGTTGCTGGGTACATTCTCGCTAGAGCCACTGGGACCCTGTATCAGCGGGTTAAAATTTTGAAGCTATTTTCCTGCATCTTTGTGTCCACCGTGCTCTTGTGAGTGAGGTGAACAATCTGGTCCAATTGAGCTTCAGTGAACTCATGCCGCAGGTCTCTCTCCCACTCGCATATATAAATGGACTTACCCCCTGGCTCCGACGATTGCAACATCGCATACAGAACCGATATGGAGTGGGGGACAGCATCAGTCAATTTACACATCCTCTCAAAAGGAGTCAGAGAGGATGGAGGCATTGGGACCTTGTAAGTATATAAGCAGAAGCCCGCGCTCACCGATAGTTTTATGCAATGTTTGATATTAGATAAAACATAAGATGGAAGGTGGGCTGCTCGCAAAAAACGGGGACCTTGTATCAGCGGGTTAAAATTTTGAAGCTATTTTCCTGCATCTTTGTGTCCACCGTGCTCTTGTGAGTGAGGTGAACAATCTGGTCCAATTGAGCTTCAGTGAACTCATGCCGCAGGTCTCTCTCCCACTCGCATATATAAATGGACTTACCCCCTGGCTCTGACGATTGCAACATCGCATACAGAACCGATATGGAGTGGATCTACCAAACTGAGTTCTAAGCCATTCCAAGGATACCAGTCCCTGTTCTTGGACAAACCTCCCGCATCGCGTCTCCCCATCTGCCGCCTGGACTGGACCGGTGAAGCCCAATGGATCAACTGGATCACCCTGTTGGAGTTATCTCTGGCCTCTCTTCCTTGAATAAATCCCGTTTGATCGGGGTGTATGACCGTCGGAAGGATGAGTTTCAGCCAATTCGCCAGAACTTTTGCCAGAATCTTTATATCAGTATTCAGCAGCCAAATCGGCCTGTAGCTACTCAGAATTGCAGGATCCTTCCCCTCTTTTGGGAGCACAGTAATGTTTCCTAGTAACGCCTCTTTGGGTAGGGGGGTGCCCGAAGCAAGGGCATTAAAATACTGGCACAAATGGGGGCAAGAAGAGGAAGAAATTTGCGGTAGTAAGCATTGGTATATCCATCGGGCTGGGACTTTTACTAAGTGGTAACTCTTTAATCACCCTCTCTATCTCCGTCACCGAGATGGGAGCCTCCAACTGTACACCTATCTGCGTCTCCAGGTGGGGAGCCTCTGCCTCCTCTAAATACTGCGAGAGGCACGTCTCCTTTTGTACAGTGGATGTACCTGGCAAGGTGTTGGAAGCTGATACAACTGAGCATAGTAGTCTCTAAAAGTGTCCGCTATCGCAGATGGAAGTACCATGTGGATCCCTGAGGCGGTTTGAAGTTGATGGACATAACCTGACGCTCTTTGACGTCTGAGGGCTCTAGCTAACAGTCGCCCACATTTATTACCACATTCGTAGAATATGTGGGAGACATGTCGTAATCTGGCCTTTATCCAGTTTTCCAGACAGGTGGCCAGTTCCTCTCTGACAGAAGCTAGTTCTGCGTGTAGGGCTGATGTCAGCTGGTTTTTATGTCTGAGTTCTGCCGCACACAGTCTCGCTAAAAGGGCTTGTAGTTCCCCCTCCCGCGCCTTTTTCAATCTTGCTCCCTGGGAAATAAGTTCCCCCCGAACCACCGCTTTGTGACCCTCCCAAATTGTTGCCAACCCTACCTCTGCGGGAGCATTCTCTCTGAAATAAAGGATAATTGTGTCCGACACCCGCTGTAGGGCTACAGCATCGTCCAGCAGGTTCTCGTTCAAACGTCAGGTCCAATTTTGGACCTCTGAATCCAGAAGGACCAAGGATATAGAGATTGTGGCGTGATACAAAATAGAAATGGATCTGATGGACACACCAGAGAGTGACTCCACCCAGGTCTGGTCTATCAGTAGCAGGTCTATTCTCGTGTACACCTGGTGCACCATGGAATAGTAGCTGAAATCTCTCCCCTTGGGGTGGAGCACTCTCCAGCAATCCACCAGAGTCTGCAACAATCTACGAAAGTGTTTTAAAAATGCGAAGGAGTGTACCAAGTTGTGGAACAGGGCATACATTAAAGTCCCCTCCTACTATCAAGTCCCCTCTCTAATTGTGGAGACAGAGTCTAGGACCTTATCCAGAAAGGTTAATTGGCCTGCGTAGAGAGACACCAACGTGAGCTTGCGCCCAAACAGGGTGCCCTTTAACAACACAAACCAGCCCTCTGGGTCAATTTGGCGATCTAGTGGGACAAAAGGACAATGTTTGCGTATCGCTATCGCCACCCCACCTGACTTTGAATGAGGGGAGTTACCCAGGTACCACTGATTATACAAATGTATTGGGAGGCAAGGGGTCGAGTCAGCTCGAAAATGTGTTTCTTGTAACAATAAAATGTGTGCCCCCAATCTGTTAGTCTCAAGCCATAACTTACTGCGTTTGGATGGCGAATGCAGAGCGTATTGCGGTAGCCTACCTGGGCACTAATGTGGACACGAGGGACCTGCGGCATGGCGGTTCTTACTCCAGCAAGCACTGAGGAAACAACCAAAAAATTAAATGGAAACAACGAACATAGCATAAACAGAAAATATGCACAAACCTGGCCGCATTCAAAGCAGCCTGTAACTATGTTCGGGCACGGTGGGACCCCCACCAGGCCAGCTGGCCGAGGTAGGCGACAGCGGTTCCCCCATGTCCGATAACCCCTATTGGGAGATCTTGCTCCTAAGAGTCCACCTACTGGTGGTAAGAGGGGAGGCATCAAGTCGAGAGCCCCTACAGTGACTCCTGCGACTAAGCACAGCTGGCATGTGGATATGCATGTGTTAATTAACAGCAGCTAGCACAGACAAAGCAATACAGTCATCGTTCAACTCTGAGCAGAGACTAAGGGAACCACTTCCGACATCCGGGGGGGGCACTTTAGAAGGTAGATGGAGGTGAGGGCCTTTGTTCTGGGAAAGGGGCCAAACTTTTCCACCGTCTATTCCACCGTCTGCACCGGGCAGCCTGCCATGGCTCAGTGCAGGAGAGGGCAGGTGGTTCCTGAAGAGTGCGCCAGTCTGGGATGTCTATGGGCGGCAAGCCCAGGCGGGAGAGAAAATGGGGCAAGTCTGGCTTAGTGCGAAGAGTGACCTGCTGTCCATCTTTCGTAGCCATCAGGCTGAAAGGGAACCCCAAGCGGTAAACCAGGTGTGATTTTTGTAATGTTTCCAGTAGGGGCTTCAAAGCTTTCAGTTGCATCAGGGTGTGTCTGGAGAGGTCCGGGAACAGGGAAAGCTTGGCTCCATCAAAATCTACATAACGGACTCCACGTACATGGAACATAATGCGTTCTTTCAAGGAATATTTATGCAATTTGCAGATTATGTCCCTTGGTTTTTCAGAGTCATCAGAGGGGGGTCTCAGTGCTCTATGTGCCCAGTCAATTTCAATGTGGTCGGGTGCCTCCCTACCTAGAATTTGTTTAAATAGTCCTTTAGGTAGGCCCCGTATGCGAATATTAACCGAGCGACTCCTGTTTTCTATGTCATCTAACTGATCAAGCAGGGACACAATCTGTTTCTCTTGTTGATTAGAGCGTGCTTGCAGAGTCTGTAAGGCCGGTGACATATTGTCAACTGTGGCCTCCAGTGTTTCCACCCTCCCTCCGATATGTACTGTGTCGGCCTGCAAGGCCTCAATGTCCTGTCACAGGGCCCGCTCCATGCGGGTCACAAAACTTTCCAGATCAGCCTTTGTGGGCAAGGCTAATATGTGGGATCGGAGATCCCCGTCCCTCTGGACCTCTGCAAGGTCAGCGTGTCCCATCTGGGATCCGATGAGCGCAGGAGGCGCAGTTGTTTGAGGCATGGGAGTGCACGGCCTGACTGAGGCCTCCACTGTAGTCCCCCAGGTTTAATTTTTCCCCCTTGGGTCCCATCCGGGGCTAGGGTATCAGGGATACTGTCCAGAGAGCCTGAGGAGTAAGGGCAGCATGGCGTAGGGGAAGGCAGCCAAGGAGAGGGTATGGGAGAGGCTGCTCGTGTGTCTGGAATGGACTCACCCGGCGCCATCTTGGAGGTCGCCGCCCGCAGCCCCCGGCGAAGTAGACGTCCAGGGAGCTAGAACGCAGTCTGGAGGTCCTCTGGGGTTGCGAGGAAGGTCCCCGCTTGGTAGGCATCTCCTCCTCTAGTGCGGATCATTGTCGGAGCTGCTGTACTGGCGAAAGTAGGAGCGGGTCAGCGAAGCTCAGCTCAAGCATGTCTGCTCGCCTCCATGCCGTGGCCACGCCTCCCTGATATATTGTTTTTTAAAGGCAAAACATTAGGCAAAAATAAAATACATCTATATTAAAATGATTCTTCTTTTAGCTGTTTAGATCGAAATGGTAACTGAATGTAAATTCATGCATTTTTTAAAATAAAATACTGTTTTCACCTTTTTTATCTCAGTGCTACTGATTTCCTCTTGGCTTTTTCAGCCACTTTTTATCTACGTGTACTCATTCCAGCATCAGCACACATTGTTGGTCTTCATCTTGACAGTGACAATGGTGGATCCGAACATGCAATCTTCATTGGTACTACCACTTATAGCCGACATCAAAAAAATCAAGAGCACAATTGAGAGATTTGTTACCCAAAAAGAGGAACTGTCTGAACAAGGACCTTCATGGCAGGATCACCAGATATTCTTTTAAATAAAGCTACATATTAAAAAGGATTCAAACACAGGTTTTGAATTTAAATTAACTTGTTAAAGCTTATATAAGATTTTTTGGTTATTGGATTTAAATATACATTCATTTGTTTTTGTGGTTAATTTGGGCCAATTCAGGCAAGAAATTATGGGAAAATTACTTTGACTGGCTCCTGGAATAGGTTTCAGCTGATGAAGGAGGTCTGCTTTATACCATGTGTACTTGACCCAATTTCTTCCCCAAGAATTTCCATCCTAGGTGAATTTATTAAACAGTCACTAAACAAGCAACAGCTTACTGAGCAGTATTTTTTGCAAAGTGGACTATTTAGATAGAATTGAGCACTTCCATTATTAGTGTTTAAATATTGGACATTTTAATGTTTTTAGACTACTTGGGAAAGTTATATCCTCGTGGGTGTTCTGTCATTCTACTCCTACCTCCCTCCTCTCTTACAATTGAAACTAATTTTATTTTTACCTTTTTTTCAGGGAATCCTCCCTGCACTTCCTGTATTCACTCCTAGCCAAGAATGATGTTGCAGTAAACCTCAGCTTCCTGGTATTCCTGGTATACTGACATCACAGATCCCAGGAGACCTTGGAGTACTTCACTGAGTACGTACCATGGCATTTCATTGGGGGAAGATGACTACCTCTTCCTTGTTCTTGCAACCGTCCCCCTGATAGTGCACAGTGGTACATGCATGTCATCAGGGGGCCAGGTACAAGAGCCCAAAAGAGACAGCCAGCTCTCTATGATGTCACAGAAAAAGAAGGAGGCAATGGACCTGGTGCACATTAGTTGAGCAGGAGATCCCTACAGAACACCACTGGTTCACTGTGCTTGTGAGTATGTTTATTGAGAATAACACAGCAAAAAATAAAGAAGGGTCGTGGTGGAAGTGAAGCTTCAATTTTACATTGGCTAATTCTTGCTAATGTAAAAACAATAAAATACTGAAATGTAGAAATACATTTAAAGTGACAGTACTTTAAAATATGTTACTTGTTCTATCTCTTCTGTGTCTTAGTAAAATATGCCTTCTGTGTGAACCCAAACCACTACTGAGTGTGCCAGATATAAAAGGACCTAATTAAATAACCACACCAAACCAAAATCCCTGAGCTATTAATAAGTCAATAGACAGAATAATACAAATAGCTTGGTATCCAGAACTAGTATTAACCACTATTTTGTTCTGATCATATCATCAGTAGAGTCAAGCGGATACCTGGATGTTCGGGTTTGGCGGGTTCGGACAAACTTCGCGAAAAAGTTTGAGTTCAACCCCGAACTTGACCCGAACTTGACCCCGAATCCCATTGAAGTCAATGGTGACCCAAACTTTTGGGCACAAAAATGGCTCTAAAAAAGTCCTGGAAAGGGCCAGAGGGCTGCAAAAGGAAGCAAAATTGGGGTAAGAGTAGGACAAGTGCCCTGCAAACAAATGTGGATAGGGAAATAACTTAAAATCACATAAAAAAAATAAAAAATGAAGGAGGTGGATGTGGAGTAGGAGGTTGAGGAGGTGGTGACCGTGGCGGTGTAGGTGGTGGAAGTGGCGGTGGAGGAGGAGGAGGAGGTAGCCAACACTGTATTTTGTTTGTTTGGATTTTTTTCTAATTGGGGTAGCCCCCAAAATATTGAGACATATTAAAAAAAAAAAAAAGACTAAGTTCACTTAAGTATACCAATGGCTGTGTGAGGCTGGTATAAATGTCTATTCTACACAAGGTACAGACAAGGCTTGTGGGATCCATGCCTGGTTCATTTTAATAAACATTAGCTTGTCCACGTTGGTTGTGGACAGGAGGCTGCGCTTGTCTGTGATAACGCCCCTCACGTTCAGACAATACACTGGCTGCAGGGCAGGCCAGCACCTCCAAGGCATAAAGGGCAAGCTCAGGCCATGTGCCCAATTTGGAGACCCAGAAGTTGAATGGGGCAGACCCATCAGTCAGTACGTGTAGGCGTGTGCACACATACTGTTCCACCATGTTGCTAAAATGCTGCCTCCTGCTAAGATGTTGCCTATCAGCTGGTGGTGCTGTTTGTTGTGGCGTGCTGCTGACAAAGCTTTTCCACATTTCGGCCATGCTAACCCTGCCTTCTGAGTGCTGGCGGCTCCACAGCTGCATTGGCGACCTCTTCCTCCTCCTCTGACTTCGCCTTGTGCTTCCACTGAGCCCCCGGTGTCATTTGGGAATGCCCTTAGCAGCGCGTCTACCATCGTGCGCTTGTAGTCGCGCATCTTCCGATCACGCTCCAGTGAGAGAATTAAGGATGGCACATTGTCCTTGTAAAGGGGATCCAGCAGGGTGGCCACCCAGTAATCAGCACAAGTTACAATGTGGGCAACTCGGCTGTCATTGAGCAGGCACTGCAGCATGTAGTCGCTCATGTGTGCCAGGCTGCCCAGAGGCAAAGACAAGCTGTCCTGTGTGGGAGGTGTATAATTTGTGTCCTCCTTATCCCACCAGCCACGCTCCAGTGATGCCCACAAGCTGTGTTGGGTGCCACCCTGCTGTGAACACGGTTCCTCCTCCTCCTCATCCTCATCCTCCTCATCCTCCAGAACTGTGCCCTGGCTTGAAAATGTTTTACCTGGCCTATGCTGGTGCAGGAACCCACCCTCCGAGCCACTTGTGAATGACTGGCCTGATAACCGTGGAAATGACCCCTCTTCCTCCCGTACCACATCCTCTTCCATCATCGCCCAAAGTGTTTTTTCAAGGAGACATAGAAGTGGGATAGTAACGTGTCATCGGCACTGGCCATGTTGGTGGAGTACTCGAAACACCGCAATATGGTACACAGGTCTCGCATGGAGGCCCATTCATTGGTGGTGAAGTGGTGCTGTTCGGCAGAGCGACTGACCCGTGCATGCTGCAGCTTAAACTCCACTATTGCCTGCTGCTGCTCGCACAGTCTCTCCAACATGTGCAAGGTGGAGTTCCACCTTGTGGGCACGTTGCATAGGAGTCGGTGAGCAGGAAGGCTGAAGTTCCGCTGCAGCGCAGACAGGCGAGCAGCAGCAGGGTGAGAACGCCGAAAGCGCGCACAGATGGCCCACACTTTCTGCAGCAGCTCTGACATATCCGGGTAGTTTTTTAGAAATTTCTGCACCACCAAATTCAGCACATGCGCCAGGCAAGGGATGTGCGTCAAACCAGCTAGGCCCAGAGCTGCTACGAGATTTCGACCATTATCGCACACCACCAGGCCAGGCTTGAGGCTCAGTGGCAACAACCACTCATCGGTCTGTTGTTCAATGCCCGTCCATAGCTCCTGCGCAGTGTGGGGTTTATCCCGCAAACATATCAGTTTTAAAACAGCCTGCTGTAGTTTCCCCCTGGATGTGATGAAGATGGTGGTGAGGGTGTTACGCTGACCAGATGAGGAGGAGGTAGAGGAGCAGGAAGCGGAGTAGGAGGTGGAGGCAACAGGAGGCAAAGAGAAATGCCCTGCAATCCTCGGTGGTGGAAGGACATGCGCTAAACTGCTATCCGCCTCAGGCCCACCCGCCGCTACATTTGCCCAGTGTGCAGTTAGCAAGATATAGCATCCCTGCCCATGCTTACTAGTCCACGTATCAGTGGTTATGTGGACCTTGCCACAGATGGCGTTGCGCAGTGCACACTTGATCTTGTCCCCGACTTGTTTGTGCAGGGAAGGGATGGTTCGCCTGGAAAAGTAGTGGCGTCTGGGAACCACGTACTGTGGGACAGCCACCGCCATCAGGTTTTTAAAACTGTCCATGTCCACCAGATGGAATGACAGCATTTCAAAGGCCGGGAATTTTGAAATGCTGGCATTCAGGGCCAGGGATCGTGAGTGGGTAGGGGAGTACTTCCTCTTTCTCTCCAGGGTTTGGGAGATGGGCAGCTGTAAGCTTCCATTGAGGACAGTGGCAGACATGGTGGCATTGCTGTCACATTGTCTGTTTGCTGGGTGGCAGATGACACTGGCACTGTAGAGGTGGAGGAAGAGGCCGAGGCAGCAGCAGAAGAGGAAGCAGGAGGAACCTGAGACCTCTCTTGGATTTTGAGGTGCTTATTCCACTGCGGCTTGTGCCTTGCCTTTAGATTCCTGGTCATGCAGGTTGTGCTCAGGTTTAGAACATTTATGTCTTGCTTCAGGCTCTGATTGCACAGTGTGCAAACCACTCGTGTCTTGTCATCAGCACATTGTCTGAAGAACTGCCACGCCAGGGAACTCCTTTGAGATGCCTTTGGTGTGCTAGGTCCCTGGGTGCGGTGGGTAGTAGCAGGCATACTGTCTAGGGGACGGTTGCTCCGCTTTTGCAACCTACTTCCTCTTTTGCGGTGCTGGTGCCTCTGTGCGACCATCACCTCTTCCTTCAAACTGCACACGTCACTCGCATTACCTTCATTCCATGTGGGGTCTAGGACCTCATTATCCTCCACATCATCTTCCACCCACTCTTCCCCACTGCCCTCCTTGTCAATCTGCACACTGTAGAAAGCCGCAGCAGTTGGCACCTGTGTTTTGTCATCATCTAAGACGTGCTGCGGTGGTGTTTCCATGTCCTCATCCTGAAACAAAAGTGGTTGGGCATCGGTGCACTCAATGTCTTCCACTTCTGGGGCAGGGCTATGTGGATGGCCCACGGAAAGCACACCAGCAGAGTCCTCAAAAAGCATAAGAGACTGCTGCATGACTTGGGGCTCAGACTGCTTGGCTGATTTACAAGGGGCTGAGGTGAAAGACAGATGGCTATGAGGTTCAGGTGCCAACTCTGAGCTTTCAGCAAGGGACCGGGTGGGAGATAATGTGAAGGAACTGGAGGCATTGCCAGCCACCCAATCTACTATCGCTTGTACTTGTTCTGGCCTCACCATTCGTTGAGCGGCATTCGGGCCTACCGTATAACGTTAAACGTTCTGTCGGCTACTCGCACCTAAGGAAGGTGTTTCACTTGTGCGTGTAGCTGGCACAGATCAACCACGTCCTCTCCTTGCAACAGGAGCTTCGCCAACACCAGCAGCACCAGCAGCACCACGAACAGGTCCCTTATTTGACGCTCTCCTCATTCTGGACGCAAATGTACTATTTAGCACAAATTTATATTATTTTTTATAACGCTAATCTGTCCCTCACACCAGCAGCAGGAACCTCTCCCTATACTAGTATGAGATGATTTTTGCAAGCTAATCTGTCCCTCACAGTAGCAGCAGGATCCTCTCCCTATACTAGTATGAAATCATGTGACATGCAGCACTATGTGACTCTAGCTTATATAGAGGCTGGGTCACATGATGCACTGGCCAATCACAGCCATGCCATTAGTAGGCATGGCTGTGATGGCTTCTAAGGGCAAACGAGTGAAACGCTTGTTGATTGGCTGCCCTGCAGCTATTCAAAAGGCGCAAAAAATACCCGAACCCTGAACCCGAACTCAGACTTTTTCTCAAATGTCCGGGTTCGGGACACGGACACCCTAAAGTCCGGTACGAACCCGAACTTTACAGTTCGGGTACGCTCAACTCTAATCATTAGTTGACATTACGCATTATCTCTCCAATCCAGTAAGATAAACACCAAACATTTAAGACAAGCTGTGTAAAAGTAATTTTGTAAGACAACACATGAACATGAAAACTTGTGCGCAGATATCTATTTGGACCGTACTCAATTTGCCAGTATATGTTATGGATTCATCAAGTCAAAAAAGTTCTAGGACTAAAGATATTGAAACTTGGACATCCATCACCTGTCAGGTTATTGAAGTGTTTTTTATGCTGAAATGTAAATGGATTAAACTAAACATTAATTGAAATACATGCTACAAAAACATAAATATCAAATAACAAACTCTCAACAAGTATCTATAGCAAAAAACTAACATTGGCGGCAGATCATTTTCTAGTGACACATCACAGTAAGGGCTCATTTACACTTGCTTCAGCTTCAACACACATTAAGGGCTAGTTTACACTTGCGTCAAAACAAGGCTTCGGACACGCTTTGAGTGCGCTAGTCAAAGCTCCTGTCACTAAATAAAATGGTTCGCTTACAGTCCTGTTAACACTTGCTTTTGCTTTGCTTCGGCTTCACTTCAAAAATTATACCCAATGTAGCTTTAGTTGTGCTTCAAAGTGTCCTCAAAGTCTCCAAAGAAGTCTGTGGCAAAGCTCGCTTGAAACCCCACTGAAGACTCATCAAAGCCCCATGAAGCCGCACCAAAGCCTCATCGAAGCTCCACCAAAGCCTCATCGAAGCCCAACTGAAGCATCAAGCAAAGGCAAGGTGTAAACAGGACTGTAAGCTAACCATTTTATTTACTGACATGAGTTTTGACTGGTGTTCAGAGAGTTGTCAACTTGTAACAACCACTTTAACCTACAGGTAAGCATATGATAAGGCTTACCTGTAGGTGCCCTGCATATCTCCCAAACCTGTATGGTTCAAGAGATATGCAATGTTCTGGATGTGCCAACATCATTTCGGCACATGCGCAGTGAAGAAACGGCCCCCGTGCCGTTTCTTCACTGTGATTGTGCCGTGACTGGCGGCTCCCCGTGCATGCGCGGGATTGACGTCACGCGACTACGGCCAGTCACAGAGACGGAGACGGAGTAGATCTGTCATGTCCCGTTCATAGAATGGAGAACCGCCTTGCTTACTTTGGTGGTTCCCCATTCTGCAGCTGCTAATGGTGATCGGCGGGTCTCAGGCGGACATCGAGTCCGCCCAACCCGCGGGCACGCTCATGCAGCTTGCGGCGGCCGTGAGAGCACGCCGCCACAGAGCGTGCACAAAGGAGGACGTCCATAGATGTCCTCTGGGCATTTCAGAGCCGCATTGTAGCCGTCTTTTGGCTATAGCGTGGATCTGAACTGGTTAAAGTTCATGGGCGTGTTAAGGCAGGCATCCCAATACTTTTGACAATATAGTGTATGTTAAGACATGTACAGTATATACATATTTGCAAGCTTAATGTTAAACAAACACGGCTTGGTTATCCACAATATTTTTAACAAGATGCAAAGGATTTGATTCTAAGTGACAAAATTCCTGTTGTAGGTGTTAAAATGCTGTTAAGGAAATGTTGCCTTTTTTTTACATATTAATAACTTTCTTGGCATCCTGGTATCTAAATAATATCTAGTAAATTATAACTTAGTTTCCATGGAAATTCATGAGTTTCATTTAAATCTGTTCATTTGTGAGATGCAAATAGTCTTTTTATGATTTGTTTATTGCAAAACAAACACCACTGGCATTTTATTCAGCATTAACTGTAATTCCACATCTAAATAAGAGTGAAGTCCACCATTTTAGTTTAGTCATTTTACTGTAAGTTTGATTGCTGGACATGCTAGTGTGCAGATCCATTTTGACCTATATCCTGCATTTTTTTGTTTTTTTATGATATTATTTGTTCTGTGTCTCCCAATGGACTTCAGCTGAATGAGTTACCACTACCTCACTTCCATCCACCAGTGGCAACTGACAAGCAGAAGGAGCTCAAATGACTTAAAGTTATACTAAAGTCACTTTTTTCTAGTTAAAAATAACAAACATGTTATACTTACCTGTCCGTGAAGTGTATTTGCACAGAGCAGCCCAGATCCTCCTCTTCTCTGGTCCCTATTCTGTGCTCCTGGCCCCTCCCACCTGTTGAGTGCCCCCACAGCAAGTAGCTTGCTATGGGGCACCCGAACTGAGCTATAGCTCCCACTCCAGTTGACGTCGGATGACGAAACGCGTAGGGTAGGGCCATAGCATCACTTCCTGTGAGGTCTGTGGAACACAGGAGATACAGCACACTTCCTTGTTTTAAACACCTAATGATTTATTGTAAAATGTAAGATCATAGAGGCTTGTTTTTATCCAAATAAAGAGGTTACACTGTAGGGTACAAAGAATCCTTTCTTCTTTTCGCATATACTGCCTATTCTGGAATGGAGGGGGCTAATCATATGAGGAATGGAAGTCTGTACCTAAACGTCTGAGGAGAGACTAAGGAGAGTACCCCCTAGTGGGGAGCACTTTCTGGTGATTGTCCAGGGATAGGGGAGCACAGAGTGGATCACCAGCACATGTTTGTGGATTGATTTAATCATGAGTGGAGGCATAAGTCACTTTAGTGAACTGTATTTTATGTGGTGGATTGAATACACGCAGAAAGTTTTTTATCATTTGGATTGCCATTTACTAAGGCTGCAGCACTTACAGTATCTCACAAAAGTTAGTAAAAGCTCACATTTTTGAAAATATTTCATTATATCTTTTAATGTCCGAAACGAACCGCACATGTCTACACATGACAATATATGGCATTTTATTCAGCATTAGAGACATAACTGTAATTCCACATTATAATATATTGATACTAAACCCTACTTGTGTGTAGGGTATCTATATTTGTGTTTCCAGTTGCAGTGCAGTATTCATTTGTTTAACCTGATGTGTCAGTGGGGCTGAGGTTGTTCTCACAGTTATGGCAGAAGAACAGAGAACCCAATCTACCAAGTGGTTCCTGCAGGGGTAGTGCTGCAGCTATATTTTATAGACGTTTAACTCGTTTTTGACTTAAGACATTCCCCCTGTCTGACTGAGATGAGAATATTGTATAGGTTTCCTCTGTCAATCAAGGCAGAAGCTCTATGACTCTATTTAGAATTTACAAACTCTGAAAAGCCGTTAGGTGAAAATCAGTCTTTAGTGTCTAAATTTACTGTATGTAGCAGAACCCTTAAAGTAGAACTAGTGGCAAAACCGTTAGGAGCTATAATCCATCCATTTTTTTCCACTATCTGTGTCCCATTGGGGTGATTTTACTTCACTTCCT
Organism: Glandirana rugosa; assembly: GCA_018402905.1. NCBI lineage: Eukaryota > Metazoa > Chordata > Amphibia > Anura > Ranidae > Glandirana > Glandirana rugosa. The sequence goes on from BLSH010184047.1 coordinate 205,779, forward strand.
GTCCATAGTCAAAATGGGAACCAATAGGAAATCCTTCCAAAATTAAGGAATACCTGGTTGTCAGCAGGGTCACCAGAACTAGTGTCCCCATTGGAAGCTTTCCCCTCTATTACTATTCTGGAGAAAACCCAAAATTTGGTAACTTCTCTCCAAGAGGAGTGTGGGATAGGGAAAAAAAACAAACACTCATACTCACCTAGGTGGATGCAGCATCAGTCCGATGCTGCATCTGTCCCCTGCCTCTTCTATAATAAGAACTGAGCAGTCAAACACTAATGATCACTCAGTTCTTGATCTCCAGTGAGCAGAAAATTTACTGGAGCTCACTTGAAATCCGGGCTGTGGAGGGGGCGGGAGGGGATGGCTCAGGCTCTCAGGGGCATGCTGCGAGGATGAGCCAGCTGCCAGTCAACCATCTAGCTGAATCCCGACATTAAAGTAAGGAACTATCCAGAGCCTGGAGTAGCTGAGTAATGTCAGCCGACATGGGATTTATAGAAACATAGAAAAGTGACAGCAGAAAAAGACTGAGTAGTCCATCGAGTCTGCCCCTTTTTATTTATTTTTTTTTATTTTTTTTTATTTTTTATTTTTTATTTATTTATTTTTTTATTTTTTTAATTTTTTTTTTATATATATTTTTTTTTTACATTAACCTTGTTGTTTGACTATGGATTTATGTTTATCCCAAGCATGTTTAAAGCCATTTACTGTTGACTGTCTCACAACCTCTGTTGGTAGTTTATTCCAATCATCAACCACCCTTTCAGTAAAATAATACTTTCTAAGATTAGTTTTGAACTTCCCCCCAGTTAGTTTGAGGTCATGTCCCCGTGTTCTTGATTTTGGTTTCATATTGAAAAGACTGCCCTCCTGAACCTTATTCACCCCCTTGATGTATTTAAAGGTTTCAATCATGCCTCCCCTCTCCCTTCTTTCTTCCAGACTGTACATATTAAGTTCCTGAAGTCGCTCTTGATATGTTTTATCCCCCAGACCTTTCACCATCTTTGTTACCCGTCTATGAACTCATTCTATTTTATCAATATCTTTTTGTAAGTGAGGTCTCCAGAATTTATCCTGCTGTCTACTGCATAAGGGTCCCAGGAGCGGAGAATGAAATGCCCTTCTGTGATCCCCAGATGAAGTAGGGCCAAAAGAGCATTGGCCCTACTTCTCCTTTCACTTTTGCTTTAAATGATAACAGTAAACATGGCAAATATAGGGGCATGGACAGCAATTAAAGCCTAACAGGTGTTCCAATCTCTCTTGACTATATTTAAAAGGGAAAATAAAGCTTTGCCTTTATTTATGCTTTATTGAAACTTGTGCTGAGAGAAATATGAAGATTGCCATTACTGAGTTCTGCTCTTTAAAATGCTAGTTGTTTGTCACATAATGTTCTGGCATGATATCTCAGAAAGTACAAAAACCAGCATGACAAGATCAGCATGACAGACGTCTAGCATTTTCAAACGAGGGTCAGCAATGGCCTGTACATTTTTCAGTACAAGTTCAGATATGAAGTAAGATGGTGATGCCAGTTTTGTCTAGTAATTAACCTAATTGGAAAGAAAAATAAGGCACTGGCCAGTCCAAAACACCCTTACTTTAGTATACTTATCTATTGATCTAGTGTATGCTGTTGAAAGTTTTTAATGATAAGCAAGTTTAAAATCTTTTTTAGCCAATGCTTAAACATTGCAATTTGCTCCAATTTACAACAGAGAAAATTGCGTACTGTCCATGATACTTTTTTTATTTGCACTAACATACATTTTTCGGGGCGTGTCCCCTTCTTCAAAGTCCAAGCAGTACCAGTACTGCTTGGACCTTGAAGAAGGGGAGATACCCCGAAAGCTTGTCCTGAAAAATTGTATGTTAGTGCAAATAAAAAAAGTATCACGGACAGTACGCAATTTTCTCTGTCACAATTGTACTAATATGGCTACAATTACTTCAAGCTCCAATTTACAAAACTACACAGGTATCTATATGTCTGTCTGTTTTATAACAAATGTAAGTTATTTTTTTGGCTAACTGCCCTACATATAAAATACTCAATAACACAATATAGTCAGAATATCTGAAAGCATCCTTCATCCTAGCTTTTTCTCAGGAAAAATTGAATATTAGGATTAATTTAGACAAGCACTGATGCCCAATCTGGGTTCATGAGACATTTGTTTTTGCTCCTGTATCTACCCCAAGCTGCGTGCAGACAGCCTATGAAAACAGATGCAGACATATCCACATGACACAATATGACTGGAGTACAGAAAGAGGTGTCTGGTCCTGAATACAGTCAGCCTGCATTCAGGATCAGGCACCTGCTCCTGCACAGCTATCAAATTTTGATATGCAACTGTGTCCATGAAACCACTACATCTGCATCCACTTCCATAGGTTGCCTCCACAGCTTGGAGTGGATGTAGGCAGTGAAAACATTTGCCTTATGCAGCGGTATGGGTGCCATCACTCATCTGAAGTCCACAACTCCAGAAATGTTGCTTTCTGGAGAAAGCCCACTATATACATATATCTATATTTGTATATATATATATATATATATATATATATATATATATATATATATACACATGTATATATACAGCATCTCACAAAAGTGAGTACAGCCCTCACATTTTTGTAAATATTTTATTATATTTTTCAACACTGGAGAAATTACACTTTGCTACAATGTAAAGTAGTGAGTGCACAGCTTGTACAACAGTGTAAATTTGATGCGCCCTCAAAATAACTCAACACACAGCCTTTAATGTCTAAACCACTGGCAACAAAAGTGAGTACACCCCTGAGTGAAAATGTCCAAATTGGGCCCAATTAGCCATTTCCCTCCCTGGTGTCTTGTAACTCATTAGTATTACAAGGTCTCAGGCGTGAATAGGGAGTAGGTGCATTAAATGTGGTGTTATCGCTCTCACTCTCTCATACTGGTCACTGGAAGATCAACATGACACCTCATGGTAAAGAACTCTCTGAGGAACTGAAAAAAAGAATTGCTTCTCTACCTAAAGAGGGCCTAGGCTATAAGAAGATTGCCAAGACCCTGAAACTGAGCTGCAGCACGGTGGCCAAGGCCATACAGCAGTTTAACAAGACAGGTTCCACTCAGAACAGGCCTCGCCATGGTCGACCAAAGAAGTTGAGTGCATGTGCTCAGTGTCATATACAGAAGTTGTCTTTGGGAAATAGATGTATGAGTGCTGCCAGCATTGCTGCAGAGGTTGAAGGGGTGGGGGGTCAGCCTGTCAGTGTGCAGACCGTATGTCACACGCTATATCAAATTGGTCTGCATGGCTGTTGTCCAAAAAGGAGGCCTCTTCCAAAGATGTTGCACAAGAAAGCCCGCAAACAGTTTGCTGAAGACAAGCAGACTAAGGACATGGATTACTGGAACTATGTCCTGTGGTCTGATGAGATAAACTTATTTGGTTCAGATGGTGTCAAACATGTGTGGCGGCAACCAGGTGAGGAGTACAAAGACAGGTGTGTCTTGCCTACAGTCAAGCATGGTGGCGGGAGTGTCATGGTCTGGGGCTGCATGAGTGCTGCCGGCACTGGGGAGCTACAGTTCATTGAGGGAACCGTGAATGCCAACATGTACTGTGACATACTGAAGTAGAGCATGATCCCCTCCCTTCGGAGACAGGGCCACAGGGCAGTATTCCAACATGATAACAACTCCGACCACACCTACAAGACGACCACTGTATTGCTAAAGAAGCTGAGGGTAAAGGTGATAGACTGGCCAAGCATGTCTCCAGACCTAAACCCCATTGAGCATCTGTGGGGCATCCTTAAACGGAAGGTGGAGGAATGCAAGGTCTCTAACATCCACCAGCTCCGTGATGTTGTCATGGAGGAGTGGGAGAGGACTCCAGTGGCCACCTGTGAAGCTCTGGAGAACACCATGCCCAAGAGGGTTAAGGCAGTGCTGAAAAATAATGGTGGCCACACAAAATATTGACATTTTGGGCCCAATTTGGACATTTTCACTTAGGCGTGTACTCACTTTTGTTGCCAGCGGTTTAGACATTAATGGCTGTGTGTTGAGTT
>BLSH010184047.1:209868-231733 GCA_018402905.1 Glandirana rugosa
CGTTATTGTGATTAAATTGTGTGGACGAGGGGTAAGTGTGGATTCTTGGACATTATGATTGCTCAGTGTACTGTGGCCCCTCCCTTTTACCGATTAACTCAGGTTAAACCTGTAAAAGTGAATCTCCACATGAGTGAAAACAACGGTCGCCAAATCTGTAGTTACCGACACACAACTCAACTAAACTCCCCTGTCGTTTAAATGTGACAATATGTTCGACATGTGAGTGATGAAATGTAACATCGTTTCACAGTAAAGAAGTCACAACAGCGTACTTTTCTATGTCATTTTATTCCAAATACCTTACACATACAGTAATACCTTGGATTGCAAGCATTATTCATTACATAAGCATGCTTGTAATCCAAAGCACTCGTACAGTATCTTACAAAAGTAAGTACACCCCTCTCACATTTGTGTAAATATTTTACTGTATCTTTTCATGCGACAACACTGAAGAAATGACACTTTGCTACAATGTAAAGTAGTGAGTGTACAGCTTGTATAACAGTGTAAATTTGCTGTCCCCTCAAATCAACTCAACACACAGCCATTGATGTCTAAACCGCTGGCAACAAAAGTGAGTACACCTCTAAGTGAAAATGTCCAAATTGGACTCAATTAGCCATTTTCCCTCCCCGGTGTCATGTGACTCGTTAGTATTACAGGTTCTTAGGTGTGAATGGGGAGCAGGTGTGTTAAATTAGTGTTATTGCTCTCACTCTCTCATACTGGTCACTGGAAGTTCAACATGGCACCTCATAGCAAAGGACTCTCTGAGGATCTAAAAAAAAGAATTGTTGCTCTACATAAAGATGCCCTAGGCTATAAGAAGATTGCCAAGACCCTGAAACTTAGCTGTAGCATGGTGGCCAAGACCATACAGCGGTTTAACAGTACAGGTTCCACTCAGAACAGCGCCTTGCCATGGTTGACCAAAGAAGTTGAGTGCTGTGCTCAGCGTCATATCCAAAGGTTGTCTTTGGGAAATAGACGTATGAGTGCTGCCAGCATTGCTGCAGAGGTTGAAGGGGTGGGGGGTCAGCTTGTCAGTGCTCAGACCATACACCGCACACTGCATCAAATTGGTCTGCATGGCTGTCATCCCAGAAGGAAGCCTCTTCTAAAGATGATGCACAAGAAAGCCCACAAACAGTTTGCTGAAGACAAGCAGACTAAGGACATGGATTACTGGAACCATGTCCTGTGGTCTGATGAGACCAAAATAAACGTATTTGGTTTAGATGGTGTCAAGCGTGTGGGGCGGCAACCAGGTGAGGAGTTCAAAGACAGGTGTGTCTTGCCTACAGTCAAGCATGGTGGCGGGAGTGTCATGGTCTGGGGCTGCATGAGTGCTGCTGGCACTGGGGAGCTACAGTTCATTAAGGGAACCATGAATGCCAACATGTACTGTGAAATACTGAAGCAGAGCATGATCCCCTCCCTTCGGAGACAGGGCCACAGGGCAGTATTCCAACATGATAACAACTCCGACCACACCTACAAGACGACCACTGTATTGCTAAAGAAGCTGAGGGTAAAGGTGATAGACTGGCCAAGCATGTCTCCAGACCTAAACCCCATTGAGCATCTGTGGGGCATCCTTAAACGGAAGGTGGAGGAATGCAAGGTCTCTAACATCCACCAGCTCCGTGATGTTGTCATGGAGGAGTGGGAGAGGACTCCAGTGGCCACCTGTGAAGCTCTGGAGAACACCATGCCCAAGAGGGTTAAGGCAGTGCTGAAAAATAATGGTGGCCACACAAAATATTGACATTTTGGGCCCAATTTGGACATTTTCACTTAGGCGTGTACTCACTTTTGTTGCCAGCGGTTTAGACATTAATGGCTGTGTGTTGAGTTATTATGAGGGGACAGCAAATTTACACTGTTATACAAGCTGTACACTCACTACTTTACATTGTAGCAAAGTGTAATTTCTTCAGTGTTGTCACATGAAAAGATATAATAAAATATTTACAAAAATGTGAGGGGTGTACTCACTTTTGTGAGATACTGTATGTAGTTCTTAGAAATCGAAAGAAAACCAAAAGAATGAGCACAGGAGAAGCTGAGAGAGATTTTCAAGTAAGCCAAATAGCTCTATTTGTTTTCCCAAATGGTACTGTATATAATTGAGTACTGTATGTATTGTCACTTGCCATGAATTGCTTAGTGTCCTATGTGTATATCTTGTCAGTTTGAAATAAACCTCACACATTTTTCACTGCGAGATATGGTCACTCCCCAACAATTAGTACCTCAATTCTCATACAGAATCAAGCTCTCTTGAAAGACTTACTGTAGAAATATATAAGGTAAATCATGGATTAGTAGCCAATTTCATTGAACAAGGAAGTGTGGGCAGTTTGTAGGTGGGAGAGTAACATAAATAACATTTTTATGAAATTGCCTGTCTTCTGATCAACACTAATAATGTTCTCCACCCACCATCATAACAACTGATATTGAAATCTATCAAGCTTTTGCCTTGAAGAACACTGCTCCTTAAAGAATAGGCTTTAAATTTGAACATGACACTGTTTGCAAAGGTTATACGCTGCAGAATTCACGCCATAATTGTCTTAGAATTGGTTTAAATGTTTTCCAAAACTCAATATATTCTGTAAATAGGCAGATAAACAATCCACTAAACAAAGAGAACAATACACAACATCCATTAGATCATACCCAATGGCTTATTCTCCATGTGTGCAATGTGTAAGGTGCACATGGGCCCCAAGGGATTGGAGCCCACTGTGCCCTGACACATTGTACAACATGTTTGGGGAAATGCTGTCCAGTTTCCCTTCTGTGCCTCGGTAGCAGATGTGCTTCTCACTTCAGCTTTATTTGTTGTAAGGGAAGTCCAATTGAATCCAAACGCGCATTGGCGCGCATGCGCTGGCACGTGCACAAGAAAAAATGTGCATATGCGCAAACACACTGGCGCCAAAGGCCCATTTAAACTGAACAATGACATGAAGACATTGCTGTGCGGTCTTTCAGCTTGTTCTTGTTTGCCTGTGCCCTGATCTGTTTTTTGCCTACCTGTGTTTGACCCGGCTTGACTTCGACCCTCCTCTGGATTCCTGCCTGCCTACCTGTGACCTCAGCCCATGTTTTGACTCTGCTCCCATCTCATGCTCTTGTACCTCACTGCCCAGCTGTGTACTGACTCCAGCTTGTATTTTGATCCTGCTCGAGCCTCATGTTCCTGTACCTGCATTGCCCGGCTGTTGATGACCCCTTGACTTGTGTTCTGGCTACACTCCTGCCTTCTGATCCAGCATCACAGAGTTACAGTTCTGGGTTTCTGTCCGGTGATCCACGGTCATCGGTTTCCTATCAAGCCTCAGCTGGTGCCACCTGCTATACTGGCCCTCATGCCACTCTGTGTCCTGCACTCCCTGTCATCTCTACCAGGGGTGTTAGACAGGAGGTACAAGAGAAGCCCCCTCTACAGCTCAATCTCTACCAGGTATGTGACAGTTGTAGTATTTGTGTTCCCTGCCACCAGTAAAAGTCAGTACTCTGAGTTTCACTGGAGACAAAGAGGGGTCAGTATTTCCTTTTGCAAGGCTGTGATTGACTACCAAACATTACGCAGGAAAAGAGACAGAGCTACAGAAAGACATGTGGTGTGTCCAGGGAGAGGGAGAACAGCGGTAAGATGTGCAGGGGAGTGTTGTTAAACTATACTATGAGATAACTTACTACTGAACTGACCTCTGAACTCTCTGTCACTAGTGACTCCTGAACTCTGTGGTAAGTGACTCAGAGGTCAATAGTAAGTGAGGCAGAGTTCGGGGGTCAGTAGTAAGTGAGGTAGAGTTGAAGGGCCAGTAGTATGGGACATAGAGTTCAGGGTTCAGCAATAAGTAAAGCAGAGTTCAAGGGTTAGTAGTAAGTGCTGCAGAGTTCAGAGGTCAGTATTAAGTACTAAGTCAGTAGTAAGTGAAGTAGAGTTCAGAGGTCAGTAGTAAAAGTTCAGGTGTGAGCAGTAAGTGATGCAGAGTCCAAGGATTAGAAGTAATCAGGGTTCTGAGGTCAGTAGTTCAGAGGTCAGTAGTAAATAATACAGAGTTTAGGAATTAGTAGTTACATAGTTAGTCAGGTCGAAAAAAAACAGTCCATCTAGTACAACCAATAAAAAAAAAAAAAAAAGTTGTAAGTGATGCAGAGTTTAGGGTCTAGTAGTAAGTATTGCAGAGTTAAGGAGTCAGTAAGTGAGGTAGAGTTCAGTGGTCAGCAATAAGGTAGATTTGTGGGGTCAGTAATAAGTGATGCAGAATTCAGGAGGCAAGAGCAATTGATGCAGACTTGAGGGGTCATTAGAAGGGAACACAGAATTCAGGGGTCAGGAATAAGTGATGGAGAGTTCAGGGGACAGTAGTAAGTGAAGTAGTGTTAAGGGTTTAATAATAAGTGACACAGAGTTCAGAGGTCAGTAGTAAGTGGCACAGAGCTCAGAACGCAGTACTAAGTGATGCAGTTCAGGGGTCAGTAGTAAGTGATGCACCTGATTTCTTTTTATGAGGAGGTAAGTAAAACCTTAGACAGAGGGGTGGCTGTGGATGTGGTATACTTGGATTTAGCAAAAGCATTTGACACCGTTCTCCACACGCGGCTAATGTGTAAGGTAAAGTCTACAGGCTTGGAAAGATCAATTTGTAAATGGATAGAAAACTGGTTAAAAGACCGAATTCAGAGAGTAGTGGTTAATGATTCTTATTCTGAATGGTCTAAGGTTACCAGTGGTGTACCCCAAGGTTCAGTGTTGGGACCTTTACTTTTCAATATATTTATAAATGATATAGGGTCTGGGATTAAAAGTACCATTTCAGTGTTTGCAGATGACACCAAGCTATGCAGTGGAATAACTTCCTTGCAGGATGTCTCCAACTTACAAGCCGACCTCAATGCACTGTCTAATTGGGCGACTGTGTGGCAAATGAGGTTTAATGTTGATAAATGTAAAGTTATGCACTTGGGGGCTAAGAATATGCATGCATCGTACATACTAGGGGGAGCACAACTGGGGGAAGCCATAGTAGAGAAGGATCTGGGGGTTTTGGTAGATCATAAGCTTAATAATGACATGCAATGCCAAGCTGCGGTTTCCAAAGCAAGCAAAATCCTTTCTTGTATTAAGAGAGATATGGACTCCAGAGATAGAGACATTATTTTGCCCCTGTACAAATCATTAGTAAGACCTCATCTGGAATATGCAGTTCAGTTTTGGGCACCAGTTCTCAAAAAGGATATTGGGGAACTGGAGAAAGTGCAGAGAAGGGCAACCAAACTAATAAGAGGCATGGAGGAGTTCAGCTATGAGGAAAGATTAGAGGATCTGAATTTATTCTCTCTTGAGAAGAGGAGATTAAGGGGGGATGTAATCAACATGTACAAGTATATAAATGGTCCATATAGTGAACTCGGTGTTGAGTTATTTACTTTAAGGTCATCACAAAGGACAAGGGGGCACTCTTTACGTCTAGAGGAAAAAAGATTTCATCTACAAATACGGAAAGGTTTCTTCACAGTTAGAGCTGTGAACATGTGGAATAGACTCCCTCCAGAGGTGGTTTTGGCCAGCACGGTTCATTGCTTTAAAAAAGGTCTGTATTCTTTCCTTAATGTAAATAATATAACTGGATACTAACATTTTTAGGTAAAGTTGATCCAGGGTGAATCCGATTGCCTCTCTGGGAATCAGGAAGGAATTTTTTCCCCCGTTATAGCAAATTGGATCATGCTTTGCTGGGGTTTTTTGCCTTCCTCTGGATCAACTGTGGGTGAAGGATTGTATATGGGATTATTTGGTTGTGTATTTATATATATATATATATATGTAAATGTTTTTTTTTTTTTGGTTGAACTGGATGGACTTGTGTCTTTTTTCAACCTGACTAACTATGTAACTATGTAGCGTTCAGGGCTTAGTGTAGCCATGTGCTCCTTTGAGAGTGGCTTGTAGTAGTGGTTCACCTGATAGCTGACCTTAATCGCTCTATATGCACACATCCAGAGACACTGACCAGGCCGGTTCTTGTTTTTGCTGTTTTATTTGAGGGAAATAACTTGGATGGGGATAAGGGATAACTGTGGGATGCCCAAAGAATTATGGTACAAGGTTCCCATATATAAGCCTGCATATGCACACTTCACTGCAGACTCTCCCTCTGCAGACTATTGCTCCTATCATCTCTCCAGCACTTCACTTGCTGACCGTTATTCTTACAGTTCTCTCACTACACAGAACTCACAGCTTTACACTCCTTTGCTTCTCTCCAGCTCAGAACTTAATTTCCAGTCTGAAGGGAAATTTATCAGGCTTCTCTATACCTTTCTCTTCACCGCGGTAAGCATGTAGTGAGGCCTACCCTGTTGCAGTAGGACCTCAGGAACACCCATTACAGGCCAGGGATCATGGGCCCCTGAATTGTGCAGTAAAATACTTTAGTGCTAACCGGGCCTTTGACGGACTACAACTCCCAGCCCATCCTCTTCCAGGTCCCATCGACCTGCTCTCTGATAGTGACTCTCTTTTCCCTTGACTGGCTCCCAAAGCTCCCACAGACTGTCCAGCATTCCTCTCCCAGCCTGCTCCAGCACTTTCTCCTTCAGTCACAGGGACCGCCACTCACCGCACCGGCAAATGCTTTAAAGTATCTCACTCCTCCTGTAGCACCTCCGCTGTTCTCCTGTTCCTCCTGTGCCGCTACAGGAATCGTTCTTCCTGGCTGCACCTGAACATCCAGGCCCCAAGGCCACCTCACCCAGACTGGGGGCGACCTCCTGGGTAGGGGCCTGCACCACAGCACCTCTGCTACATCTCCAGACTTCCACCCAACACTACTTCTCCCCGATTGGGCTGACTCTGAGTATTTAAGGAGGCCTACCCCCTGCCAACCCTGTTTGGGGATTGGTCAAGGCTCCTTAGAACACTCCAGATGGCTCCACCCACCTCTCAGCTTTCTGACCAGATTTCTAGAAAGAAGTGGGAGGTTCTGGTGGCCTCATCTGTTAAGTCCACTCAATCCTACCTGAGCTTCTCCTCCCAGCTACACTCAACAGAAGCCAGCCATCCCAAAGTCAGAAAATGGAGGGGAAAAGGGAACAAACTTGGAAGGGGACATACAAAACTCTACATGAATAAATAAGTATCAAAAATATATCATCTCCATTTTTGCAATATTTACAATATACAGTTTATCACATTTCCTATCTAAAATTCCTGCATCTACTTGCAGCATACTGTACACATCCTGGGCCAGAGCGCAACCCCCTAAAGGGAAGCTCTCCACCCGCCTAGTTAGCAACAGTTGTAGCTGTTCCATCAGGAATCCTAAAAGAGTGGAAGCACGACTATCTAAACTAACTAACTAAACCACCTATCAGGAGGGGGTTACAAGCCTCCTAATAGAACATAGTAACTTTTCACACTGTTCTTTACCTGTCTGCTCTGCTAGTGAGGGGTTAGAGACTCACAGCAGAGCAGAAAGAAGAAAAGAGTCATTGTCCTGCAGTTCAGGGGAAAAAGTGCACACCCAATACTCCTCACAACAGTCCTTGGATATGCTGTATAGTCCGTGCTACACCACAGTCTTATACATAATAATGAGGATCCGGCAATCTCAACCGCTGATCCCCTTCTCCCCGAACTGAAATAGAATAGCTCCTTGCAGGTTGATTAGGCTTCAAAATCATGACACAATCCTTCTTGATAGTCTGCCCAAGGCTCCATTTCTTCTTCAACTCTCTGAATCTTACCCAGGAGCTGCAATCAGGGTCCCGCAAGGGCTTAGGCACATGAAGATAGTCCCATGTCATCTCGTCCTCCATAAGGGACGTAAGGGTAGTCCAAGCCCCACTCCAAAGCAACCCGGCGTTGGACCTTCCGCTGATACTGGGAAAGCCTAGGCAACTTAAGTTGATTCCTTTTCCCAGGCTTAACTTGACTAGCAGTGGATCTCACTACCATTTTCCGGTATGTAGGTGTTCTGGTCTGGGTAGTGGAAGGCCAGTTTAGGAAAGTCTGGTAAAGAAGACTGGCAGTTCCTGTTGCTGAATCAGCACCCTGAGGGGACTACTTCTCACCCTCATCGGAGAAATAAAGGGCTGATGAATCTCCTGTCTCCAACTCTTCAGCTGATTCCTCACTGTGAGACAACCACTCAGCTAAGTGCTCAAGGGACGCAAATTCTGCTACCAGACTGGATGACCCCCAGTCTATAGCTCTCTTCCGACTTCTCACCCCCTCAACAACTGGCTCTAGCTTAACAGAGGTGCTTGCAGGTGAAGACACAGCCGGCATTTCAGGGACCCCAGGCTCCTGCTCAATAGTACTCACAGTTCCCGAGTCCCTGACCAGGCTGCGGCCACAACAGTCTTTTGTTCCCTTTCATCCTTGATCATCACGGGGGGAGTCGCTAGGCTGCAACCTCACTCCGTCTTGTGGCAATGTCATCAGGCCCGATCCGGCCTCCTGGGACTTCCACGGCTGCAGAGGACAGAGCCCTGTTTGCAGGTCCACCGAATAGTATTGTGGCTCCTGCTCAATAGATACCAACCGGGTAAGAGGAGCAACACAATGGCCAAACCAGGCCCAGGCAACGACGTCCATGGCAAGCATCCAGTAGTCCGGGCAGATGAGGCACAGGCACTTCATGCCATCGATGACTCCCAGGGCGATTCCCCCACTTGGTTCCAACTGAACCCCCGTATCAACCAGGGTCCGTTCCTGACGCTCCGGCAGCCAGGTCAGCGCTGGAAGCAGTCTCCCACCTTCCGCCATATTGCTCCTTGTGGTGACTGGTGCTAGCTGCAGGCGTGTAGCTTCTTCTAGGGCGTGCTGCCGCCCCCACGTTACCAGACGAGCTGGCGCCAAATGTCCTGATAAGCTGGTGTGCTACGTGTCACGATGCTGTTAGTTGCTATGAACAACGGCACACTTATCTAGTACAGTTTAAGGTACAGTTTAAGTACACAATTCTTATCCCAGTAAAGTCCTCATTGAATAAAACACATTAAACATTCCTCTGGCTCAGTTCTTGTCACGGTCCTGGTAGTGGAGTCTGTCTTATGCAGGGAACAACCGCTCTTACACACCCAATTCAGGGACCCCTGGTAGAGTAAACAGGAAGTCCCAGAGTGCGGGATGGCACGAGGGCTGGATGGTCACTGGAGGTAGTGTGAAGTTCCAGGTAGTCGTGCAGGTTAGAGGGATGGTTGCGCAGGCTGGGTCGGCAACTGGCTGGTGGTGCGGTACAAAGGATCAGGCAGAGAGTGGTCAAAGTCCAAGCAGAGTTCGTTAACAGACTGGCAGCAGAAGGTCAGATTGTCAGATGGTCGTGGATAGCCAGGGTCGGTGCAGGCAGATAATCAGCAGGTCAGAACAAGCCGGGTTGGATCAGGAAAACAGGAACAAACACAGGATCAGGTCACAGGAACAGAGCTGATGCTCACAGGTACTCAGATGCTGTAGAACAGACAGCACCTGCTGACAGGTGCAGGAAGCTTTAATAACACTGGCGCCGTTTCCAGCGAGCGCACGAACGCACACGGGTGCACGCAAACGCGCCAAAAGAGCCAAAAATGCCTAGAAAGTCCAAAAAACAGCCAGGCCTAGCTAAACACAGGAATCTGGCCAATCTTCTCCTAACAGTTCTTGTGGTTGCTACGAGCGATGACTGACTGCCTCACAGGTAATCCCAGACGAGCCCCCAAATGTAGCCATGTGCTCCCTTGAGAGTGGCTTGTAGTAGTGGTTCACCTGATAGCTGATCTCAATCGCTCCATATGCACACATCTAGAGACAGTGACCAGGCCGGTTCTTGTTTTTGTTGTTTTATTTGGGGGAATAGCTTGTGATGGGGATAAGGGGTAACTGTGGGATGCCCAAAGAATTATGGTACAATGTTCCCATCCTACTCAACACTGCCTAATTATACTATGTAGATCAATGCAGGCTATATTTAGTGACACCTCTTTAAGCCAAGCTCAGTATTCAATGCAATTAGAAACATGCCCACTTTTTGTTACACCACATTTTCTCATTTGCAAGCAAGGGGGCCTAGCTTGCACATAGACCCACTGCTTTCAAAAAACATCCATGATCATACTCCATTGAAGTTAAAGTACAAGGTATTTTAGTTTTACCTTTGAGATTAAAATGTGAACACATAGATTAGACATATTAATTACAGATGATACTGTAGCAGAAGGATATGCATCTATAAAAGACAAAAAAGATAACAATGGTTGAGCATTGCCAATCTCAGGAGGTATACACCTAATATAACTAGAGAAAGTTTCCTCATTCATGAATTTCATGTATAAAAACCAAGATCTACAGCAACTGAATCTTACAGTTAGACTTTTTGGTAAAATAAATTACATTTGCATAAACTCTATATCCTTAAAGCGGTATTAAACCCAAAAGCAAGCATTTATTATATAACAGCTTACCAATTCTTAGATGTGATAGCTGAATTTGTTTTCTTTTTTCAGGTACTCTTTCTTCTATTTTGATAGATGATCTGATGATCTAGACAGTAAGTCGGTTATTCTTCAAAAGAACAAGCTCTATTCCAGACGTATCAGTGTAAGATTATTGGGACAAACCATTTAACACTGCCAGGGGTGCTTAAAATGATCAGCTTTTATTTATTCACGTAAAATCTTAATCCTAAAAGGAAAACAACTACACTGTGTATTTGCTGTAACTGATTATAAAGTATTCAATGGAGTTTGGCTTCAATCTGTTAGTACATTTAACATTCCCCCAGCCTGACATTGCTGTTGTCCAATAGACTTGTGCATGGCTGAAAAAATGTGTTAGTTTTCGTTTTTTCCTTTTTGTTATTTTTTTATTGTTTTTATTGTTCAATCAAGCTTTGACAATAAAACCTTGAAGCTGATTGGTTTGTGTGGAGCTGCACCAAATTTTGCACTTTCAAGCTTTAGTAAATTAATCCCTTTGGGTCAGTCTGTGGAATTGATACATTTTTATTCATTTTGTCCCTTCACCTGTTTCCTTGACACAAAACAAGTCATCTTGGATGACTAACTGAAAAAAGAAAAAGATCCATTATTCTCTGACTTAACCTTAGTTAAGCTGTTTTTTTTTTACTTTTATGACTGAAAAGACTAGAGGTCAGGAAAAAGCTATAGTGAGACAGAGCTGCTAACTTATTTTCTATGTCTAGTAGAATCATTTTTACCTCATTTTTTTACCTCATCCTGCCTATTCTATTGTTATATAGATTTTCCATCCAGAGACATTTCCACACTGTGATCCACCAGACCTTTCTAACCTGTGTTGTAAAATATTGCTGTGATGATGGGTTATGTCACAGCCATAAACACCTTCCCATCTCTGAAAGCTGTAAAGGCCCCAGACTTGAAGAGAACCATCTGTTTCTGTTTTCATATATGTAGGTGGGGGATATATATTGCCGTTGGGAAAACCTGGCAAGGAACTGGAATCTGAAGATGAAGCTAGATCCACTTCAGTGACTAACAAATGTTTCATATCTAACATGTTCACCTGTGTGTGACACCAAATGCCAAAAAGGGATAATTGGGGTAAAATCGGAAAATAAATCTAGGTCTACTGTGTCATCTAACATTTGGAAAACTTGAAATAAATGAGATTCACTACATTCTGGAGTACCAACACTCCCTTTACTGACTAAAATGCAAAACAGCTTAGCAATGTTTTGCGCTTTACATCTAACCAATATCAGCAGCGGAGTTTGAAACTGTGCTTTAAAGCCTCGTACACACGGGACGACGATTGCATACAACAGGTCGTACTAACGACCATTGTATGCGATATCGATCGTTAGTACACGCGATTAGAACAGCCGAACACACGACGGTCAACAAGGGAGTTGTATGAGCAGACTAGAAAACTTGGTCGTACCAACAAGCGCTCATACGACCGTTGTATCGTGTGTACAGAGCAGTTGGTACAACAAGTTTTATTGTGCAAAACACGCATGCTCAGAAGTCAGGAATGGCTGGATGCTAATTACATGGACCTGAACGTTCTTTCTGTGCTCGTACGATCGTGTAGTGCAGTCAGTATGCAAGTTACATTATGCAACATACGATTTGCGACGATCGTACGTACGATCGTCGTCCCTTGTGTACAAGGCTTAACTCTTTTAAAGGATTTCTTTGCTTAAGAAATGGTGAAGTGACTATAAGAGCGTGCTCTTTTTTTTTCTTTTCTTTCTATTTGCACACTAGGACATTATGTATTATTCTCCTTCAGGTAAAAAAAAAAATCTTTGTTTTCTCATTTTGATATTCTGGTGTTAGAATGCTAGGAGACCTAAAAACATAAAGTTTTGCTTACTGTGACTTTTTTTATGCTTGTTTTTAAAAGTCTGTAGTTAGCACAGCATCCCTTTTAGTAAGATTTTATTTGCATTAATCTCCACAGGGCTCCAAATTTCTTTCTTATAATGCTACCTTGAAAACTTGCAGAAATGGAATTGTAATATATGTCTTTGTCAACCTCCATAAATATGAAATATAACCATACATTAGCACCACTATTCTGCTATCACAGCCAACCTTTTAGGAAAGTGACAGGGAAATTGAAGCATGTGGGAGTTTATATCATCCCAGCATGGTGATGGTGATTTTCATGATGATTTCCCTCCCCTTCTAACGTCAGTAAGACAATATCTCAAAATATGGCATTCAGACACATATAAATAGTCTGACTTTACAAATATCCTGAAAATTAACATCCTACTTCACCTATTATACCTACTACATACCCTCCCAATTGCAATTCCCCCTACTAAGTTGCACATTCTCTACTCTACCTCCCAAAAACTAAAGGTGGGGAAGACTTCCCAGATATAGTGAGATATCTCCAAGCAGTACACCTAACCAAGGTTCTGGACAGAAGTAAACACTCAGCCTTCAAAAGCTGGGAGAATGTTGAATGCCTCACCGCTTCCGCTTTCATCTCTACAATGGATCCACAAAAACCTTACCCCAGACGTTAAAGAATATCATTTAATAGATATTTACTAAACTAGGGGACTCAGAATATGGTGCAGTTGTTCATGGTAGCTGATGAGCTTCTAACATCAGCTTGTTCAATTAAGTTTTGGCAATAAAACCTGGAAGCTGCAGGTTTATATGCAGAGTTGCACCAGGTGTTGCACTAATTTTTTGCACAGTTTTAGTAAATGACCCCCAGTATTACCTCTCTCTCTGAAGCTCTTGCAAGATCACCAGTTAAAATCCTTTATGACTGAAACACATTTAAACTCTGCCACTTTGTTTCTGAAGATATCCCTGAAACTATGCCAGCTATACAAACAATTGTTGACCCAGAACTGAGGAGGTGTCAAGCTATGCAAAAAAGATATTTTATGTAAAGATATATGGGTGCAATGCTAAACCCATTTTAACATCCTATTAACCCCATACCATTAATAAATGAAAAATTTTATATAGAACTAAATTCACAAAACAAACATAAATGGGAAAAATGACACACAAATAGGAGACAGATCAACAGACCACATATTAATGTGTAGAATATGTCCATCAATTCCTGAACATATGGTGTATAAATTCCTCCTTAACTTCATTCAAGATGTGTGAATCACACTGTGAAAATACACTGTGCCAAAAACTACCACCAGCACTCTGCTCTCACCAGAACATGTGGCTGCCAAAAGCAGCAACAGCGCTCTATGTGATCACCCAGATGACAACAGCTCTCTCATGGAAGCGGCCCCTTTAAATGGATCCACTGGCCAGATCTTTACGGTCCAGGGTGCATGAATATAGAGTGTTACTGTATGGTATAAATGCTCACCAAATGGAGCCAGATATAACTTCCATAGTGTAGTATTTCATTAAAATCTCTGCATGCAGTACTAAACATTGATGTTGTTAAAAAAAAAAAAAAAAAACGCTGCTGTTTTGATCTACCTTGGATTTGTATGGATTTTTTTGTGGGCATTTATTTCAAACATAGAGTACAGTGGTTACCATTGGGACTATATATATATGTATATACGTATATATATACACAGTTGTACTCATAAGTTTACATATCCTGGCAGAATTTATGATTTCTTGGCTATTTTTCAGAGAATATGAATGATAACACATAAACATTTCTTTCACTAATGGTTAGTGTTTGGCTGAAGCCATTTATTATCAATCAACTGTGTTTACTCTTTTAAATCATAATGACAACAGAAACTATCCAAACGACCCTGATCAAAAGTTTACATACCTTAGTTCTCAATACCGTGTATTGCCCCCTTTAACATCAATGACAGCTTGAAGTCTTTTGTGGTATTTGTGGATGAGGCTCTTCATCTTCTCAGATGGTAAAGCTGCCCATTCCTCTTGGCAAAACGCCTCCAGTTCCTGGAAATTCTTGGGCTGTCTTGCATGAACTGTACATTTGAGATCTCCCCAGAGTGGCTCAATGATATTGAGGTCAGAAGACTCAGGTGGCCACTCCAGAACCTTCAATTTATTCTGCTGTAGCCAATGACAGGTCGACTTGACCTTGGATTTTGGATCATCGTCATGTTGGAATGTCCAAGTTCGTCCCATGCGCAGCTTCCTGGCTGATGAATGCAAATGTTCCTCCAGTATTTTTTGATAATATACTGCATTCATCTTGCCATCAATTTTGACCAAATTTCCTGTGCCTTTGTAGCTCACACATCACCAAAATGTCAGCAATCCAACTCTGTGTTTCACAGGCCTTGTTGACTCCTCTCCAAATGTAGGGTTTATGGTTGTGGCCAAAAAGCTCAATTTTGGTCTCATCACTCCAAATTACTTTGTGCCAGAAAGTTTGAGTCTTGTCTCTGTGCTGTTTGGCGTATTGTAAGCGGGGTACTTTGTGGCATTTGCGTAGTAATGGCTTTCTTTTTTTGGTGACTCGACCAGGCAGCCTATCTTTCTTCAAGTGCCTCCTTATTGTGCATCTTGAAACAGCCACACCACATGTTTTCAGAGAGTCCTGAAGTAATTTGTGGGTTTTTCTTTGCATCCTGAACAATTTTCCTGGCAGTTGTGGCTGAAATTCTAGTTGGTCTACCTGACCATGCTTTGGTTTCAACAGAACCCCTCATTTTCCACTTCTTGATTGAGTTTGAACACTGCTGATTGGCATTCTCAATTCCTTGTATATCTTTTTTATATCCCTTTCCCGTTTTATACAGTACACAGTTGATTGATAATAAATGGCTTCAGCCAAACACTAACCATGAGTGAAAGAAATGTTTTTGTGTTCTCATTCATATTCTCTGAAAAATGGCCAAGAAATCATAAATTCTGCCAGGGTATGTAAACTTATGAGCACAACTGTATATATTTATGATCGGAGCCCTCCCATCGAGATGGGTGTGAACCATACAAAGACGCCACAAGACATACAACATAGACCTGAGGTGTGCCCTGGTCAGCTGGTCACTATGCCAAGAAAAGGGGACATATCCAAGACAAGTAATGGTTGATTGTAGAGAGATGTGAAGAATGTGCCCTGTAAAAGGGGAGGGAGGGAAAAGCCCACCAGGACCAACACAGAGTCCCTGGGAGAGGCTGCTGATGTACCCCCCTGCCCCAGGCTCCTCCCATAACTTAAGGCCAGTTACACTGGCCTTCTAATTTATGGTCGGAGCCCCCCCATCGAGAAGGGTGTGAACCACACAAAGACGCCACAAGACATACAACATAGACCTGAGGTGTGCCCTGGTCAGCTGGTTGGTATGCCAAGAAAAGGGGGCAAAAAGCTAGTGTAGGGAAACCTGCTTTATGAATGCAAAAGATTGTTCACTGGGCAAGGCTTGCAACATCTCCACCTGGGGATTCGGAATATAGCAGGTGAAGCAGGTGGATTTCCACCTGCCTAAACTCCTGATGACGTGACCCGGGACCCCATGCCAGGAGACTGCTGAGGCCGCTCCAATCCAGAAGGAGTGCCCGGAAAACTGGGTAGGGTTGAGACCTAGATTGCCCAAAAGGATGCAGATGAGTTTGATGAACTGGCTAGCTGTAAGTGGGCTGGAAGGGAAAGGCAACAAGGGGCTACCGCTAGGCTGGTGAGGCAGACTTAACAACAACTGGTCCAGAACTGCCACTGGGCACCACTGGTTGTGGGACTGGAAAAACTTGATGTCAACCCCAGTGCCGGTCTGATGAGTTTTGGAAACAGCCAGATGTAAGACAACATGATCTTGCAGTCGAGTCAGGTGGGACCAGCGTAACACCTGGCTACCGGGGCCACTGTACGTGAAGTCGCCGGGCTGTAGAAAGCCATGGAAGGCCAGGTAAATAGTTGCCTGGATGACCAGGCTGGGAAGTAACCCAAAGGGGGACCATGACATAATAGCTGACATGTCCTTGAATGTGGTGCTTGCTATGGGCAAGCGTTTGCTACTAGATGCGGGTTGAAATTTCTGGATGCTGCGTAGCAAGGCCTTGACCGCATGGGTGGTGCATAACGAGGGCTCCTTGGGGGCTTGAAGGGAGTGAAAATGCTGGATGCCAGCCAGGTACAGCCTGATAGTGTTGTGTGACAGAGTCAGATGAGTGTGGCAGTAAGACGCAAATGCCAGGACGTGCTTGATGTCGCTTGAGCCTACCCCTGGGCATGAGGCAAGGAATTTGCGGTAGGTATCCCAGGCTGAGTGATAGGCCTTCAAGGTGTTGAGTGACAGTGAGCAGTTTATGAGCAGGGTGGCATTGCGAAGATGGTCTCTCAGTCCAATGTTAGGTGCGACCAAGGAGGGATAGGGCATGAGGTCGAGTTGGATCTGGGTCTCTGTAAGAAAATTTACGAAAATTTGAAGTGCGAGAGTGCGTCAGCAGCAAGATTGCACTTGCCAGGTATGTAGTTACAGTAGATATTGAAGTTGTGACAAACGGAAATCTGCACCAGCCTGTGAAGGAAGGACATCATGGCCAGGGATTTGGACCTGCCCTTGTTGACAATCTCGGCTGTGGCTAAGTTGTCAGTGGAGAAGCCCATGGTCTGACCTGCCCAGAAGTGGCCCCAGACCTGGGCTGCTGCGACTATGGGGTAAAGTTTGAAGACCAAGGAGGCTTGGCTGAACCCAGGGATCAGGAGGATATCCTGTGGCCATGGGCCTGCGATTCAATGGGCATCAAAAATGGCAGCAAAGCCTGTGGAGGCTACTGCATCTGTAACCATGTGAGGTGAGGAAGCTAAAGCCGCTGGGATGAACATAGACACGCCGTTCCAGTTCTCCAGGAAGTTATACCACATGGCAAGGTCCCCGAAGGCTGCTTGATCTAGTCGGAGGGTCTGGTCGGGGTCCTGTGTGTGGGACAAGAAGACCAGGAGGCGAGAAAAGAAGGAACGCCCCTGTGGCACAGTCCTCATCACAAAATTCAGCATGCCTAACAAAGAATGCAGCTGTTTGCTGGTGCAAGTACAAGAGGTGGTGAATGCGTGGATGTCTGCCCTAATCAGAAATAATTTGTCTGGGGGAAGGCTGGCCTGCATGGAGCCGGTGTCGAGGATGACACCTAGGAAGGTGATGGACTGTGCGGGGCCTTCCACCTCATGCTCTGCTAAGGGCACATTGAGGTTGCCGAAGACTGTCCTTAATTTGTCTAAGTCTGAGGGGGGCTTGTCTCGCCGTTGAATCAGCAGGAAGTCATCCAAGTAGTGGATGACTTCCTGGCACTGCGTCTGGTGGTTTAGGATCCAGGAGAGGGACTGAGCAAAGGTTTTGAAGAGCCAAGGGCTGCTCTTTGAGCCGAAGGTCAGCTTGGTAGCAAAGTACAGGGTGGGCCATTTATATGGATACACCTTAATAAAATGGGAATGCTTGGAAATATTAACTTCCTGTTTGTGGCACATTAGTATATGTGAGGGGGGAAACTTTTCAAGATGGGTGGTGACCATGGCGGCCATTTTGAAGTCTGCCATTTTGAATCCAACTTTTGTTTTTTCAATAGGAAGAGGGTCATGTGACACACCAAACTTATTGGGAATTTCACAAGAAAAACATGGTTTTAACATAACTTTATTCTTTCATGAGTTATTTATAAGTTTCTGTTTCTGACCACTTATGAAATGTGTTCAATGTGCTGCCCATTGTGTTGGATTGTCAATGCAACCCTCTTCTCACACTCTTCACACACTGATAGCAACACCGCAGGAGAAATGCTAGCACAGGCTTCCAGTATCCGTAGTTTCAGGTGCTGCACATCTCGTATCTTCACAGCATATGGTTTTTATATGGTTTTTATGGTCAGTAAAAACCAATACCGGGTGAGCTGCTCCTTCCAGGAGGTACCGCCATTCCTCCAAAGCCGACTTGATGGCCAGCAATTCCCTATCACTGACATCATATTTCCAGCAAGATGGTGCACCACCACATTATGGGTGTCAGGTCCGAGCATTCCTAGATGAACAGTTTCCTGGAAAGTGGATTGGTCGTTGTGGGCCAGTTGAATGGCCCCCAAGGTCTCCCGATCTGACCCCCTTAGACTTTTATCTTTGGGGTCATCTGAAGGCAATTGTCTATGCTGTGAAGATACGAGATGTGCAGCATGTGTCTGTATTTCCACACTCCATATATATGGCCAGTTTGTAAGTAGGGATGGATATTTTCGTCCCCACAATCTTTGATCTGTTCTGACTCATTGTTTATTCATGTACCTTTTAGACATCATTGCGCATCTGCTCCTGATGAGTGGTAATTGAGCTTTCTGATGCCTCAAAAATGCGTTTATCACCCAGAATTTCACTAAAACTAGCTGAATATGTTTTATCTCATTACATTCTATATATCATGTATTTTTATAATATGGATTTAAGATTTTGATATGCTGCTGGCCATCATGAAATATTGTGCCCTTAAAATTGTGTATATACATGAAATTATTATTGCATTCACATGATTTGTGTATGTTATCTTTTACAAATATTTATGGACCTATTAATAAATATATATTTTATGAATTTATAGTGATTTTTTTGCCTTCCAAATGCATGCCTCATCTAAAGTCCCAACCCCTCTCTTTGCAATGTCTGGAAAAAATAAGTGCACCCTAAAGTCATATCTGTCATAGGTGTTGTTTGGTTAAATTACCTATTTGCTTCTAATTCTTAGTGACTTGAGGTAGCCTGTCCACACTGAAGTTGCACCCCATCAACTTCAAAATTATTTTTGAGGCCGGGTTCACACTGGTAAGACATGACTGTTGTACGACTGTCGATCCGACTTTGCCCTATGACATAGGTCCTATGTCAGTCCTACTTCCATCCGATTTGAATGAACAGGATACGATTTTGCTCAGACTTTGAGATAGTCTGACCTTTGACCAATCAAAACAACCCCAGTTTGACATAAATTCCTTTTCCTGCTGCTGTAATCACCATATTGGATGTCACAAGTCAGATGGTTAGGACGAGGATCAGACTTTGATCCGACATCAATGATATTGAACGGGCTGAAAACAAACCAAAGTCATGCCAAAGTAATGCTGGAACCTTTTTCAAAGTCAGAACGACTTGTGCCAGACCAGTTAGGATGGCTCTCATAGGGAACTGTTGATTTGTACACGTCATAGGACTTGTGCTCCCAAAGTCGGAGCGTATGTCGCACTAGTGTGAAACAGGCCTAAAGTGTGTTCCCACTTCTGCTCTTTTTTCATTAAAAAATAAATAACATATTAAAGTAGAGAACTAAAGGCAAAACTTATTTTTTTCATTTTGGATTGAGAGAGGATTTTAACCCCTGTTGGTTTTTTTTCACCATTTGTGTGCCCTTGGTCAAGATTTACATTTACTTTCTGTCCTATATCCAAAACAGAAAGTGAGAGGAAATCCCTCCAAAGTAAGTGTCCCCATTGGAAGATATCCCCTCTATTACTTTTCTGGAGACTACTCAAAAATTGGGATTTTCTTTTACTTTCACTTTGGATGATAATAGTAAGGAGGACAAATAGAGAGAGAGTTAGCCCCCTTTCACACCGGGGACGCCCGAGCGTTAGTGGTAAAACGCCGCTAATTAGCGGCGTTTTACCACTCGT
Organism: Glandirana rugosa; assembly: GCA_018402905.1. NCBI lineage: Eukaryota > Metazoa > Chordata > Amphibia > Anura > Ranidae > Glandirana > Glandirana rugosa. Next base: position 229,945 of record BLSH010184047.1, read on the forward strand.
TATAGCGGCGCTATGGCGCCGCTATTCGGGCGGCGGAGCGCTTTTAACCCCCCCAAAAGTGGTTAAACAGGGGTTAAAAGTGCTGTTTTGCGGCGCTCCCGAAGTGGTGTTCAGGTGCTTCGGGAGCGCTGCCCCATTGTTTCCAATAGGCAGGGGCAGTATAGGCGAGGTAAACACACCGCTCCCACACCGATGTAAAGATGCGGCTTGCAGGACTTTTTTTACCGTCCCGCAAGCGCACCGTCCCAGGGTGAAAGCACTCTGGCTTTCACACTGGGGTGTATTGGGGGGCATTTTTCAGGTGCTTTTTAGGCGCTATTTTTTGCGCGAAAGCGCCTGAAAAATGCCTTGGTGTGAAAGGGGTCTAAATCTCCCTAATGGGGGCACAGAAAGCAATTAAAAGCTAATCTATCTCCACTCTATCTAAAATTATAAACATTTTGCCTTTAGTTATACTTTAACCACTTCACCCCCACTTTAAACAAATAAAGAGCGACAATTTTGCAAAACAAACAATATTTCTTACTTTTTGCAAAAATACAAATCCAAAAAAAAATATATAAAAAAAAATAATTATTCTTTGGTTTTGGCTGATTTATATTCTTCCTCATATTTTTGGTAAAAAAAATTGCAATCGGCGTTTGTTGATTGTTTGCGCAAATGTTGCCGCGTTTACAAACCATGAGAACTGATTTCTTGCCTTTTTACATTTTTTTTGTACTGGTAATGGTGGCGATCTGAGATTTTTATCGGGACTTTGATATTGGGGTGGACATGTCGGACATTTTTGACACTTTTTTGGGACCAATGACATTTATACAGTGATCAGAAATTTTAATAACATTTATTATATTGCAGCTAATCAATTCTTACATGTGCTAGCTGATTTAGTTTTCTTTTATAGTTTTCATTTCATCTATTTTAACCTGCTGCCCTGTCAAGTAAGTCTTTTGTTTTTCAACAGAACAAAGTGTCCTGCAGATGCATCAGTTAGAGGGTTGAGAAAAAACATTTACCACTGACAGCGGGTGCTTACAGTGATCAGCGTTTATTTATTTATGTAAAACCTTCATTCCAAAAGAAAAAAAACTGTTGATGTAACTGCTTGCGTACCTGGAATGTAAGCTGGAGCTTGTCTTCAGTTTGTAGTATGCCTCCATTGATGCTCTATAATGCAGATGGACAAATCTACTGTTGTATTCTGACAGCTGGCACATAAGGCTGTCAGAATATTTGAATATTGTTTGCATCTGATTGAATGTAGCACTTTTTGGCTGGGAACTTTCCATCCAGCTCTTGATTTTTCAATGAAGAATGATGGGTCGGAGAATGGTGGATTCTCCCAATTAACTTGGCTTACATACATAAGCAAAATCTGATTTACTGTAGTAAAAAACACTTTTCCCAGGAGGTTTATCAGCAATACATCATTTTTATCAAGCGGTGCTGGGCCTGCTTTTGATAGATAGAAATTGGCCAGTGGTTTGCTGAGGTTCACTGTTGAATAACAGTCTTGTTACCTGCCAATTTCTGTCCAATTCTCATAAAGAATTAAAGTACTGTATATGCAAACCCTCAGCTTGTAAAACAACAAATTCAATTTCAAATAGAAATGAAAGGCAAAATATTTGCATATAAAAAACAAAAATACAAATACAGTTTTTCCCCCTTTTTATAAGTTATCACATACCCTCTGTTTTCAGCTGTATAAGAGCTAGGGGATGAGAAGCAGCAGCAAGCTAATCTTGCCAATGAATTGCTGTAAGGGATGGGGGGGGGGGGGTTGTCA
>BLSH010184047.1:231743-244263 GCA_018402905.1 Glandirana rugosa
GGGAATAATGTTTACAGGAATACGTCAGGTCAAAATGTGACGATATAAGAGTCACCAGAGAATTAAGAACATTATTTTTGTGGACAGATACGAAAACAGAAATCATATAAACCTGGTTCAGAACAAGTAAATTTGACAGAACGACTACCGGTTAAATGTGACGATGTCAAATAGCGGACCTCGGAGAATTTCTTATACATTTGGGTTGTAAAGTATAAGGACTATACACGGAAGACATGGTACATGAACATCCTGTATTACAGTACGAGAGAAACATAACGAAGGAAATGCACTTTATGGACCACTAGGACAGTCAGGGGGAAGAAAAATTTACTGGTGTGATCCGTACTCTCGTATCGTACCAGTCAAAAGACCGGGGGGTGGTTTGTCAGCACAAGCCTGTTTATTAGATTAGCTCCCAGCACAGCCAGAAAACTGACCATGCTATGCTCTCATGCCTAGTGTGGTCATTTAAAAAGAAGGGGGACTGACAGGATCACCAGGTATTTCACGTAAAGGAAGCAATACAAAGAGAGCATGACATTATGTCCTACAAGTACATGGTACAGAAGGCACATATCAGGAATATGAAATGTTGGGTTTACATATTCTTTAAGAGGCTCCAGGCGATAAACTGTAGCAGTGTAAATTGGCCATCAGCAAGACAGTTTAAATGAACAAGACTTGGTCCAAATATACTAAAGACAAAAGCATAGACAGGTGTTTTTATTACAAGAATTAAGAGACCACTGAGAATATAGCAGTGTAAAACTGGACTGCATAAGGACATTTGTAATAAGGGAGTATTGGCTAAAAGTTACTAGAGACAAAAAAAAAAAAACAGACACGTGCTTTACTACAAGATATAGCAGATGATACAGCAGTGAAAACTAGCCAGCGACAGGACAGTTTTAATTACAGATAATAGGCCTAACAGTTGTGTGCCTAATTTAATTTCACTATAGGGAATGTTGAATGTGAGTGCCATAATATGAGGTGGTTTAGGTGCACACTGTTTACACCCTTATTTGCATCACGGCATTAACTTGTTGCTGACCAAAAGAAAGTATCTGGGACCAGGACTGCTAGACTTTATCATGTACATTTTGCTGGCCAATTAAAGCGCTTTCCTGTTACTTCCGGTTCCGGCGCCGCATGGAGAGCTAGGAGACGAGAGCTCCTGCCGCACTTCTGCAGAATTCCGCTGTAAAGCCTGCTACACCCGAGGTACCCTCAGTCTGCCCCTTCCCGCACCTAAGGGAACACAGGGGGGTAGATATTGACCGATTCCTTGAGCGATCGGCGGTCCGCTCGCCCTCGCTCCCAGCCCAGTCCAAAGGGGACAGCGCGCATGCTGCAGCCAACATGGCGGACGTGGCTCTGGCACTCGGCGGCTCCAGGACTTCTCACCCAGCCCCTGCACCTCAGATCGGTCTCCCAGGACCCCCCACAAAGTCTTCACTGGATCCTGCTTCCCCAGCCTGGGGTGGTCCTCCTCACCCCCCTGCTCACCGAAGCGGTGCACAAGGCTGTACATAAAGGCCTAGAACAGCTCCACAGGGAATTACAGCTCCAGTCAGCTAGACTGGAGCACGCAGAGGAATGGATCGCTTCCGTGGAAGATGACACAGCAGCCCTATCTGCATCTATAGCTAGGCTCACAACGCAGCACAGAGACCTTCAAGATAAAATAGATGACCTTGAAAATAGGTCAAGAAGGAACAATCTGCGTATAATAGGGCTCCCGGAGTCCTTCAACTCGTCAGCCCTGAACACCATCTGCACCTCCACCATCCCACAACAGCTGGGCCTCTGCACCCTATGTATAGTGGAACAAGCACAATCCTCAGACTCTCACTTCAGACCTAGACCGGTAATTGTTCATTATCTGAACTATACTGACAAGCAGGCCATACTCCAGGCCTTTCCAAAAGCCGCATGCTCTTTGTGGAGGAGAATCCCTTGTTGATATTTGCGGATTACTCCCTGGAAGTCATGCACAAATGCAAAGAATTTTCTTCCATTTGCTCAACGCTCTACAACCACCACATCAAATTCAGCGTCTGCGTCAAGGGAACTCCTATCCTTCTCCTCCCTGCGCGATGCGGAGAACTACTTCAACAACTCCCAGTCATCTGACATGGAACAGAAGACCCCTTCTACCTCCCAGGAACCTCCTTCTCCCAGAAAATCTGCTCTCTCTTCTCACAACCAAATTGAGCCCCTAGAAACCACCCCCCAAGCGGGTACGTTTCGGGCTACCAGAAAACCGCAAGGGCATGAACTGAATGAACCAGTATTCTTCAGAAAGTTTCTTCCTGTCAACCGTCATTTCCTTCATGTTTTTTCAGTCATTCAAGGATCTCCTTGGGACTGCTCCTGAACTTGGACCAGGGCTACGGTACTTATGGCCCTCTGTGACTCTTTATATTGGTTTACTCTGGCCACCACTCCTTGTCTTAATTCAGTTTATGCATTGTGATGATCGCTTAAGATGTCCTAGCTGCCCGGGCACCACCCGGACAGCGATTAGGTTACTCTTTACTTTCGGAGTACTCCACTGCCCCCCCCTCTTCTCCCCTTCTCTTCCCTCCTGTTCCCCTCCTCTCCCCCTCTCCATCCCCCCTTTCTTCTCCCCCACCCCCCTTGCCCACCCCTTCCCCTCCTCAGTACCACCCTGCAATCCCAGGTCTCTGGGGGAGCTACTCTATGGCGAGTGCACCGAGGATAGGAGCTCCATGGGGAAAAAAGTGGAGTCCCAGGTATATATGTGGGAGAAGGTTCTCCCTCTTAGTTGTGTTATTGTTTGGAAATTCTGGTTATTTTTTTCAGATACTGTTTTTATGCCTTTCTCAGGTACCCTACTACACAAAGATGCTGCTCCCATGCCGGGGAGTGCCATCGCAGACATGGCCTGCTCCTCGAGCAAGACCACATCTTATCAAGCCAAGTTCCAGCCATGGCTCCCCCCGAGATCAGGAATCACCTTAAGGTAATTTTGTGGAATGTTAAGGGGCTACCCTCCCCTCATAAGCGTACGCAAATCTTACGTCATCTCAAACAGCTACACGCTGATATTGCTTTATTACAAGAAGCTTATTTGAGTGTTGGCGATGTGTTGAGGCTCCGCAGGCTCTGGGTAGGCTCAGTTCACAGCTCCCCTGATCTGAGACGCAAGGCAGGGGTCACCATTCTCATTAGTAAAAACCTCCCTCACAGAGACCGCTCCGTAGACACCGACTCGAAGGGCCGCAAACTCACCCTACATCTCTCCCTTGTCGACTGTGACATCACAATTTCCAACATCTATGCAGTCAACTCCCCAGGCCATGCGTTTTTCCAGGAATTTACATCATGGGCCCTCCATCTCCTAGGAGGGGACTTCAACTCGGTGATGCATCCAGCTGAGGACCGCTCCCTGAACCCCCCTGTGTGTGCACCACTAGCTGACCCCCCACTCCCCTGGCCCAGACCATAGATACCCTTCACCTCACGGATATTTGGCGCTTCACCCACCCTACCGACAGAGATTTCACATATTTCTCGCCTATGCACAACTTGTTGTTGTGTATAGATTATTTCTTCTGCTCATAGAGTCTACTTTCCCTGGTCTCCTCATCCTCCATTGAGAACATTTTCGGATTATTCACCAATTGTTATCCAAATCTCGGGGCTCATGTCTCCCCACCGAACTAACACATGGCTGTTTCCCTCATTTCTAGGCAAAAATGATGACCTAAAGAATACCCTGCGTCCGGCCTGGGCCGAATATTGCGAAACAAATAAAGTTCACCTTTCCTCACCCAACCTATTCTGGGAAGCTGGGAAAGCTTTTCTCAGGGGGCGCATTATTTCACAATACAAGAAAAAGACTTCCCATAACTATTGACAGGCCAGTGAGGCACTCCGATTAGCCCACAAGAACCTGACTCACTCTCGCAAACCCAACAGGATAGCAGAGTGGCAAAGAGCCAAACAAGCCTTCGACCTATGGTCCGGGCACCAGGAAACCATTTATCAGGCGAATTCGGCTCTCTTCTTCCATCGCAATGGGAACAAGGCGGGCAGACTCCTGGCAAGACTCTGTTCAGGCCGTCACCCTCCCACCCACATTGGAGCTCTAAAAGATCCCAATGGCAAAATTATTAGATGCCCTATGAGATCAGTGCCCTCCTTACCAGTTTCTATACCTCTCTATATGCCGAAGACCCTATAGATACAGCGAAAGCAACCACATTCCTGACCGACGCCAAATTACCCATGCTCTCCCGTGAGCAAGTGGATACCCTCAATGCCCTTATTGCGATTGATGACATTCGCGCTACTATCAAAATGCTCGGCTCTGGTAAAGCCCCGGGTCCTGATGGGCTTCCAGCAAAATTTTACAAACTAACTGTTGACTACATCACGGACTCCCTTGCACTAGTTTATGGGTCCGTGTGGGCGGATGGTTCCTATCCTCCCACAGGTCCCAAGCCCACATTAAACTCATAGGGAAAAAAGGCAAAGACTCCCTTCTCCCCGCCTCTTATAGACCCATCTCCCTAATTAATGTTGACGTCAAAATCTTCTCTAAAATCATTGCTGACCAACTCATCCGAATTCTTCCCTCTGTCCTTCACCCTGCCCAATCGGGATTTGTCCAGGTTCGTTCTGCCACAATGAATATTCGGAAGGTACTCTTGGCTTTGGAATATTCTAAGAAACACACTGACTGCAATATAGCCATCATTTCTTTAGATGCCGAAAAGGCCTTTGACAACATAAGCTTCACATGGTTATTCATGGTCAGGGAAGCCTTGGGTATGTTGTGCCCTATTTTGAACTTTGTCCGCAAAATGTACTCGTCGACCTCAGCACATTTCTTCATCCCCAACTTCATGTCTCCAGAATTCCCACTAACTAAAGGCACTCTCCAGGGATGCCCTCTCTCCCCCCTCCTTTTTAATATGGCCATAGAGCCCCTCTCCAGACTCCTGAACTCGCCCGCAGGGATCAGTGGTGTCACGGTTGGCAATCTCACCCTTAGATCAGCACTCTTCGCAGGCGACATCTTCCTTTTCTCATCTAATCCAACCTCCGATATCCCTTATGTTCAAAACCTATTCACCACTTTCAGGGCCTGCTCAGGTCTGCGAATCAATTTCAACAAAAGTGAATTACTACCTCTAAACCCACGAGCCTCTGGGGCCTGGACAACGTCATCACCATTCCTGATAGCTAAACACCATATTACCTATCTAGGCTTATCCATAGGCAGGGAACCATCCTCTCTTTATTCTTTAAATTACCCCCCTCTTGTATCTAGGATTGTTCAGGAGCTATAAGCCTGGGCGGCCCTCCCTCTCTCACTCTTCGGCAGATGCCACCTCTTCAAAATGGTATTGTTTGCAAGGTTGCTGTACCCTCTGCAGACTCTCCCACTACTTCTCAAACACAAGGATGTTCACAAAATACATTCTGCCCTGGTGTCCTCTGTCTGGCAAGGCAGGAGACCTAGGGTGGCTCTGCAGAAACTCTGTCTCCCGAAGAGCGAGGGTGGGACGGGTCTACCCAACATTAGGTTCTATAACCTCTCCTGCCTTCTAAGGCAAGCATTTGATTGGTTGACTGAAAGCTCAAAATACTCTAATTATGATCTATAAGACGCACTAGTCTCACCCTACAAACTCCAAGCGGTTGTACACTCAAAGCTCTCAGCCCTGCCTACCTCCCTAAGGACTAACTCTCTCATCAGGGACACAGTCATCGCATGGAGACATGGAGAGAGGTGAGGAAACTCCTGGGCCTCCCACCTGGAACCTCCCAATTTCTCCCCATAGCGGGAAACCCCATGCTCCTCCCCTCCACAACCTGCAAACACTTTGTCCAATGGTCTACACTGGGTCTAAAAACTATTCTCCAAGCTTGCAACCCCTCAATCGGCTCAGTTAAACCCTTTCTCGAACTAGCAAGTGCCTTCTCACTACCGATGCCCCACCTGTTCAACTACCTCCAACTGAAGAACTATATCAGCAACAGTCTCAAGCCAAATTCCCACTCTTTTCAATCCTCCTTTATTGATTTGCTCCTGACGAAAGGACAATACTCAATTTCGGAGATCTACTCTAACCTTATTCAATTCCAAGCCATATTCTCTTCTGCCCTTCCAACCCTGGGCTACAGTCCTCGATGATCAGGAAGCCCCGGCCCATATACTTTTGGGCTACCAAAAGGTCCGCACTTTAACAATATCAGAAAAATGGAGAGAGACACAATTCAAAATTGCGCACAGGGCTGATCTCCCGTCTCGTTTCAACTCGGCTGACCCCTCTCTCCCTTCTTGTCCATGGTGCCATTAAAGCAAACCCACCTTGCTACACAAGCTATGGAGCTGCTCCAAGATAGTGGATTTCTGGGACCAAGTCATCATATACATTGAAAAAGTTCAGAAGCTCACGGTTCCCAAGAACCCAATGCTATATCTTTTTAGCCACAATGCGACCCCCCCCCTCAGATATCTCCCCCTCTGGATAAAAAACCTCACAATGGGCCCATCTATGTCTCTTGGCCACCCGTAGGACAATTATGCAAGCCTGGATCAAACCTGACCCACCTCAAGTAAAAGCTGCCATCCAAAGTCTATTTCTCATTGAAAGGTTGCACATTATCACCCAAGACTTTAAATCCTCAAATCATTTTTTTGCAAGATGGCACAACTTTATGGAACAATCACTTTCCCCTAGGGAAATCCAATTATATATGGAACCTTTCTGCTTCTCCGATTGGTACCTCAGGGCGGACATCGCTGGTACCTTGGGCAAGCTTAAGCTCCCGGACCACACCTCTCCAGCCCCTCCCTCCCCCTTGACATTGCACAAACTCCAATCCAGGAGTCCCAACCATAGTATTTACACAATCCTAAATCCACTGGGTATTGTCAAATTACTATGCCTCTCCTGTAAATCATCTACGGCTTCCACTCCTTAGTCTTTCTCTAAATTTGGCTACCTGAGTGAATAACATTCTCTGCAACCAGTTATCCTCCCATAGATGACTTTAGCTAATTTTAGTACCGATCTTTGTCCTCATCATTACGTAAAAGCTCTATTCTTGCTTCTATGTTTTTATTGTTTTTTTTTTTTGTTTTGGTTTATCTAACTGTGTAAGATACACCTTTGGCCGCCTCGGCCAGTTTTTCAATGCTATGTCAACACTTTGTTCTTGATACTGTTTTGTATTGATGATTAAATTCTAATAAACATATATAAAAAAAAATGTGCTTTCCTGTGTACCTTGCTGAAGAATCAGAGAGATCAGGTGAACTTGAGTCCTTACTTTTGGCTAGCAACAAGTGGATGCTGTTCTTTAAGCACCCCAAGCCCTAAATCAACATAAAATAAACACCAATATAACCCAATAAAAGAATACTTAAAAATAACCCCCCCCCCCCCATAAAAAAGAGAGAAACTGGAAGCCTTGCAGCAATAAAAAAAAACTGTTTGCTATGGATGAGACAGCAGCTACAAGTGACCACTGCCCCCATATTACCACAAACTAAAATTAAAGATGAAAATCTTTTAGCTTTTCCATTGGTTTTCTACACAATACACTATGGGGTTGATTTGCTAAAGCTGGAGAGTGCAAAATCTGGTGCAGCTCTGCATAGAAACCAATCAGCTTCCAGATTTTTTGTCAAAGCTTAATTGAACAAGCTGAAGTTAGAAGCTGATTGGCCATCATGCACAGCTGCACCAGATTCTGCATTTTACTGCACGGAACCATAGGGAAATTGCCTAAAATCAACTTTCTGACCAATGTTTATTGAATTTATATGGGGCCAAATAAAGACGCTAACAGTTTGGGATTAATGGAACAGTGTCTCCATCTTTTAACCACTTGCTGCCCGCCCACCGTCAAATGACGGAGGAGCGGTGCGGCTCTCGTTCTGGGTGGAGGTCATATGATGGTGCACCAGAACAGCGGCTCTTTAACCATGTAATCGGCTGTGTCCAATCACAGCCAGTCAGATGTAAATGCAGAAGTGGCGGTAACAGAATCTCCTCGCCTCACACTGACAGAGTATGTAGCGAGGAGAGCCGATCAGCAGCATCTCCTCGCAGGGGAGAACAGAGCAGGTAATTAGGGAACTGATCATCAGTGCCCTGATTACAGTAAAGCCCCAGCAGTGCCACCAATCAGTGCCCATGAGTGCCACCAATCAGCGCCCATGAGTGCCCATCAGTGACACAAATCAGTGCCCATTACTGGTGCCAGTCAGTGCTGCCTTTTAGTGCCCATCAGTGCCTGCTCATCAGTGCTGCCTTTCCGTGCCCAGCAGCACCGCCTATCAGTGCTCACCAGTGCCACCTATCAGTGCCCATCAGTGCGGCATTATAGTGCCTCCTCATCAGTGCCACCTAATCAGTGCCCATAAGTGCCACCTCATCAGTGCAGCCTATCAGTGCCGCCTCATCAGCGCACATCAGTGGAGGAGAAAAAATACTTATTTAAAAAATGTACTGACAGAAACTAAGACAAACTTTTTATTTCAAAATTTTCTGTCTTTTTTTTCTTCTTTTTAGTAAAAAATAAAAAACCCAGCATTAATTAAATACGACCAAAAGAAAGTTGATGATTACATTTTCTTTGAGTACAGTGTTGCATGACCGTGCAATTGTCATTCAAAATGTGACAGCACTGAAAGCTGAAAAATGGCCTGGGTAGGGAGGGGGTGAAAGTGCCCAGTATTGAGGATGGTTAAAGACCAATACGAAGCAAAATTTAGTGCAGACTTATTCCATAGCAGCCATCTAAATTGGTGTGTAGGACACAATAATTACCTAGTGAAGTAATAATGTTGTTCTGTTGCTACTCCAGTGCTGTAAAAGAGAAACCATGATTATACAGAACTTGAAAGTATAACAAGTTTTACATTAGGAATATAAAAACATTATATTACGAATGTGTAAATAAATAAATAGCAGGAATATTCATAAACATACTGAAATAAAAGCAAAAACCTTTTCAGGACATTTTTGTGATTTTGCATTGGCATCAAAATACTTTAGATGTCATGAATATTAAAGACATATGTTGATGATCCTTTTGATGGCTTTAGTAAAGAAAAGTTGAAAGAGGCGTTAAAAGATTATTCATAAATGGTAAAAACAACACAACACATGTGAATTTAATAACATAGGTATAGCTTACTGGAAATGAGTGCAGTATGGGATCAACCTGTTAATCTCTTTTATGCATTATTAAAATTATGTTTTTAATAATATATTTGTCCCTAGCTACTGGACAAGAATTCATTGGCACTATTTGCTTGCTGTTAGCTTCCAGTTGTTTCTGGATAAAAGCACATGTAATATTAGATTCATATGTCAAGATAAAACTGAATTACTGAAAACATTAACAAGTTTAATGTAATTTAACAGTTAGGTAACTTAAATGAGAATCGTCTTAATGGTGCATAAAATCATCCAACGAAAAATCATTTGCACAAAGAAAGTATACAAAATGCAAAGGTTAGAGTAAGTGCCCTTTAACCCACCATATTAGAGAAACCACGTCATCTTTGATTAGAAAATTCAACATTTGAGACAGTTCTTTTAAACTTTTAAGATTTCCATGTGCGGAGAGGCATGCGCGGCGCTGACCGAGGCAGACATGTCCCGCTGAAGTTCCGCAATTCTTGCAGCCACACAGCCTTATAAGACACCCGTCCGGCTTAAAACAGATACCGCCTGAACTACTTACCGCCACTGAGGTACAGTAACTACATTATGGTATTCGGGGGAACTCGTTTAAAGAAAGACATTAAGAATAAAAAAGACAGCTCTCTCAAGGCTGCAGTGAAAATGGCTCTGCCTCTATCACCTCACACAATTGTGTCTAGAGCTGTTAGACAGAAACAGCAGCTTCATGAAGAATGTGAAGAGTCTGACTATGACTATAATGTCTTCTCACAGGCTGGGGATGTTGACTCTTTACACCCAAATTTAATCAGACAGTTTGAGAGAATGTTACAAAAGGCATTAAAGCAACCATCTGACCGTATCACTGAATCTCTAACCAAGGAAATTCGTGCCCTAGGGCAACGCACCTCAGACTTAGAAGACAGAGTTGAGGAAGTTGAAAATCACCTACAATCCTGTATTTATGAATTGGAAACTGTCAAAGAAGAAAATCTTCTATTGCACACACGTTTAGAGGACTTTGAAAATAGAGCCCGTCATTCTAATCTGCGTATACGTGGGATTCCTGAAACAATGGTTGATCTCCAATTTACAATAACTGCACTATTTCAGGAATTGCTGCTGTCAATTCCTATTGAACGCTTAGAAATGGATAGGATTCACAGAGCCTTAGCACCGTACAAATCCAAGGGACCGCCTTGCGATATAATTGCGAAATTCCATTTCTTTCGCACCAAAGATAAGCTATTAGCTGCAGCCCGTAAAATATTCCTATCAACTCTTTGCGGATCTATCTCCAATTACAGTTTCTAAAAGACGAGCCTTGAAACTCCTTCTGCAATATTTACAAATTTCAAATACCGTATCAATGGGGCATCCCATTTTCTGTACGCTTTACACACATCAAATATACCTGCAGATCCTTCAAAGGATTACAGCATACACTGCAAAATCTACACCTTATGGATAAGCCTTCTAGCACTGAAGGCCCTCGCCGTCAGGCTGCATCTAATTCTTCGCATGAATTCTCTAACATGGCAGGTGACAGGTTTCAGCAAAATTCCTCTAAGCGCACTTGTCTCAACTCTCCAGACAAGGACATTGCTGATACAATGGACTGACTGATGTTTGATGCTATAATTCCTTTGCTCTCCTAATTTTTTACCTCAGGAACAATATGCTATCTGCTATTTGCTAATTAACCATTTATTTTCTCACTCCTTTTATTTAAAAACCTTTTGGGTACACTAATACCTACTGATATTACTACTTACAAACTGTCATTCGTAATATCAGCTTAGAATGTGAATTATTAGAGTTAAACCTCTCTTTACTTACCCACCTAGCAGAAAATATGCTATTCGTGTTTATATATGCAATTATTTTTACTCTCCAGACAAGGATCAATTTATCTTTATCTAAGGCTTGCCATACACAATACAATTTTCTTACAATTTTCTGTGCAATTTTCTTTGGATTTGCCTTTAACTATGCAGTGCAAGGGCATGTTAATTGAATACAATTGAAAATGTTGTTTCGTTTTGACTTCATATTATATGGTTTGTGGTAGATATATGGGAGGATTGTACAAGAGGATTGGACATGTATGACCATCCTTACTTTCTTTAAGCCTCGTACACACGGGACGACGATCGCGCGTACGACCGTGTTGAATCGTACGTTGACGGTCGTATGTAGCCTACTGACATGCACACGACGGTCGTACCTACAACTTGCGGCCGGCCGAACGTGATGACGCGAACGAGCGTATAATGAGGAAGTAGTGTAACCTTTTGGGCTCCTTTCTAATTTCATGTTAGTTGAAAGTGGACTTGGCGCATGCGTGTTTAACACAATACAACTTTGTTGAACACAGCTGCTCTACACACGACTCAACGGTCGTATGCAAGCTTGTTGACACGACCAAGTTTTCTAGTCTGCACATACAACTCCCACGAACGACCGTCGTACGTTCAACTGTTGAAAGCACCGCCACAGACGGTCGATTCTGCATGCAACGGTCGTGAGTACGACGTGTTGAACACGATCGTCGTCCCGTGTGTACGAGGCATTAATCCCCTGATTCTGAATCTCAGAAACAACTTGCCATATGCTGTTATTTATTTATTTACTTATTCTCTTATAACTTCTTTTGGATACATTATTACCTGCTGGTATCACCACTTCTATTCAGTCTTTCTTAGTATTTGATTAGATCTTGATTAGAACTAGTATTATTCAAACTATATTTCTCCCTTTACCTAACCTATAGGAGAAAGTATGCTACCTATGTCTTATATACATAATCCTCTTAACCGGTTCCCCACCGCGCGCCATGTTTTTACGGCGGCAGTGGGGGAGCCCTGCACGAATCGCCGTAAATAAAAGACGATTCGCATTTTGGCCACCAGGGGGCGCGCGCGCGCACCCGCCGCTCTCCTGAGGAGTGTGCCCACGGCTCGGGCGGACCCGATGTCCGCCGGCGAGCCGCGATGAGCGGCTACAGGGCAAAGAACGGGGAACCGCCGATGTAAACACGGCGGTTCCCCGCCCTGTCAGTGGGGCATGAGAGATCTACTGATCCCTGTCACTGGGATCAGTTAGATCTCTCATGCCCATGTTAGCCCAACCCCCCCACAGTAAGAACACACCCAGGGAACATAGTTAACCCCTAGCTCTCCCCCCCAGGTTAACCCCTTCACTGCCAATGACATTTATACAGTAATCAGTGGACATTTAAATTTCTGATCGCTGAATAAATGTCATTGGTCCCAAAAAAGTGTCAAAAATGTCCGACATGTCCGCTGCAATATCGCAGTACCGCTAAAAATCGCAGA
>BLSH010184047.1:253893-295058 GCA_018402905.1 Glandirana rugosa
CTGTATTTCTGATTACTTTCACACGGTCCTAAAAGAAGTTAACAAATCTAGCAGTAAATAATTCCTATACCCCGCTATTAACCGTCATCTTGATCCTAGGAACGGTCCAAACCCCTAGTGGCACTACTTCAGGTTCAAATCTCAGAATAGTTCAACACTAGGACTCGAAAAAAAAACTCCTAATGTGTCGTACGAGAACGTGGCTAAAAACGTCTTGTCGATAAGGATGACTCTTATCAATGTCACGACTTGAAAAAATTTTTCAGAAACAACTCACAATTGACTACTTCCGGGTACAGTAATCTTTAGGAAAAAACCAGGTAAGATTTGAAAGTTGTTGATGAAAAAAAGGAAGGATTTGCCCTTTTAGATCTCTGAAGTAGTTGTTGAAAGTTTAGAATGGACCAAAAAAGGATTTCTAATGACATGGGCCTTCATCAGTTAACACTCAACAAAGACTTTTTAAAAAAGTTCAGCACTGTAACTATTCTCAGTAGGAATAGCTGTTCTGCAAAAATCGGTGCAAGAGCATGCTGTGTAATCCTCAAAAAAAAAGCTCAGGATCACAACTTGATAAGACTCTAAACTTGGACTTCATCACGGTGATCCCCAAACCTGGCAAGGATCCTAGTTCTACTGCCAATTATCGCCCCATATCCTTAATAAATGACGATCTAAACAATTGAAGAAAATCCTGGCACACTTTCATTAGTCTTTATGTCCACAAAGACCAGGTGGACTTTATACCAGGGAGACACGGTCCAGACCAGATCAGGAGACCAATTGACATAATTTCCCTTCTGGGGTCTGGTTGGGACAGTGGTCCTCCCCAAACAAGGTTTCTGCTCTCTCTGGACCTCCAGAAGGCGTTTGATTCCGTCTCCTGTTTTTTTCTGGTACCAATCCTACAACATTGGGGTTTTGGCCAATCCTTTATGAACGTGATAGGAGCTCTATACACAAACCCGGAAGCAAAAATTAGGCTACAGGGATAGTATTCAGATTCCTTTCCAATCTTTAGAGGCACAAGGCAGGGATGTCCTTTGTCCCCACTGATTTTTGCCATTGTAATCGAAACACTAGCCATTGCCATTAGAGACCACCCAGATATGCATGAGGTACGATGTGGGCCACAAACCCACAAATGTGCACTTTTCGCAGATGATATTTTGCTCTTTATCACATCACCATTAATCTCGCTACCAAATATCTGCAAGGAATTAGATAACTTTGGCGCAGTTTCGGGTCTTAGGGTAATTTACACAAAGTCTCTAGCATTAAATGTCAAACTACCAGATCATTTAGTCGCGCGGCTAAAGAATAAATTCAGATGTACATGGAGTGATACGGTAATTCCCTATTGAGGGGTCAACATAACAGCCTTGGTAGACTGCTTGTATGCTGCCAATTTTCCCCCAATGTTTCATACTTTAGAAGAAGATCTTACCCATTGGGACAAATTGGAGCTTTCCTGGTTAGGTAGGGCCAACTCCATAAAAATGACACTGCTACCACCCATCCTCTATCTGTTCAGGTCATTACCTATCCTGATTCTTAAAGACCAACTTAGGAAATTCCAATCGAAAATTATCAGATTTATATGGGGTGCAAAAGGACATAGAGTTGCCAAAGAGACCCTTTACCGAGCTAGAGACAAGGGAGGAGTGGGCCTCCTAAATCTTCTCTGGTACCACCAAGCTGCCCAATTAACCCAGCTATTTATAGTTTATTTCATACTAGCACACTCAGATTGGGTACACATGAAAAGACAAGCGATACCGCACTACACGCTGGACTATCTCCTTTGGTGCCTTTCTAAATCCAGATCTGCTATTCTGGTTCCCACACTCTCCCACTCCTTGGTTTTATGGGACTCCCTTAAAAATAATCCACGATTGATCTCCAACTGGCATCCACTCTCTCATCTTTTCCGAAGCCCCCTTTACCCCCCTGGTATGGACATAAAAGCCTTCTGCTGGTGGCTAGACAACGGGCTATACAGGATAGGACATTTCATCAATTCTATGGGCCCCCTCACTATGGCCCAATGCATAAGCAAATTGGACATGCCAAAGTCCGAAAGGTAACGACTCCACCAAATCTCTCACTTTATTCATAAATTATGGACCTCCAAAATGACCCAATTACAATCACAGCATATGAACTTTGGTGTGGTCAAGCCATGGAGCAGAGGGGGGGAATTACTGTGATATCTTGGTCACTTGCTACAGCAAATTCAAAATCTCTCTTCATGCGGGAATGGCAGAAAGACTTAGGTCAAAACTGGAGCTTAACAGAGTGGCACAGGGCTTCAGCCCTCACCTCTAAGGGGATATTGAATACGGCACTAGTGGAGGTAAACCTGAAAGTATTAATGCGGTGGTATCTAGTCTCACTGAAACTAGCCAAAATTTACCCGGCATCCTCTCCCCTATGTTTTCGTAATTGTGGACACATTGGATCAGTGATGCATGTATGGTGTGACTGTTCCAAAATGAGAGGACTCTGGAATAGAGTTTTCCACTTAATCATGAAACTCACGGGTCTTCACATACAGAAATCCTCCCACATTTTGCTGCTCAATTTCCCTGCCCCAAAAACCTCTAAACTGACCAGACACCTCATTATGTTCAACCTCATTGGGACTAAGTTAACAATTGTCCGAGCCTGGAAGCAATCTAATGTCCCCTTCACCTTGGTGAAAAGGAAAATCTCCTGGATCATGGCCCAGGAGAAAACGGTTAGCATTCTATTAGACACTACCAAGAAACATGAACAATCTGGGAGCCCTGGATCCAATAGATACAATCAAAGCACACCCCTTCACCTCATCCATGTTACTCGTAGAGAGGCAAGTCTTACTCGGTCACTAAATCTGTTTTTCTTTTATTCTCTCTTCTTCACCTATTTCTTTGCTTCACTCTCACATCTGTAGCCTTTTTAGTCTGATCTTAAAACCCTCCCATAATTTGAGTTTGGTGACTTACATTCTGATCAGTGTGAATGCAGAGCAGACAGCCTCAAGAATTCCTACACAATATTACGTTAATGATAAAAGTCATCATCTTGGACATTTTCCCACCCTCAGCAGCTACAGCTTCTATGTTTACAGGGAAATCATACTGTGCCCCTTACTTACCTTTACTCCCTCTATTATAGTCATTAATGGTTTGACAATATGTTCCTTGTTCATAATTACACTGACTTCCTGAGTCAGTATTGGGTTTATCTTACTCACCAACCCTTTTGCCTAGTATTATATGGCCCTTATTTAGCTGTCATATACCCTGTATTCAATAGAGCTTCCGTCCACAAACTGCTACTTGACTGTGGGGAGCGCTGCCCCTCCACTCATGACACAGCTTGATCCTGTATGGGGTGTTGGGAGTCGGGCGACACCCCCCCTTTTGAATGGGGTTTTGAACCGGATTCCTCTCTGCACGGGCGCATAAGACTATGATCTTGTTAAATGTGCTATGCTATGTTTGTTTGTTTTTTGTTTCTGTATATGGGTTTTATGATACAATATACTGTACATCAAAATGTACCATTATTACTTTATCTCTCTTGAAACTTCAATAAAAATTATTGAAAGAGAAAGCTTACTGATCAAGAAAGATATTATTGAGAAGGTACTATGGAGGAAACAAGCACTATCCAATGAATTCTGCTGCCCATTACAACTTTACTAAAGGCCTCAATGTTCCACAGTACCATGGTAACAATGTCTTGTAGACAGATGAGACAGAAGTAGAATATTTTGGTTTATGTGTATAGCGCTAGGGTTGAAAAAACAGACTATATAATTTTAACACCAAATCTCACCCCGATTGTAAAGCACTTTGAAAAGAACATGATGGTGTTTGTTTCTTTGCTGCTTCAGGTTCTATAAATTGCTCATAAGAAGAAATAGATGTATTGTAAAGTTAAATTTAACCTGATCTGGCCAAGCCAAGGGGCAGATGTCGTACGAGGTGGCCATTTTTGACCCCCAAACCCTCAACCCCCACTCTGTCATTGGTTGCTAGGATATGGTGGCCCAGGCTGCATAATGCCATGGTTGTTAGGATGTTGGCATCCCAAACCATGGCATCCCAAACCACAGTGAGTCATTTCTTGCTAGGATGCAGGCAGTTGGGCTACACAGTTCATAGTTAGTCATTAGTTTTTAGGAGCAGGCAAATTCAGCCCTGATTAAGTAATTCCTCCCCTTGGCTATTATTTTTCTGCTGATTCATTTTTATTTCTATTTTTCTACCAAAAGAAGGCCTAGATTGCCCTCAAAACAAAGCATGTATTACTTTGTTGTCTACCCTAATGACAAAGTAATTGATATGTAAAAATTGCTCTGGTCCATAAAGAGTTTAAAGGTACAAATTTGCTATGAGGTTGCAAAATAAAACAGTGCATTCAGGTCTGCTTATACTTGTAAGTTTTAGACATCTTGTAATGCCATTATTCCACTACATAGCTTGGTGTCTTCTGCAAACATATAAAATTGTTTAATTTATAAATAGGTTAAAAAGTAAACTTGGGGGTATACCTTTAATAAACTTAGACTATTCAGAGAATGAATCATTAATCAGTACTCTCTGAATATGTTTTTTTAGTCTGTTTTCTATTAAATTTACAGACTAACTTTTCTAAGCCTGTAGATTTTAACTTATACATTACAAATCTGTAGAAAACAGTGTCAAAAGCTTTAGCAAAGCCCATGTATACTATATCAATAGCCACTCCTTTGTCTACATTTTTGCTTACTTCTTCATAAAAAGATAGCAGATTTGTTTGACAACTTCAGTCTTTCATGATTCCATGCTGACTACTATCAATTATAATAGTTTTGACTTATAAAATAGTTTGATAGATTATAGCCCAATTTGACATATCTCCAACTCACTGGATCATACCAGTGAGTTGCTTGAGTATGTCAAAGATGGTTATACATAGACACAAGTTAATTATTTTTGTAATATTCATTGGAAACTTGTGTGAAAAACACAAAGAAAAGCCCTTTTTGGAACCTCTATTAGCAGCCTTTGCTTCTTTGGTAATCAATGAAGATAAAAATGTACAAACTTTGTGAAATTAGCAAAATATAGGGCATGTGTTTCAAATTTGCAGCATGTAAAATTTTAGCAGATTAATTGAAATGGGGCTTATACCATATAATACATTTATGCTTGTCATTTTAGGAGATTGAATCATATGTTTTCAAATTTGTGTTTAAATGTAATCTTTAAGCTTCTCTTTTTCAGTCTCTTATTATATTAGTGCATTTATTCTGTCTCATAAAAAAAAACAGTCCGTTACAGACACTTCATATATGTTGCAGGCTGTTTCCAAAGAGCCATATATTTTGTCTTATCAGTGAGAAGCATATGACCTTATTATATATCACACAGGAAAAAGAAAATTCCAGTACATTAAAGGATTAGGTAAAGTGCAGAAGCAAATCATATTCACTTAGAGGTCATGTTACCAAACATAAAGTTGGCAAGCTAAGGGGAAAACTTTAAAGAGATTTATGATATATGCCTCTAGTAAAATGGCTACTATTACAAAAATTGGGAACAAAATAAACAATAAATATAAATTGAGTTATGTTTTCTCAGTCTTCTTAGAAAGGTTTGTCCAAGACATCTTTGCTATAGAGGAGTACTTGAAATGAATTAACGTGTGGCAAACTAGACAATTACCAAGCATTAGGGCTAATTCAAACATAGTGGGGTGACAGATGTTTTAATGCATTGAAAAATGGCAGTCACCACATGGAGCTGCACTGCAGCATGCTGTGATAATGTGCAGGCATGCTTCACTTTATTGCAGCGCACTGTACAGAACTGCATGGCACTGTACAGCAGCGCAGCACATTTCACTGCTGTACAGCGCCATGAATGAAGTGTACTTTTGTACACTTCAGATAAAGTTTGTACAAACACAAAACAAAAAGGAACTGTGTGTGATGCACGGAATCGTGCACCACACTGCCCCCTATCACAGTCAGGAATGGACAGCCATCAGAGAGATAAAGCATTCTGGTAGCTGTCCGTTCCTGTGTAAATAGAAAGCAACTGTGTGGAACTACATATATTTGGGGCACAAAATCCACTACTGTCAACTGAGAAGTGCCCTTAATGATCCATGTAATTGGTCAGAATAAAGCAACATAACTGTAAATCATACCTATACCAAGTTTGTCTGGTGTATGGTGGTACAACCATTGCATCTCCCTGCAACATCTGTGGCTGTCTTAAGGCCCATACACATGATGCGAAATTCGGACGGGAATTGTCGTTCGACAGTCAGTCGTCCGAAATTCTTACCGTTAGTATGCTCCTTTTCGACAGCTGATTGACATTTCTTGTCAGACAATTGCTGGATGTGCAGACTAGTAAATTTTTGTTGTATGACAGCTCCACGTCCGGTTTTCATTCCGCACGAGTGAGACTAGGCATGCTCAGAAAATAAGAAAAGATGCAAAAAATATGCAAAGCATGACGTCACTTCGGATGTTGAGTTCAGGTCGAACGAAAATTTTCGAATAGTCAGTATGCTTTACAAAATCATGGACACGCACTTTTGACAAAAATCAGAAGCACGGTCATACGACAATTGAACCGTGTGTACAAGGCTTTCGTTTGTGCTATGACTAAAGGGAACAAATACACTGGGTAGATGAAATGTGTGTTTATATATTGTGACGTTATGTGAGGCACCATAATGGACGGGCAATACTTGTCGCCTCGCATGTGATCATTTTGAATCGACTAGTGAGAGTCCGACCCGGGTTTTGCCAGCCACCGTAGGAGAGATGGTTTCTGGCCTGGACTTTGTGGTCCACTCCTACCCCTCTCCATCTGCATTTAATGAGCAGGAAGAGAGCAGAAGAGAGCTCTATCCTGGATCGCAGAGGGGAAAAGCTAAGTGAGCTCTGTGTAACTTTGTCTAGAGTTATATGGATCGGCTCCTCCATCTCTGCAATGCGGTCAATATGCCAGAGCCACTCTTTCATTGAGGGAGGGTCTTTGGATCTCCAATGTACCAGGATGCATAGCCTAGCAGCATTGATCATGTGCATAGCAACTGATTTGTAGTAGCGCTTTTGAGATATCTTTGAATGATGTAGAAGGTACTGTTGCAATTGAAAATTCCAATGGGAGAGAAGAAACCACCAGTATCATATCATTCACCTTCTGCCAGTAAGATTGGGTTTTTGGGCATTCCCACCAAATGTGGAGGAGAGTGCCTTTCTCTTTGCCGCATCTTCAGCAACAGTCGGGGATTGAAGGGGTAAATTTGTGAATCAGATCTGGTGTTCTGTACCACCGCGTTTTTTTTTATATGCATTTTCTTAAGTCAAGATGTTCAAGGATCCTTTATGAATATATAAATGGATGCGCTCCCAGTTGGCCTCCCCCAGCTCTGCCCCAATGCGTTCTCCCAAAATGTGTGTTCCGCGTGGAAGAGGGTAGATGAGCTATTGAACATTGCCGAACAATAAAGCGTTGAAATCACATGACTTTGGGGGGAAGCAGAGTGACTCAAACACTGTGGGTATCTTGTGGAAGATTGCTCTACAAGAGGGAAAAGAGGGGGGAAAATTGGAGTGTAGCCTAGGGACAGGGGGCATCAAACCAGTGCCATGGCTATGGCGCCAAACAGAGTGCCAGCTCACCTGAAGTGGGTGGAGCCCTACTGCAGCACCTCCCCGAACAAAGGAAGTGCAATATAAACAGAAAGGGAGAATGAATTCCCAAAATAAAATAATTGATAAATAAAGACGTTTTACAGCTTACATGGAGAAGCCGCTGCTTGCCCTTCCAACCCCTCCAGAACACTTTTCGGGAAATCTTTCTCCCTTTCTGTTTATATTGCTTTATGAGATGGACAGTCCATGTAGTGTTGGAGTTGCATATATGACCAGAAGGGGAAGGAACCTGTATTAGATAATTCAGCAAGCTCATTGAGTCTCATAAATCGGCCTCTGCAGAAAGAATGTTTCATCTGCATTTCTGTATATGACCATTCCGCCGCTAGAAAGGTCCCAGATAGGCCTGGAGGGAAGTCTGGATTGTGTCGCACTGTAGTGATCGGGCAGATCTTTGCAGACACTGCATACCTGGCAAATGCTCTGTCAAAGGCATTAAGGGTAGCCCCTATCTGGGGGTGAGAACATAGCTTTGTCAGGGCATGGTCTTTGGGGAACCAAGGAGTCTTACGCAAGTCAAAGTTGAAAGCCAGTTGATCCAGGGTTACCCAGCTTTTGCAGTGAGCAAGAACCCTCCAGTCGTCCAACCGGGCATGGTAAACTGCCCAGTGATAATGTTGTAAGTCCAGGAGCCCAATTCTGCCACAAGACTTCATCATTACAAGTTTCGCCCAACTTATCCACGCTGGCTTGTTACACCAGACGAAAGCTCTACACATGGATTTGCATAGTCTGTAGTTTATAGAGCAAACACTGAAGGACTGTCATCTTTATAATTGCTGTGCGCCCAAACTAGGAAATGGTGGGAACATCCCATCTTTGTAAGTTACAACATAGAGCTTGCAATTCCACTAAGAAGTTTCTGCCTGAAGTTGTATGCATAAGTAAGTGATACCATCTGGTTTCCATTGAAATGGGAAACTAGTCTGGCATTGTCTGGCTAATTCTTTCGGGAGTGAGATATTTAATGCAAAAGATTTGGAGTAATTGATTTTCAAGTTTGATATGAACTTAAAGTGGTAAAGAGCTTTCATAAGGTTAGGGAGGGACGTCAATGGAGAATAAAGGAAAAGCAGGACATCATCCACAAAAGCTGCAATCTTGTATACCCGGTTGCGTACACTTATGCCCTTGATATCTGGGTGGGCTTGAATGCAGTGGAGAAGAGGTTCCAGTGTAAGAATGTAAAGCATGGGGGAGAGAGATCACCCTTTTCTGGTTCCATTGCGGATAGAGAAGGCGCCCGACAGGTGGCCATTAACTCTAACCCTAGCTTTGGGGTTGGCACATAGGGAGAGAATGAAAGCTCTCATACGATACCTGATCCCCAAAGCCTCCAGAAGTGCCTCCATAAAGTCCCAAGCCACCCTGTTGAACACCTTCTCAGCATTCATTGCAAGAAAGAAACCCTCTTGTTGGCTAGAAGTAAGCCAATGGTGTAGATTCAGGACTTTAATCATGTTATCCCTGGCTTCTCTGCCAGGGACAAACCCCACTTGATCTAACCCCACCCAGGCTGGAACACGGTAGGACAAGCTTAGAACAGCTTGATGTCCATGTTGAGAAGAGAGATCGGGCGGTACTTAGCAACATTGTTAGGGTCTTTCTGCTCTTTGGGAATAACCGAAATATAGGCCTCAAAAAGGCTCTCTGAGGCACAGTGCCCAGCGGATAAAGAATTAAAGGCCCTCAGAAAGCTTGAGACCAAAGAGTCTCTTTATAATATTGGCATTGGGAGACCATCTGGACCCAGACATTTACCTGGTTTAATAGTTTTCAAAGCTAATTTCCATTCTTCTTCCATCAGGGAGGCCTCCAAAGCCTTTGCATCCTCACTAGATAAGGCAGGGGGACCATATTCCTGCAGGAATTCCCTTATCAACTCCGCACGTTCACCAACCATTGCTTGACCAGACTCACTAGATTTTAGGTCATACAGGGCACTATAGAAATTTTGAAGCTGTTGGGCAATCAACTCATTTTTAGATTGGGCCACACTCGATGAGTACATAATATGATGAAATGTGGAAGCAAGCATGCACTGCTGAGTAGCCCTAGCCAGGAGCTTACCTGACTTATTCCCTTGTCCATAGAACAATTTCTGGGATAGGACGTTCCGCCGAAGCACCCTTTTAAATAGTTCTTCCAAAAACAGCGAACGAGTTTCCTCCAGTTCCTGTGCTATTGAAATTGCCTGTGAGCGTTTATGTTGGGCTTCCAGCTTACAAATGTTATCGGAGAGCTCCACAATTAGAGCTTGGCTTTCTTTTTTCTTTTCCGAGCTGCTAGGGAAAGCAGATGGCCTCTCCTGACAACTTTGTGTGCCTCCCACTGTGTCATGTGAGAAACATCTGGGGTGTTGTTTTGGCAAAAAAAGTCGCCAATCTCCTGTTTAGTAGATTCTAGAGCACGGGGATCTGAAAGGAGGGATGCATCCATTGTCCAGATCTTGGTAGAGGTGACTCTATCTGGGAACTGTAAGGTCACGGTTTCCGGGTCATGATCCGACAATACCATGTTTTCTATTGTGGCACTATGAAGGTGTGTGGAGGTGAGAAAAAAGTATAATCCTTATCACTTGGGTAGAGCGTCTGATAAGTGTCATGCAATGTAAGAGAAGCCAATTGAAGTTTGATCTGACAAAGAGCAGAGAAGGGGAGAACAGAGGCACCATTGTTTTCATCCCAGAGTTCTAAGAGAACTTTGAGATATAGTTGTTGGACCATTAACGGATCTTTTTAATCTCTTCTAAGAGGAGAAGTTCCCCATGATTGACGGATAGCTAATATTGTACCTATCCACAAGAAGGGCAGCAATGTAGAAGCTGGCAATTAAAGGCCAGTGAGTTTAACATCAATTGTAGTCAAGTTAAAGGAATCATTTCTGAAAAGAAGGATCATTGATCACCTAAACATACACAGCTTGCTGGATCCAAAGAAGCATGGTTTTACTGAGGACAGATCGTGTCAGACAAATCTGATTTCATTTTTTGACTATATTACCAGTGTTTTGGACCAGGGTGGTGCTGTGGACATAGCATATCTTGATTTCAACTAGGCATTTGATACAGTTCCACATAATGATCTTAAAAAATGTTGTACAAGCTGGGACTTAACCCTTAGGTGGTTCAGTGGATATGCAGTTGGTTACAGGAGTGTGGTTGTAAATGGGGTTCACTCAGAACAGAGAACAGTCACTAGTGGGGTACCACAAGGCTCTGTACTGGGTCCTGTTCTATTTCACCTATATGAAAGTGATATAGCTGAAGGTTTGTTGGGCAAGGTATGTCTCTTTGCTGAGGGGTCTGTAACATGGAACATGATTTGGCATTGCTGGAAGATTGGTCAAAACAGTGGAGACTTCAGTTCAATATTTCTTAATGTAAAATAATGCACCTAGGGAATAAGAATCCCCTTAGAGAGTACAGCATTGGGGATACAGTGTTAGGCAGCACTAGAGAAGAAAAAGATTTGGGGGTGCTTATTTCAGATGATTGCAAAATGAGCAAACAGTGTGACCAGGCAGTGAGAAAAGCAAATATAATTCTGGGATGTATCAGTAGAGGGATCACCAGCAGGAGGAAGGAGGTTCTGATTCCTCTATATAGATCTTTAGTTAGACCTCACTTAGAATACTGTGTCCAGTTCTGGAGACCTCACTTACAAAAAGATATTGATAAGATAGAATGTGTTCAGAGGTGGGTAACAAAAATGGTGAAAGGTCTGGGGGAATAAAACACATCAAGAGCGACTTCAAGAACTTAATATGTACAGTCTGGAGGAAAGAAGGGAAAGGGGAAACATTATTGAAACCTTTAAATACATCAAGGGGGTGAATAAGGTTACGGAGGGCAGTCTTTTCAATATGAAACCAAAATCAAGAACACGGGGACATGACCTTAAACTAGCAGGAAGGAAGTTCAAAACTAATTTTAGAAAGTATTATTTTACTGAAAGGATGGTTGATGATTGGAATAAACTACCAACAGAGGTCGTGAGACAGTCAACAGTAAATGGCTTCAAACATGCTTGGGATAAACATAAATCTATAGTCAGACAACAAGGTTATTGGGAAAAAAACAAAACAAAAACAAAAAAAAAAAGGGGGAGACTCGATGGACTACGCTGTCTTTTTTTGCCGTCACTTTTTTATGTTTCTATAAAAGCGTCAGACTACCACGCCAGAGATCGCTATAGCCATATCAATGTTAGGTTTTGCATGGGTCACCCACCCTCTTCTCCTCTATGGCCTATCGGTGTACAACATTCCCAGCCCCAATTGGAGCTCTAAAAAGGCAGTGACCTCTGGCGTGGTACTCATAACTCTGTCATTGCTGCCACCAACCTATGATAACCTGTAATAAACTCTCAGATATATATGTATGTCCATCACCATAGCTCCTCTGCAAAAAAAGGAAATGATATAGCATTACTACAGCTAAAGCAATTTCGCTCTCACACTGGTTCATGGCAGTCTTAATGTTCGTGTTATGTGAGCGAAGCGATGGACCCAAATCTCAAAGGGTCAAGTAAGTACCTCTCGATGGTAAGTGCCCATAAAAACAGTGGAAGGGGCAAATGGAAGATAGTAATGCACCTAGAGATAGCTTATATTGTCATAACCCATCTTCAGGTTCCACAGACAAACTGAACTTTGTACGGGCAACAAGTGGAAGATGATCGAGCTTTCACTAGACCATTAGTCAGATGAAAGGGAGGGGGTCAAAAGATGTAGTGCATAACCAAAGAGATTATACTAGGCAATGCCCATGGGGTGAGGACACGTCTGCAGGAGAAGTGGCAAGGTAGGCACAGGTTCTCAGGGAAGAGTTGGAGGAAGATATGCAGTGTCTTTGTCTGTTGCAAAGTGAGCGTGGTGTTAACTTGGAGCGAGTGGTGATCCAGGGTTCTGGTTGCATGAATGAACTGTACCAATCTGGGACGGCCCCCCTCGGGATCCCTATGGTGTCATAAAAGGCCTGAAGGTCTGCTGGTATACGAAGGAAGGCTGAACGGTTCCCCACCATGGCTGTTAGACAGAAGGGGAACTTCCACTGATACGCAATATGCCTATCACATAGAGTATTAAGAAGAGGGCACAGATCCCTCCTATGTTGGAGAGTAATGGCGGATAGATCCTGGAAGATTTGTATATGTGCCCCCTCATGAGTCAATTGCCCATGGGTGCGTGCCAGGCGTAGTATATCCTCCTTCTGTGTGAAGCTGACTAAGCAATAAACAGTGTCCCTGGGGGGATCAGTGTCCCATCCTCTAGGTCTAAGTGACCTGTGACACCTATCCATCTTCACCAGAGTGTCTGGTGGTCTGCCCAGAAGGGTGTTGAAAATGGCCCAAATCACTGGTTGCAGCCGAGGACCTTCCACTGACTCCGGGATCCCCTTGATGTGCAAATTACGCCTCCGGCCCCTATTTGCAATGTGACTTTCTAAGCGACAGTCGTTGTTTGCAACAGTTGCATGCACTGCCATTCGGGGAACTGAGAAACATTTATACAAAATGTATATTAATGGTAAAAATGTGGTTGTGTTGCTGGATTCAGGTAGCCTGGTAACATTGGTAAAAGCTGAATTAGTTACTACAGAGGTCTCTGGGAATAACAAGGTGGCTGTTATTTGTGTGCATGGGGACACCCGAGAGTTTCCTGTGGCTACAGTGCTTTTTGAGACCCCCAAAGGTAACCTATCTCATCAGGTGGGGTTAGTGTCTCACTTACCACATGATGCCATTGTGCTAGGGATTTTCCAAAATTCTGGGAACTCTGGGATTGTCCTGACCCTCCCACTGTTGCCCCTTTAAACCAGGAAGGTGAATCCCAGAAGTCCTCTGAGAGTGGTGAGGAATCTCCAGAATTCCTTTTGTTGGTGTAGGCAGGGGAGACTCGAGGAACTGGGGAGGAGCCAACATCCTCAGTCGAAAACATGCTGTCTGTTGCGTTTTCTGATCTAGAGGTTCGCAGGGAAAATTTGGTACAGAACATTTAAAGACCCCACACTGATAAAAGCACGGGGAAATGTGGTAAAAATAGATGGCAAACTAGTGAACCCAGATAAGACTTGCGCTTACCCTTACTTCATTGTGGAAAGGGATCTACTGTATCGAGTTGAGCAACTTGTAGTGCCCAAAACTTATAGGAAGTTGGTGTTGGCGTTGGCCCATGGGCATCTTCTTGGAGGTCATTTGGGGGCAGAAAAAAACAGAGAGAGAGTATTGGAGAGGTTTTACTGGCCTGCGATCATGAAGGAAATAGAAAATTATTGTTCCTCCTGCCCTGTGTGTCAGAAGTCGGCACCTATGCCACATTTCCGTAATCCGCTGGTACCTCTTCCCATCCTTGAGGTCTCCTTTAAGAGAATCGCAATGGATTTGGTAGGTCCCTTAATAAAATCCGCTAGGGGGCATCAATACATTTTGATTAAACTGGACTATGTCACCCGCTATCCAGAAGCAATTCCTCTCCGAAATACCTCTGTCAAGACGATAGCCAAAGAGATATTTCTTGTTTTTAGCTGCATGGGTATTTGTAAAGAACTGCTTATGGACCAAGGTATGCCCTTTATGAAAGAGCTATGCAAGTTGTTTAAA
Source organism: Glandirana rugosa (assembly GCA_018402905.1). Classification (NCBI taxonomy): domain Eukaryota; kingdom Metazoa; phylum Chordata; class Amphibia; order Anura; family Ranidae; genus Glandirana; species Glandirana rugosa. Next base: position 268,207 of record BLSH010184047.1, read on the forward strand.
GTAAAACAATTGCGTACATCCGTGTATCACCTCCAAAAAGACGGGTTGGTTGAAAGGTTCAACAAAACCCTAAAGCAAATGTTAAAGAAGGTGGTGGATAGAGATGGAAAGGATTTGGACTGTCTAATACCCTATTTGATGTTTGCCATTAGGGAGGTACCACAATCCTCTATGGGTTTTTCACCCTTCGAGTTACTCTATGGGAGACACCCAAGAAGGCTGTTGGATATCGCCATGGAAAGTGAGAGCTTCCCCCACAGGAGTGTGATTGAGCATGTCACCCTGATTTAAGATAGCATTGCACAGGTATTCCCGATTGTAAAAGAACATTTGGCCCAAACGAGTTAGCACAGTAGAGGGTGTACAATCATGGGGCCCAGACCTGTAGCTTTTCCCTGGGAGATAGAGTACTGGTGCTAATCCCTACGGTTGAAAGCAAATTCCTGGCCAAATGGCAAGGCCCATAAGAGATAATGGAAAAAGCGAGTGAGGTCAGACAACCAGGAAGGTGAAAGCCAGCACAGATATATCACATTAATCTGTTGAAAGCCTGGAGAGATAGGGAATCCCTAGTCACAGAAACTTTGTTGTCACCGGCTCAATCTGATTGCTTGGTTCCTGAGGTTGGAATAGCAGTTACCATATCAAAACCCCAACAACAGGAGGTAGAAGAGTTTGTGCTCAGCAACAAAGAGGTCTTGTCTGAGCTGCCGGGACAAACATCTGGGATAGAGCATGACATTATCACCCTGCCAGATGAAAGGGTGAAACTAAAACCCTATTGCATACCAGAGGCCCGACGAGAGACAATACGCGGAGAAGCATAGAGAATGCTTGAATTGGGGGATCTTGCAAAGCTGTAATAATAAACCTGGCAAGCCGCAGGATTTTAAAGAAACTGACCTCTATGCTGAATATTTTCTTCTGAAAAGTGATTCCCAGGAGCTAATCTCCCACACGTGGTTGGAGGATGCTGGCATTGATCCCGCTACCTCTCGCATCACGTGTGGGAGATTAGCTTGTGGGGATCACTTTTCAGAGGAAAATATTCAGCATAGAGGTCCGTTTCTTTAAAATCTGGTGGCTTGCCAGGTTTATTATCACATACAAAAACACATAAAAACAGAAAACAAAACCTCGCCATCCAGCGTTAAACGAAACAATCGGGTTCCTCTCTATACAATGTGGGGCTGTCCCCGACACCCACAAAAAACATAAGCACAGTGCAAGCCTTGATCTTTAAAGTCCAAATTAGCACACAGAGCTTACTCAGCTTTCTCTCTCTGAGATCCAGGATAGAGCTCACCTCTGCTCTCTTCCTGGTCATTAAATGCAGGTGGAGAGGGGTTTGAGTGGACCAGAAAGTCCGGGCCAGAACCAGCTCTGCCACGGTGGCTGAAAAACCCAGGTCAGACTCTCACTAATTGCGTCAAAGTGATCGCATGCGAGGCGTCAAGTATTGCCAGTCCATTATGGCGCCTCACATAACGTCACCTAAAAGGGATCCCCACAAGCTAATCTCCCACACGTGGTGGAGTTCAGTTAGGCAACTTCCAAAGTTGGTACGTGCCTCTTACCACATGCAGAAGATGACACCTGCGGATGATGTGGAGGCGTACCTCACGACCTTTGAAAGAGTCGCTCTTCACAAAGGATGGCCAAAAGAACAATGGGCGGGACTGCTAGCATCATTCTTGACCGGTGAACCCCAAGAAGCCTTATCTGGAAACAGATAGGGCCCAGGACTATGAGACTCTAAAGGCAGAGATACTCTCACACTTGCGGGTTGCCATGGCAGTCCGGGCCCAATGCGTGCATCAGTGGACCTACCACACCGACAAGCCACCCCGTTCGCAGATGTTTGACCTGGTTCATCTTACCGGGAAATGGCTACAGCCGAATACTTTGCCAGGTCCCCAGATTGTGGAGTACGTGTTCATGGACCGCTATCTAAGTGCGCTCCCTGCTGCCTTGAGGAAATGGGTCAGCCATGGGGACCCCAAAACTGCAAGCCAACTGATGGACCTCGTGGAGAGATACATGGCTGTTGAGGACTAGTTGCACCCACCTGCACCCCACTTCAATGTACCTAGGGGTGAAGGATCAACCCGGCAGACCCGGTATAACTGTTTCAAGGTTCAGGGACGTGGGGAAATTTGATAAGACTGATGCAGCTAAAGGTTCTAGACCTGGAGACTGGCCAAAGAAGCCAGGAAGGTCTTGGGGACCCTTGAGAGGACTGGGTATAGAACACATACAGTGCTACCAATGCCATGCATTAGGCCATATTGCTGCCAATTGCCCCTTGAATGATGAACCCATGCAATGCAATTATACTTATGTGAATAGACCCCTTTCTCTTTTTGCACAGGTCGCATATACAGCTTCATGTTCAAGTTGCATGGAGAAGAAATGTGTGTGATTTTTGTTGATGCACTGCACTGCACTGCTTAATTCAGGTAGTGTGGTAACATTGGTAAAAGGCAATTGTGTAAATCCTGCAAGGTTACACCGTAGCACTGTCCGAGTCATTTGCAACCATGGGGACACTTGTGACTACCAGACGGTGGTGGTTGAGATTGACACCCCTTGCGGTAGTGTGAGTCATTCAATGGGGGTGGTACCTTCACTACTTTATGACGCCCTAGTGGGCAGGGATTTTCCCCATTTTTTTAGATTATGGCAAGGCACAGGGAGTCTAGAGGATAGAGCTCCCCCTGCTACGGAAGCACAGGGCCTCTCGCCAGACCCGTTTTGCCAGATGGAAGGGGAAACTGTTGGCAGGACCGAGGAGGGAGGAGACCCTCTTCCTTTTCCTGTACTGGCTGGGGAGCCAAAGGAGCTGGAAGATAGCTCACAGCAGGGGACTAATGACCCAGACAATGTCTGACGGTGAGAGTGAACCGAATGTAGTACCTGACTTAGAGGTCCAGAGAGAGGACTTCCGTTCAGAACAACTACGGGATGTCACTCTCCTTAGAACCAGAGAAAACATGAAGACGATGGATGGGGAACCTGTGGATCCTAATTGGGGGGGTGTCTTTTCCCTACATGGCGTTTAAAAATAATTTGATGTATCAGGTGGTGAAACGCGGGAAGGACAAAGTGGAACAGCTAGTGGTTCCCAAACCCCTCCGCAGGATGGTGCTAGATCTGGCCCATGGGCATGTAATGAGGGGACATTTGTCAGTAAAAATAGAGACTTTTTCTTTTCCCTACCCGGACTGACCACTGTACTACAACATGACATAATCATGGAACCAGGGGACCGTGTGTATGTAAAACCCTACCAAATACCTGAGGCTAGACAAGAGGCGGTGGTGAGAGAAATAAAAACCATGTTGGAGTTAGACATGATAGAGGAGTCCCACAGCACCTGGTTGAGTCCTATAGTGCTGGTCCCAAAGCCCGATGGCACTATCCAGCTCTGTAATGATTTCAGGAAGCTGAATGACGTGTCTAAGTTCGCCGCAGGTTGACAAACTTGTGGACAGGTTGGGAGGTGCCCGATACCCCCCCGGTCGACCGATTGTCTCGGCCATCAGGGGACCGCTGGAAAGGACAGGCCAATTTGTTGATGCCCGGATTAAAGACCTTGTCCAGGAACTTCCATCCTATGTACAGGACACTGGACAGGTGCTGTCTAAAATCTTGGATGTACAGGTACCAAAGGGGGCCCTACTGGTGGGCATTGACGTGGAATCCCTTGACACGTCTATTCCCCACCAGTGGGGTCTGAGGGCGGTTGCGCATTTCTTGGATAGGAGGCACCCAGAACTGGGGGCACATAATGAGTTCATTGTTGACTTCTTGGATTTTATGCTCTCTAACAATTGCTTCCAGTTTCTGGGTGTCTCCTACCAACAGATATGGGGCACATCCATGGGTGCCCCTCGGGCACCGGCGTACACTTGCCTACACCTGGGCCTCTGGGAGGAACAAGTTGTCTATGGTTCGTCTATGTTCCTGGCCCACGTCCTCCTGTGGGCCAGGTACATAGACGATATTTTGGTACTATGGAGGGATCCCTGGGGGAGCTACAAGCTTTTCTCGGGGAACTCAATTGCAATGATAGGAACATCCGCCTTACCTACACGGCTGATGCGTAGACCCTTCCCTTTCTGGACTTGATGATACAGAAGGAGGGCCATGCGCTACAGACCCACACTTTTCGGAAGCCTACTGCAGCCAACACCCTGTTACATGCCAGCAGTTGCCATCCTAAATCCCTCATTAATGGCATACCAGTTGGCCAGTTCTTGAGAGCCCGCAGGAACTGCTCAACGGAGGTGAGATTTGACCAGGAGGCAAGGGCAGTTTACACCCGCTTCAGGGAGAGGGGCTATTCACATAAATGCCTTAGAAGGGCCAAACGACAGGGGGTTGCAACCAGGCGAAGTGATTTGGTGAAAGCCCCCACTTCTCAGTCCACCCAGGAAGAGTTATCTAGGACTAACATTTCTCCTTCTAGGATCATCACTAAATATGGGGCACAATGGAATCAGCTAAGGGTGATCCTCAATAAGCACTGGCATTTTTTGACCAGAACCTCTCTGTTAAAAAACATTGTGGGTCCATACCCACTAATGGTAGCAAAGAGGGCCCAAAACCTTTCCGATCTATTGGTACATTCTGAATACAAGAGATCACCCTCAGCTGATTGGCTAACTAAACGCTCTCAAAAACCAGGCATGTACGCCTGATTTCGACACTGTGCTGTTACAAAAATAAAAGATGTTTATATTCCTCCTAGACTCCATGGTACCGGGAGGACTAAATACAGAGTGCAATCTCGCAGTGTTCCTGGAAGCCTAATCTTCCCCTCCCCTTTGTTCCCCTTTCCCCGTCCCTCTTCCCCCCTCCCCCTCCCCCCACGCCCTCCCCCTCCCCCACTTCCTTCCCCCCTTCTTTTCCTTCCCCCCTCCCCCCCCTTTCCCCCTCTTCTTCCCTGATTCCTCTTACCCCGGCTTATGTTTTGAACTGACATCATTTTTCTCCTCTATATGGATATTATTGGATTAATTAGTTCCGGGATAGATAATATTGGGGATCCCAAGTTTCAGTCCTGGGACTCATTCTATATTGGTGAACCCCTCTCCAACTTATTAACCACGACTTATGGCATATTCATACGGTGTCAGTTTACTAATTATCTTAGTCCTGACAACTGCCATGAGTCTGCAGTTTTATGGGTTACGGATAAATTGCTGAATTTGAATCAAATATTGGTCTTTTAGTCCTTATTTCTTCTATGTCTTTTGTGAATGATTGGTTGAGGTGTGTGAGCAATGGCGACACCTGGTGGCAGATCGGAATATTACATGTAAAATCATTGATTATCTATATAAACCCCAGGGTCTCCAATCCCACCCTTGCTTTGATAAAGTCCAAGTGCAGTGGACGAAACGCGTCAGCGTTCTGGTCATTCTATCCATTTGGGACAACCAGCCACCTGCACCCACCACCCCCGTGTTAATCTGGGATCCTGACCGGTCATGTGACCGTGGCAACCACTCCTCCAGCTGATTCCACTGGCCGCGGTTTGTCAGCGGGACCGCTGCAACACAGACTGGAAATGCACGGGGAACCTCTTCACCTACAACCCAGGAGCCGAAGACGTTGCCGAAACCAGCCGGCGCGGACGGGTGAGCCTTCTTCCCCCGCCCTCCCCTCCTCTCGGCCTGCGGTGATACTTGGCACAGTCTCGGTCACCATCCACGGCTGGCTATCATCCGCAGCTGAGTTGTAGTGGCCGGAGATCTCATTGGGTGGTCCGCGCCGGTTTAGGCTGCATTTCCTACACTGAACTCTCCACAACTACTGGTCCATCCACGGACCCATCTATTACATATCCAGGAGATTTGAGGGTGCTATCTTCCTCTCCCCCCCGCCTCCCCGGCCAATGTGGGGGTATTTTAAGCGGCCACAGGCTTCTGCTGGCCCTAATCATTCACACTCCCCATATGCTGGATTGTGAGAGTGGTGTGTTCTGGACAGTCCCTATCCCGGACAGGATCTGATCCATGGGACCACAGAGCACCGATACATACACATCGATTCAGGTCCATCAGGACAGATGACTTTATTTACAAGGAAATAACCCCCATTTATACTATTTTGATTAGTGTATGTATGTGGTACACGTGGTGGATGTACTGCTTGACAGCCGGCTGGTCTGTCCCTATTTTGTGTCATTGAAAACATTGCCAATCTTAATATTGTGTGTTTACGATACATGGTGCATCCATTGTATCACATTTTGATGTGCGATTTCTTAATTTTTGCAATTAATAAAAACTATTTTATTTAGCATACGCCCTGTGTGTCCCCTTAATGGGCTTCTTGGTGCCCCTTCACCAGTTTTTCAGCATGTTGGAGTTAGACATGATAGAGGAGTCCCACAGCACCTGGTTGAGTCCTATAGTGCTGGTCCCAAAGCCCGATGGCACTATCCAGTTCTGTAATGATTTCAGGAACCTGAATGACGTGTCTAAGTTCGCCGCAGGTTGACGAACTTGTGGACAGGTTGGGAGGTGCCCGGTACATAACAACCCTAGACCTAAATAAGGGATACTGGCAGAACCCCCTAACAGAGTCAGCAAAGGAAAAAACATCCTTTTCTATCCCCGAGGGGTCCTTCCAATACAAGCGAATGCCGTTTGGTCTGCATGGGGCCCCTCCATCCTTTTAGAGAATGATGGACAAAACCTTAAGGCCGCATCGGCCCTATGCAGCAGCCAATGTGGTCATCCACAGTCCAGACTGAGAATCACATCTGCCCCGGGTGCAGGCAGTGGTAGATTTGCTGAGGGTAGCAGGTTTAACAGTGAACCCAAAACAGTGAGATCTGGAGGAGGCCAAATACCTTGGGTATGTTTTTGGTCGGGGTCTGATCAAGCCCCAAACCAATAAGATTGAGGCCATTCAAAAGTGGCCCCAACCGGTGAAAAAAAACCAGGTACGTGTCTTCCCGGGGATTACACACTATTACCGACGCTTCATCCCCGACTTTGCCACCATTGCTGTCCCTCTGACTGATCTGACGTAGGGTAGAGGGTCGGGAATGGTAAAGTGGAATCCCGAAGCCGAGGAGGCATTCCAGAAGTTGAAGCAAGCCCTTTGTGTACAGCCAGTGCTTGTGACACAAAGGAGTTTGTTGTTCAAACCGACACCTCTGAGGTGGGACTAGGTGCTGTTCTGCTGCAGATCAGAGACGATGAAGAGCACTCGGTCGTCTACTTAAGCAGGAAGCTTAATAGGCATGAAAGGAATTATGCCATTGTGGAGAAGGAGTGTCTGGCTATCAAGTGGGCCTTAGAGGCCCTAAAATACTACCGGCTGGGAAGGTCATTCAGGCTAGTCACCAACCATGCCCCCCTTAAGTAGATGTGTAACACCCGGGAGAAAAATAGCCGGGTGACTAGAAGGTTCTTAACCCTACAGCCATTTCAATTCTCGGTGGAGCACCGGGCCGGAAGGCTCCAAAATAATGCCGATGTCCTTTCCTGGGCCCACTGCATGGTCGGGACAGTTGCTCTGCCCCAGGGGCTTGAGCAGAGGGGGGAAATGTGACGTTATTTGAGGCGCCATAATGGACGGGAGATACTTGTTGCCTCGCATGCAATCACTTTGAGGCGACTAGTGAGAGTCGGACTCGGGTTTTCCAGCCACTGTGGCAGAGCTGGTTCTGGCCTGGACTTTCTGGTCCACTCAAACCCCTCTCCACCTGCAATTAATGACCAGGAAGAAAGCAGAGGTGAGCTCTATCCTGGATCTCAGAGGGAGAAAGCTGAGTGAGCTCTGTGTGCTAATTTGGACTTTAAAGATCAAGGTTTGCACTGTGCTTATGTTTTGTGGATGTTGGGGACAGCCCCACACTGTATAGAGAGGAACCCGATTCTTTAGTTTAGCACTGGACGGCGAGATTTTCTTTTCTGTTTTGTTATGTGTTTTGATCTTGCAAACCTGTGATAATAAACCTGGCAAGCCTCCAGATTTTAAGGAAACTGACCTCCATGCTGAATATTTTCTACTGAAAAGTGATCCCCACAATATACTGTATATACTGTATATGCAGTGCCTTGAAAAAGTTTTCATAGCCCTTGACATTTTCCACATTTTGTCATGTCACAACCAAAAACGTAAATGTATTTTATTAGGTTTTTGTGTGATAGACCAACACAAAGTGGCACATAATTGTGAAGTGGAAGGAAAAAGATAAATGGTTTTCAATTTTTTTTTCAAATAAATATCTGAAAAGTGTGGTGTGCATTTGTATTCAGCCCCCTTTACTCTGATACCCCTAACTAAAATCTAGTGAAACCAATTGCCTTCAGAAGTCAATTAATTAATAAATAGAGCCCATCTGTATGTAATTTAATCTCAGTATAAATACAGTTGTATACCCTCAGAGGTTTGTTAGAGAACCTTAGTGAACAAACAGCATCATGCTCTGCCAATCGCTTTACTGGCTTCCCCTACCCCACCGTATAAAATTCAAAATACTAATCACAACATACAAAGCCACCCACAACACAGCCCCCAGCTACATCACCAATCTCATCTGCAGATATTGCCCAAATCATCCTCTCCGCTCCTCCCAGGACCTCTTGCTCTCTAGCTCCCTTGTTACCTCCTCCCATGCTCCCCTACAGGACTTCTCGAGAGCCTCTCCCATCCTCTGAAACTCCCAACTCCAGAATGCCCACTCAGCCCCCACTCGGTCCACCTTTAGGCGATCCTTGAAAACTCACTTATTCAGGGAAGCCTACCCCACCTCCACCTAAGAACTGTGCTTGAGTCACCTCTATCAGATCATCCCCTGCTGCCATTACCTTTTGTACCACCTCCCTCTCCCTTTAGATTGTAAGCTCCATAAGCAGGACCCTCCTATTCCTTCTGTATTGAACTGTATTATAATTGTACTGTGTCCCTTCTTTATTGTAAAGCGCTGCACAAACTGTTGGTGCTATATAAATCCTGTATAATAATAATAATAATAATAATAATGAAGAAGGCCAAGGAACACAGCAGACAAATCAGGGATAAAGTTGTGGAGAAGCAGGGTTCGGTTATAAAAAAAATATCCTAGGCTTTGAAGATCTCACAGAGCACTGTTCAATCCTTCATCCAAAAATGGAAAGAGTATGGCACAACTGCAAACCTACTAAGACACGGCCGTCTACCTAAACTGACAGGCCATTTAATGAGAGCATTAATCAGAGAGGCAGCCAAGAGGCCCATGGTAACTCTGGAGGAGCTGCAGAGATTCACAGCTCAGGTGGGAAAATCTGTCCACAGGACAATTATTAGTCGTGTACCCCACAAATCTGGCCTTTATGGAAGAGTGGCAAGATGAAAGCCGTTGTGGAACGAAAGCCATAAGAAGTCTTGTTTGCAGTTTGCTAGAAGACATGTGAGTGACACAGCAAACATGTGAAAGAAGGTACTCTGGTAAGATGAGACCAAAATTTAACTTTTGAGCCTAAAAGCAAAGTGCTACAGTTGTGCTCATAAGTTTACATGGAAGAATTTATGATTTCTTGGCCATTTTTCAGAGAATATGAATGATAACACAAAAACATTTCTTTCACTCATGGTTAGTGTTGGGCTGAAGCCATTTATTATCAATCAACTGTGTTTACTCTTTTTAAAACATAATGACAACAGAAACTACCCAAATGACCCTGATCAAAAGTTTACATCTGTGGGGCATCCTCAAACGGAAGGTGTAGGAGCCCCAGGTCTCTAACATCCACCAGCTCCGTAATGTCATCATGGAGGAGTGGAAGAGGACTCCAGTGGTACCCTGTGAATATCTGGTGATCTCCATGCCCAAGAGGGTTAAGACAGTGCTGGAAAATAATGGTGGCCACACAAAATATTGCCACTCTGGGCCCAATTTTAACATTTTCACTTAGGAGTGTACTCACTTTTGTTGCCAGCGGTTTAGACATTAATGGCTGTGTGTTGAGTTATTTTGAGGGGACAGCAAATATACACTGTTATGCAAGCTGTACACTCACTACTTTACATTGTAGCAAAGTGTAATTTCTTCAGTGTTGTCACATGAAAAGATATAATAAAATATTTACAAAAATGTGAGAGGTGTACTCACTTTTGTGAGATACTATATATACAGTGGTGCTCATACGTTTACATACCCTGGCAGAATTTATGATTTCTTGGCCATTTTTCAGAGAATATTGATGATAACACAAAAACATTTCTTTCACTCGTGGTTAGTGTTGGGCTGAAGCCAAGTATTATCAATCAACTGTGTTTACTCTTTTTAAAACATGATGACAACAGAAACTATCCAAATGACCCTGATCAAAAGTTTATATCCCCTGGTGATTTTGGCCTGATAACATGCATACAAGTTGACACAAAGGGGTTTTAATGGCTATTAAAGGCAACCATCCTCACCTGTGATCTGTTTGCTTGTAATTAGTATGTGTGTATAAAAGGTCAATGAGTTTCTGGACTCCTGACAGACCCTTGCATCTTTCATCCAGTGCTGCACTGACGTTTCTGGATTTTGAGTCATGGGGAAAGCAAAAGAATTGTCAAATGATCTGCGGGAAAAGGTAGTTGAATTGTATAAAACAGGAAAGGGTTATAAAAAGATATCCAAGGAATTGAGAATGCTAATCAGTAGTGTTCAAACTCTAATCAAGAAGTGGTAAATGAGGGGTTCTGTTGAAACCATACCACGGTCAGGTAGACCAACTAAGATTTCAGCCACAACTGCCAGGAAAATTGTTCGGGATGCAAGGAAAAACCCACAAATAACTTCAGGTGAAATACAGGACTCTCTGAAAACATGTGGTGTGGCTGTTTCAAGATGCACAATAAGGAAGCACTTGAAGAAAAATGGGCTGCATGGTCGAGTCGCCAGAAGAAAGCCATTACTGCGCAAATGCCACAAAGTATCCTGCTTACAATACACCAGACAGCACAGAGACAAGCCTCAAACCTTCTGGCACAAAGTAATTTGGAGTGATGAGACCAAAATGTAGCTTTTTGGTCACAACCATAAACGCTACATTTGGAGAGGAGTCAACAAGGCCTGTGAAACACGTAGCTGGATTGCTGATGTTTTGGGGATGTGTGAGCTACAAAGGCACAGGAAATTTGGTCAGAATTGATAGCAAGATGAATGCAGTATGTTATCAAAAAATACTGGTGGAACATTTGCATTCATCAGCCAGCAAGCTCTGCATGGGAGGTACTTGGACATTCCAACATGACAATGATCCAAAACACAAGGCCAAGTCGACCTGTCATTGGCTACAGCAAAATAAAGTGAAAGTTCTGGAGTGGCCATCTCAGTCTCCTGACCTCAATATCATTGAGCCACTCTGGGGAGATCTCAAACGTGCAGTTCATGCAAGACAGCCCAAGAATTTCCAGGAACTGGGGGCTTTTTGTCAAGAGGAATGGGCAGCTTTACCAACTGAAACAATAAAGAGCCTCATCCACAAATACCACAAAAGACTTCAAGCTGTCATTGATGTTAAAGGGGACACACAATACACGGTATTAACAACTTTTGATCAGGGTCATTTGGGTAGTTTCTGTTGTCATTAAGATTTTAAATGAGTAAACACAGTCGATTGATAATAAATGGCTTCAGCCAAACACTAACCATGAGTGAAAGAAAGGTTTTTGTGTTATCATTCATATTCTTTGGTCAAGAAATCATAAATTCTTCCAGGGTATGTAAACTCATGAGCACAACTGTATATATATATATATATATATATATATATATATATATATATTTTTTTTTTTTTTGTTTTTTTTGTTTTTTGTTTTTGTTTTTGTTTTCTCAAATGAACAGTTTATATACTAGGTTTAATAAGATTGCTTTGTCTAGTATACATTTTGCAACAGGCTATTCTTGTATAATTTCATAATAATAAATAAAAACAAATGACTTGGATGGGAAGCACATCCAAATCGAATAACGAGTTTCTATGAGTTGCAGACTTATTTTTCATATTTTTAAGTCTTGTATTTTCCATTTCTCAGTATTTGCCATTATTTTACAGACTCATGAAAATTGAAAACAGGGAAATAAAGCCATTCTTCTTATAGTAAAAAAATGCTGCTTTGTTTTGTTGCCCGTTTTTTCAGCAGTGTTTCTGTTGCTGCTTAATACCAGAGCATATTAAACAAAATAAAATGTCAGAAGAGAATTCCTTTCATCTTCCAACTCCGTATTTATCTTGATGGGGAATACTTAAAGACTATCAACTAGCTAAGCACTGTTACTCGTATGATGGAGAACCATGCTGTAAAAGGTAGACTTGCTGTTGTAACTTGCTATTTAAGGAAGAAAATGGCAGTGTAAGGTTGCATTCACGGTAGCCTCCTGCATTTGGTTTATTTAAATACAGAAGGAAATATTTGGGAGAGTAAAGTAGAAACAAACTTTATGAATCCCAGATCTAGTTCTCCAGTGTTTACATAAAAATTGCATTTACATGCATTTATTTGTGTTTATGTGCATTTAGACACTTTATGTGTATCTATTCAGCCCCTGGATGCACGAAAAGATATTTTCTCTAAATGCAGTTAAAGTGGATGTAAAGTCACATTCAAAAAGAAAGATACCGTATATACTCATGTATAAGTCGACCCCCCCTACTTTTGCCCACAAAATATGGGAAAACTTATTGACCCGCGTATAAGCCTAGGGTGTGAAATGCAGCAGCCAGAACACAGGGACAGGGAGCCAGAACACAAGGATTTTAGACCAGAACAAAGGGATTTTAGCCAGAACACAGGGATATTAATGCCAGAACACAGGGATATTAATGCCAGGATACAGGGATATTAATGCCAGGACACTAGGATATTAATGCTAGGACACAGGGATATTAATGCATATTAATGCCAGGACACAGGGATATTAATGCCAGGACACAGGGATATTAATGCCAGGACACAGGGATATTAATGCATATTAATGCCAGGACACAGGGATATTAATGCCAGGACACAGGGATATTAATGCCAGGACACAGGGATATTAATGCCAGGACACAAGGATATTAGCCAGGACACAGAGACTGTAGCCAGAACACATAAGGGATGAGTAAGGTAGTTTAGTTTCAGATTAAACAGAGCTGTGCTGCTTGTAACTGTGACTAATCACATTGGAATGTAGAGAATGCTGAGAGAGAGCTGCAGCTCTTCACGGAGATCAGGAGGTGGGTGGGACTGAACAGCTAACATCAGCTTGTCCCGCCCACCTGCTGACATCAAGCTGAAAATCTGACACCTCTCTCAGCATTCTCTGCATTCCAATGTGTTTAATCACACTTACAAGCACAGAACGGCTCTTAGAAGCAGCACGGCTCTGTTTAATGTGAAACTACTGATCACCCACAGACACTGACTCGGGTATAAGTCGAGGGAGGTCTTTTTCAGCACAAAAAATATGCTGAAAAACTCGACTTATACCCGAGTATATACGGTATGTAGTACAGTATCAGTTTTTTCAAAATTATAATGCAAACTCCACTGTGCTGTCACATGTCATCCCCCGTTATTCTACCAGATCTAAGAGAGTACAGTTGGAGGGGCTGAGATTCCCATCTGACGTATGCAAGCTAGCAGAGGGAGTATACATGACCACACAGCAGAGCTGTGCAAGAAGATATTTAGCATTATACTTTTAAAAAAGCTGACACACTGTACTTTATATCTTCCTAAGACAGAGAGGATACAAGTAATCTATATATATATATTGTGGGCGAGATAGTAGACGATCGATATCTGATGCCTCGCATGCGTTCACTTGGGATGGACTAGAGAGAATCCAGCTTGGTTTTTACCAGCTGCCGTGGCAGAGCTAGTTCCAGCTCGGAGTTTCTGGTCCACTCAATTCCTCCTTCAGCTGCTTTAAACGACCGGGAAGAGAACCCACTCTGGCTCTGGCCTGGGACTCAGTATGACTACACTGAGAGGGCTACACACTGAGAGTTTGCTGCTCTAAGGACTGCAAGAGAAAAGGTTTGCATTTGTTTGTTTGGAGGTGTCAGGGACAAGCCCGACATCATATAGAGAGGTATCCTGCTTTGTAGTAGTTTAGCACTGTATGGCAAGGTTTTGTTTTGCTATTTTGTTTGTTTTATGATTTACAACCTTTTACCAAATAAAACTGGCCATATTTTAAGAAAGTTGCCTTCAAGCTGCCTTCTTCCCAGGAAAGGTGATCCACACAAGCTAATTTCCCACTATATATATATATATATATATATATCTATATATAAATATATAGATATATATACAGTATCTCAAAAAAGTGAGTACACCCCTCATATTTTTGTAAATATTTTATTATATCTTTTCATGTGACAACACTGAAGAAATTACACCTTGCTACAATGTAAAGTAGTGAGTGTACAGCTTGTATAACAGTGTAAATTTGATGTCCCCTCAAAATAACTCAACACACAGCCATTAATGTGTAAACCGCTTGCAACAAAAGTGAGTACACCCCTAAGTGCAAATGTCCAAATTGGGCCCAATTAGCCATTTTCCCTCCCCTGTGTCACGTGACTCATTAGTGTTACAAGGTCTAAGGTGTGAATGGGGAGCCCATGTGTTAAATTTGGTGTTATCGCTCTCACTCTCATACTGGTCACTGGAAGTTCAACATGGCACCTCATGGCAAGGAACTCTCTGAGGATCTGAAAAAAGGAATTGTTTCTCTACATAAAGATGGCCTAGGCTATAAGAAGATTGCTAAGACCCTGAAACGGAGCTGCAGCAGGGTGGTTAAGACCATACAGCAGTTTAATAGGACATGTTCCACTCAGAACAGGCCTCACCATGGTCGGCCAAAGAAGTTGAGTGCACGTGCTCAGCATCATATCCAGAGGTTGTCTTTGGAAAATAGATGTATGTGTGCTGCCAACATTGCTGCAGAGGTTGGAGGGGTGGAGGGGTCAGCCTGTCAGTGCTCAGACCATACGCCGCACACTGCATCAAATTGGTCAGCATGGCTGTCGTCCCAGAAAGAAGCCTCTTCTAAAGATGATGCGCAAGAAAGTCCGCAAACAGTTTGCTGAAAACAAGCAGACTAAGGACATGGATTACTAGAACCATGTCCTGTGGTCTGATGAGACCAAGATAAACGTATTTGATTCAGATGGTGTCAAGCGTGTGTCACGGTAACCAGGTGAGGAGTACAAAGACAAGTGTGTCTTGCTTACAGTCAAGCATGGTGGTGGGAGTGTCATGTTCTGGGGCTGCATGAGTGCTCTCGGCACCGGGGAGCTACAGTTCATTGAGGGAATTTAAAATTTCAGGTTTAATACCACTTTAAGATTACATGTGTAGCTCTAGCCTTAAAGTGATACTGAAGTCTTGTTTTTTTTTTTTTTTTTGCTTAATAAACACCAACATGTTATACTTACCTCCTCTGTGCAGTTAGTTTTGCAAAGAGCAGCCCAGATCCTCCTCTTCTCGGGTCCCTCTTCGGCTCTCCTGCCCCCCCCCCAACAAGTACCCCCACAGCAAGCAGCTTGCTATGGGGGTACCCAAGCCAAGCTGCAGGTCTGTGTCTATTCAGACACGGAGTCCTGGCTAGGCCCAACCCCTCTCTCTCCTCATTGGTCCACTGACTTCGATTGACAACAGCGGGAGCCAATGGCGCTCCCCTGCTGTCTCAGTCAAAAAGGAGGAGAGTCCCGGATAGCCGAGTCTCTCCTGCAACATCGCTGGACAGAGATGGGCTCAGGTAAGTATTAGAGGGGCTGAGGTGGGCTGCTGCACACAGAAGGTTTTTTATCATAATGCATAGAATGCATTAAGATAAAAAAAACATTTTGCCTTTATAATCACTTTAAGTCTGGTTTCACACCTGTGCATGGTGGTAACACATGGTAGTATGTGCTTTGTATTGCCATTTTCTGAGAATGTCACCCCAATGCCCAAGTACAGAAGCTGCAAGTGCACCTACACCACAGTGTAGGTGCACATAAGGACTTATTCACATGTGCAATGCTCTCTGAAAAGCAATCCATGTTCAGATGGCTCTCAAGATAGCATTTGACAGGTAGCAAGAAGGCACCTCACCACCTGCTTGAACCCCTTGGACCCCCAAAAGCAAGCCTATTCACTTGAATGGGTTACAATTGGTGGATGTACAATGGGTATAATTTTTTCTACAGCTGCAAAGGTTTACCATCACGGCAGGTGTACACCCCCAGCTGTTGTCTCCACATCATAAAGGGGTAGTGATTGAGGGGTGGTAAAACTCTAATAGTGCAGCCAGTCTCAGTACCAGTGTAGCTAGAATCGGTGTTCCTAATTTGCCTCTTTAATGACTATGTGTCTGCTTGTTGCCTGGACCAATCCTTTGCCCGTATACTGACCATGTCTCTGCCTGCGCCCGAACTGTTCTATCTGCGCTGACTATGTTCCTGTAAATATTTTATCGCCATACTCAGAAGGAGTAGCAGAATGTGTTTTGGGTTGTAATTCTAAGTATGTCCATGCTGCATGTGAGACATATCTACTTAAATTAACCACTTTGTGAAAAAAATAATTTCATTTTCATTCCACATTTTCCAAAAATGTTAGTTTTCAAAATACTTTACCATGCCTCTGTTAAGGGAGAGGGTGGCCAAAAAGTTGGAGAAGCTTTTAAACTAGGTGGTGGGGGGGAAGGGTTCAGAGGAAACAATAACCAGCAG
Organism: Glandirana rugosa; assembly: GCA_018402905.1. Classification (NCBI taxonomy): domain Eukaryota; kingdom Metazoa; phylum Chordata; class Amphibia; order Anura; family Ranidae; genus Glandirana; species Glandirana rugosa. Next base: position 284,922 of record BLSH010184047.1, read on the forward strand.
TGAGCGAAGGTCAGATGGTGCTAATGGAGGCACTAGCGATGATATAACCATAATACCATGCGTCTGTTTTGGGAGAGGATAGCCAAAAAGTTGGAGGGGCTTTTAACCACCTCAATACAGGGCACTTTAACCCCTTTCCTGCCCAGGCCATTTTTCAGCTTTCAGCGCTGTCACACTTTGAATGACAGTTGCACGGTCATACAACACTGTAACCATGTGAAATTTTTTATAACTTTCTTCATACAAATAGAGATTTCTTTTGGTGGTATTTAATCACTGCTGGGATTTTTATTTTTTCCTAAAAAAACAATGTTTTCTTAGTTTCTGTCAGTAAATTTTGTAAATAAGTAATTTTTCTCCTTCACTGATGTGCTCTGATGAGGCTGCACTGATGGGCACTGATATGATGGCACTTATGGGAACTGATGAGGTGGCACTTATGATCACTGATTATGTGGCAATGATGAGGAGGCACTAATATGCTGCACTTATGGGCACTGAGAGGTGGCACTGATATGTGGGACTGATGAGCACTGAAAGGCGGCACTTATGGGGGGCACTGGTGGGCACCGATAGGTGGCACTGATGGGCACTGATAGCCAGCACTGGTGGGCACTGATAAGCGGCACAGATAGGCGACACTGATGGACACTGAATGGCGGCACTAATGGGCATTGATGGGCATTGATGGGTGACACTGATGGGCAGCATGGGTGGGCATTTATGGGCAGCACTGATAGGCAGTACTGATTTGCACTGAAAGCCAGCACTGACTGACATAACTAATGGGCACTGATTGCTGGCACTGGTGGGCATTGATTGCTGGCATTGGTGGGCACTGTTTGTTGGCACTGGTGGGCACTACTTGGTAGCACTTCTAGCACTTTATTGTAATCAAGGCACTGATGATCAGTGCCTTGATTACATCTCTTGCTGTCCCCTGCAAAGAGATGCTGCTGATCGGCTCTCCTCACCACACACTCTGTCAGTGTGAGGCAAGGAGCGCTGATTAACGGCACTTCCTTGTTTACATGTGACCAGCTGTGATTGGACACAGCTGATCATTTTCAGCCCAGAACAAGAGCCGCACCGTCCCTCTGTCATTTGACGGTGGGCGGGTAGCAATCGGTTAAACTAGGTAGTGGGGGGAGGATTCAGAGGAAGTGATAGCCAGCAGAGAGTGAAGGTCAGAGGGTACTAATGGAGGCAATAATGATAACATAACCATAATACCTCAACCCTGGGTGAATGAGTTGGAAAATCAAAGTCACAGCCATTTAGAAAACTTTACAAATAAATCAGATCTGGTCGCAGATGTGCTGCAGGCTATATCCTGGTACAGACACTCAAAGTAGCCGCTGCCTATTTACGGCGCTGGAGCTGAACCGGTTAAACTTTAATGGCCTTATCAAAGGACCAGCAACCTTAGAATACAAAAAATGGAAGTGTATCAGCAAAGAAATAATGCCCATAAACGGTATGTTGGGAGACAGTATTGGAAAACGTTCTAAAGTAATGAGATAGGAAAAAATCCTACTTACATGTAAGACCACATGGCAAATGCGAGTCCATGTCTCCTTAGGCAAGTAATGCACAGAGTGATAGGGGGTGCTGCTTAATATAGTGCTAAGGACCGCCCCTCAACATGAGGATATAACTTTCCAGATGAAAAGGGACAGCCTCTCTATCATATAACAGGTGCAGACCACAGAATGCTACCAGCACCATGTGGAGATCACAAAATGGTGCTGCAAAGGGCCAAAAAGCCACAGGAAGCAGTGTCATACCAGAAATGACATCACTTCCTGTCCACATCACTCCTAAACAGGAAATTATGCCATTGGCAACGTGGAAAGCAGTCTTCACAGGAACCTAGCATATATCCAAATGCTAATTGGAACAAATGAGGCAGCAGAAATTGAGCCTAAGGGTAAAAAATGCATGCAGAAAAAAAAAGCCAAAAGCAAGCAAAGGCTCACACACAACACCAGAGGCAGCTATCCACAGATAAATGTTTAACCTAACAGCTCCTAAGGGAAAAAAAAAAATATTTGAATAAACTAGAATGTATTTTTTTTCTTCTCTTTTAACCTAGCTCCTCAGCCTATGACCCTCCCCACTTCTCCATTGACACTGGGGTTTACAAATTATATGAATTATATCAGAATTATCCAAAGTTCCTACTATCCTGAGATAAAAAAACCCATCACCTATCCCTATTATTAAGATATATTATGTCAAAGTGGAAAGATTAAAGAATGTACATGAATTAGTCTCGATCTAGAAAAGGGGCAAAGCTAATAAAGTCATTAAGGCCTGGGGATATATTAGCTTTTAATGTATAAATCCATTGGGCTTCTACTTGTAACATAGACCAATTGAAGTCCCCTCCATGTGGGGGGATGTATCCTAACCAAGGCCATAAATCTAAGGGTATCCACTTTGTATTTGTCTTTGTGGCAAAATATCTGGCCATGGGGCTGTCCAAAATACCTGTCGTGAGGTCTACTACATGGTCATGTATATGTTGACAAAATTTCCTTTTGGTCTTGCTCACATAGAAAGACCCGCAATCGCAGGTCATTAGATACACTATACCTTTGGCATTACAATTAGTATAGTGCCTAGGTAGAAACACCTCCTCATTAGGAAGTATTATTCCTTTAGTCTGGTTGATATAGCGGCAGTAGTCACAGCTTCCGCATTTGAAGGTTCCTTTTGGCAAACGTGTACATGAGTCGCGTCCCCCATTCGATGAGAAAAGATTAGATGTAAGAGTGTCTTTGATGGATTTGTTACTTTTAAATGTAAGGTTAGGGTTTTTCTTCGACATATTGGCTGATGATAGGGTCCTCAGTTAATATGTGCCAATGCTCATCAAAAATCTTTTGGATATAACCCACCTGACTATTAAATTTGAGGATAGAGTGGATAGTAGAGAGTTCATTAGTATTCTCACCCTGAAAGAGGAGTAAATCCCTAGGGCTATTCTTAGCCCTGAGATATGCCCTCTTCAGGGACTTCCTACTATAACCTTGTTGCAAGAAGCAGTTTTGTAAGGCCTGAGCTTGTTTTTCAAAGTCATTCTCAGTTGTACAGTTTCTGCATATACACAGATATTGTCCCTGTGAAATCCCTTTAATCAAATGATGGGGGTGTGAGCTCTTGTAGTGCAGCAAGGCTGCCGTCGGCTTTCTAAACAGATCCGTCTGGATGCGGCAATCTGCATCCTTACTGATCATAAGATCCAGGCAGGAGAGGGAGTCCGCATGCCAGGTTGAGGTAAATGTCAGATCGAAATTGTTGCAATTAAGCAAGTCTAAAAATATGGACAGTTCCTCACTGGTGCCATTCCAAAATTAGGATGTCATCGATGTACCTTTTCCACAAACCAATGTAGCCAAGGTACATCGAGACATCTTCACGGGCAAAAAGGTCACACTCCCACCCCCCAGGTACAGGTTTGGCATAGGATGGGGCACATGTAGTCCCCACAGCCACCCCCTGCACCTTTACGTAGTAGGAGCCATTGAATATAAAGGCATTATGTGTATGCACGAAATGGAGCATATCGAGTATAAACAAGTTATACTTCATCTGAGTGCTACTCCTTTCCTGTAAAAAAGATGAGAACACCTTGAGTCCCTTGTTGTGTGAAATACTTGAATAAAGGGTTTCCACATCAATGGAGACCGAAATGTGAATGATCTAGAATTGTTAATAAATGTATGGTATCCTTTAAATAAGATGGTAATGATTCCACATGGGGACACAGGTAATCGTCTATTACTTTGCTAGCTTTACTCGTGAGTTACTTGATACCCGACACAATCAGTCTGCCTGGTGGGTTATGGATGCATTTGTGGGCTTTCGGGAGTGCAAAAAAAGGAAGGCATTACAGGGTCTATGATTATATGATAGTCTTGTGTCTTTTTTGTTATCAGATCATTGGTAAAAGCCAAATTTATCATTTTTTCAAAGAACCGTTGGAAAGCAGAAGTCTGAAGTATGGAGATTTTCTTATACCAAAAACGGTTTTGCAAAATTTTGCTGCACATATTGACATAATCTGTGTCTGTCATAATGACCACATTCCCCCCTTTGTCCACCGGTTTAATAACTATTCCCTCTCTGGTTTGGAGGGAATGTGATGCTTGTAATTGGGCTTGGGTTAGGTTCAGTTTGTGAGATTTATAAGTTATCTTTTCCACCTCTTTTTTAACTATATCAGTGAATAGTTTAAACCTAGGGTTTTGTGTACTTGGAAACTTATGAGATTTCTTTTTGTATTCCTGTGCTGTGTGCTTAGAGGCCTGTGCGTCTAACTCCATCTCCTCCATGGTGTCGGCCACATCACGAAATAGGTCCTGTGGATTATCCCACACTCTGCCTTCCTCCTCTAAAAGAGTTAGATCTCTCAAAGCTCTATATTCAGCCCTAGAGTATTTTAGGGGAATCAACCCACCCATCTCTACCTTTTTCGTGGGCTCATGAAACATGGCCTTAAAATTGAGTTTCCGTGCAAATAGCTCAATGTCTTTAATCACAACGAAATGATCTAAATCTGCTGTTGGGCAGAAATTCAGACCCAGTTTAAGAATTTAAATTCCTTGTTTAGAGAATTTCAGCGGAGTTAAGTTCACTATATCAAAAGTGAATGGTGGTGAATGTGCTTTGTCAATTGGTGTCATTAGATGTGTCATTAGATGATTTAGCGGTTTCTGTGTCTGAATGAAAATCCTCTGACATTAAGTTGGATGCGTTGCACGCAAATCCGTGTTCCCCAAAGGGGTCGCATTGGTATGACGTTTAGCAATGGCTCCTCCACCCTTAGGTAGAGGTGTGTAAGGTGTAGCAGAGGAAGCTGAATGTGATTGTGGAGCATAAGTGGGCTGTTGTGTGAACCATCACCTGTACCGTCATGAGTGTGTTGAATTTTCTCGGCCTCGGGAGACCGGGGAAATTTCCGCTTGTATGGACGGCCCATGTATCTGATTTTTTATGCCCGCCACGTCAATTACCACCACCTGAATCTGTCCTCTGGTGTGATTCCTTCGGCCTGGTTGAACCCTGGGGTCTTTGTGTGGAACCTTTAAAAGATAAACTAGAAGATGTAGTGGATGTGTCAGAATTATCGCCAACATCTCTTTGATTTCTAAAATGACCTCCTCGTCTGTTAGATATCCAATTTTTTTTGTGCCATTTATAGGCTTTACCTGTCTTAAAAGATATGGTATCTTGAGAGAACTTCTTATTTTGTTCTGCACTAACTGTTTATAGTACTGATCTATTGATTCTCTCAATTCTTTATCCTGCGTCTTGAAAATAACAGACTCATGAAAATTGGCCAATTTTTGTGAAACTGTCTGTATCTCCTTATTTAGGTCCAGTATATCAATGTCATAGTATTGTTTCAACATGTCCAGCATGTTTAATGAGCATATGGTGGGATTGTGTTCCCACTTCTCTTTAAGAGATGCTTGGGGGTTGTTAACTGTGCGGAAGACTTGAATTCATAATCCTATAGGGATGACTTTGGCATCAATTTAGGATTGGAAAAATTGACTATGCCAAAAAAAAAACGTGACTTATGTTCCAGCGTTTTAGTTGCGTGATCAAGATGGAGACTTCATATTTTTCCTTTCCTTCACCTGTAATCTCTGTCCTGATTTTACGCATGTGTTCCTGCCATACTGAACCATTGTCCAAATCCGAGAACTAATTTGTCCCTATTTCTTTTTTCTTTCTATATACAGATATTTTCACAAAACAAATTAACAGAATTATATATATGTATAGAGTGTCGGTCATGTATATATCACAGAGATAGTATAAACAGACATCAAACAGAGAAAACTATTAACAAATCAGGATGCAAGAACTAATTGCATCCTACATAGAACATGGCATGATACCTATAATCACTATATGTAGGGTATTGTCCCCTGTAAATTGTTTAATAGTTAAGGAGATAGGTGGCATGCCATATATAAATAATCAAATGTTCACATTGGCATCATCCTTGAAATAGTTGCAAATCATAATGGTGTAACCTGGTGTGAGACTTTAAATATGCCAAATGAGAACATACGACTGCAAAAAATTGGTAAAATTTCATATAGATTTTATTGTAGTTTAACAAATCCATAAAATATGTTGAAAACATATCATTAAACAGGACATAAGTACACATTCTAACACTTAAAGATCACAAATCGTCACAAGCACTGGTCAGATGGTGTACGCGTTACGTGGGTTCAGGACCAGGCATGCAAGATACAAGTAGGGTGTTGTACTATAATAGAAAAGTAGAAAGACACATAAATATCCAATTTATTAACAAAAAAAAAAAATATATATATATATATATATATACTGTAATGCAAGTACATCAACAAAAATGTAAAACTACCCACAGTGTCTATATTGAGAGGTGGAAGGGGGGTCAGCGACCAAAGAGAGAGGAAGACATACATATGCAGGGGAAAAAAGGGGGGCTATGTATGGCAATGATAATATTAAAGCTATGTCATATCAATTAAACTAATAGTTACAATAACTACCTCAATATCCAACCAATGCGATAGCAGAGGAGACACTAGACGAAAGCAAAATAATTCATATAGCACACAAAGGGGGGAAAAAAACCAAGGGGTATCTCAAGGTAAAATCACTCACCGGTCCATGAAATGAACAGATCTGAAAAATCATATTGATTATAAGGCATATTTCTAAGACCATGTCATCAAAAGTTACCATCCTAGCATGTAACAATATATAAGCAGAAAAAACAGGAGAAGATTGAGTATTTACCTTGTTACAAGCTGGGGGTTGAGGGAGAGCTCAAAAGGGAACCATATGTATATGGATGAATCAGACGGGTGCATAAAGCAAATAAGCCAACCCAGACAGAGAAAGCCTTCCCTTCCCAGCAGGTAAAACTTGCTTAAACTTTAATGGCCATATCAAAGGACCAGCAACCTTAGAATACAAAAAATGGAAGTGTATCAGCAAAGAAATAATGCCCATAAACGGTATGTTTTAATGGGAGATAGTACTGGAAAATTTTCTAAAGTAAAGAGATAGGAAAAAATCTTACTTACATGTAACACCACATGGCAAATGCGAGTATGCAATAAGAAGTGTAAGAACGCAATCAGGGCGGCTGGAAAACATGATAGATATAGCAGAGGAGAGTAAAAAAAGCAATTTTTAAAATATATTAACAGTAAAAAAGCTTGGCTAGAGCATAAAGTTTGATGAAGGGAAGTTGGTTACAGATGGCAAGGAGAAGGCAAATGTACTAAATGCTTTCTTCTTAGTTTTTACACAGGAAAAGGAGGGGTATAACAACCACGACTGAATTGTTAGTAACACGTCACAGGATGTGTTCTAGTGGCTAACAGAAGGTAGTGTTTATAAAAGACTAGAAGAGCTTAACACAAATAAATCACCAGGAGTCCTCAACGAACTCAGTCAGGTTATAACCAGACTGTTATTCCTAATCTTTAAGGACAGCATACTGACAGGAATAGTACCAGCTGATTGGCGACAAGCGCACCTAGTATCAATATTCAAAAAAGGGCAGGGATATATTCCTGGAAACTACAGGCCTGCCAGTCTAACATCGATAGTATGTAAACTATTGGAGGGGATTATAAGGGACTATATCCAAGAATTTGCTGATGAAAACAGTATCATTAGTAGTATTCAGCATGGGTTTACAAAAAGTCTCTCTTGCCAAACCAATCTGTTAACATTCTATGAGGAGATGAGCTTCCATCTACATAAAGGTAGGCCTGTGGATTTAGTGTATCTGGATTTTGCAAAGGCATTTAATACAGTCCACCATAGACGCTTAATTTACAAACTGTGGCCTGTAGACATGGACCATAGGGTTGGTTCATGGATAGAAAACTGGTTGCAGGGGCGTGTCCAAAGGGTGATGATAAAAAATGTTTACTCAGACTGGTTTGGAGTGGGAAGTGGGGTACTCCAAGGCTCTGTCCTGGAACTAAATCTGTTCAATTTATTCATAAATGACATAGAGGTTGGTATACTGTAAATAGCTCAATCTCAGTTTTTGCTGATGACACAAAAATAAATAGGGCAATAACTTCACAGCAGGATATAGAAACTGTACAAGAAGACCTAAATAAAATAATGGGATGGGCAACTAAATGGAAAATGAGTTTTAATGTTGAAAAATGTAAAGTAATGCACGTGGGGGCTAAAAATATCAATGCAAGTTATTCACTAAGGGGAGGACATCTGGGGGAATCCAGGATGTAGAAAGATCTGGGGGTCCTAGTTGAAGACAGACTGAGCAATAGCATGCAATGTCAAGCCGCAGAAAGCAAAGCTAGCAGACTATTAGCTTGCATTAAAAAGGGAATTTACTCCAGAGATAAAATTATAATTCTGCCACATTATGAAAACTCTGGTTTTGCCATATCTGGAATATTCCGTCCAGTTCTGACCGCCAATCCTCAGAAAGGATGTGCTGGAACTGGAGAGAGTGCAGAAAAGGGCAAAAAAATTAATAAGGTGACTGGAGGAACGACTACAAGCACTAAACGTATTCTTCCTGGAGAAGAGATGCCCAAGAGGAGATATGATAGCGATATACAAATATCTCAGTGGTGATCCCAGTGTAGGTAAGAAACTACTCAGTCTCAGGGAGTATAAGAAGACTCGGGGCCACACAATGAGATTGGAGGAGAAGCAGTTTAACCTTAAGCTGCGTAGTGGGTTATTCACTGTCAGGGTGGTAAGGATGTAGAACTCTCTTCCACAATCGGTGGTGTCAGGAGGAAGTATTGATAGGTTTAAAAAACTTTTGGATGTGCATCTTAGTGAACACAATATACAGGGACATGAACAAGGAGTAGGCGCACGACCCAGTTTCCCTATATTTAACCCAACATAGCAATACAATAGAAAGCTACGAAAATAGTAATAAACATTAGGAACAGTAAAAAGCAGTGTAATTACAAATGACAATCAGACCGTGCAGATGTCTATGATAATCTTGCACAAAGGGCAGCCTCATAGATGAACTGGAGCCAGGTTCAAAACAACTGTGAAAAGCAAAGGTAAAGGTGCCTCTGAGTGTAGACTGTAAAAGATATTTATTAAAAGTAGTTACAGGTGGCAACTCACAAGATTGAAGATAAAAGAAGGTACATCAAAATATATATATATATATTATGCCTGAAGAAGGGACGCAGCTATCATACCACTCATAGCACTCATGCCCAGCAAACATGTCGCATTCCGGTGACGTCATCCCTGCCCGCCATTGAGGATCTGCCATCCAAGCCTCGCTTTGGCTCCCATAGACACACGGCCGTGTTCTACCATCTCAGGAAGCCGCAGCCTCCACACAGCTATCAGCCTGGTGAATCAAGGGATGGACATAATCACAACGGACATATATATAGATATATATATTCTGATGTGCCTTCTTTTATCTTTGATCTTGTGAGTTGCTACCTGTAACTAGAGTTGAGCGAACCCGGACTGTAAAGTTTGGGTCCGTACTGGACTTTAGGGTGTCCGTGCCCCGAACCCGGACATTTGAAAAAAAGTTTGGGTTTGGTATTCGGGTATTTTTGGCGCCTTTTCACTAGTTTGCTAGAAGCCATCACAGCCATGCCTACTAATGGCATAGCTGTGATTGGCCAGTGCATCATGTGACCCAGCCTCTATATGAGGCTGGAGTCACGTAGCGCCGCATGTCAGATCGTCTCAGACTAGAGTAGGGAGAGCTTCATGGTGGTGCTGTGAGGGAAAGATTAGCGTTCACAACCATCTCAGACTGCATTAGGGAGACCTTCATTGCGGTCCTGTGAGGGAGACATTAGTGTTCAGAACCATCTTATAGTGCATTAGGGAGACGTTCCTGTCTGTGCTGTGAGGGAGACATTAGCCTTCAAAACCATCTTATAGTGCATTAGGGAGACGTTCCTGTTGGTGCTCTGAGGGAGAGATTATCATTCTAAAAACATCTATTACTGCATTAGTGACAGGTTCCTGTTGGTGCTCTGAGGGAGAGATCATCATTCTAAAACCATCTACTACTGCATTAGGGACAGGTTCCTGTTGGTGCTCTGAGGGAGAGATCATCATTCTAAA
>BLSH010184047.1:295068-307746 GCA_018402905.1 Glandirana rugosa
ATTAGAGGGGGAGTCTTTTCTACTACTGCATTAGTGACAGGTTCCTGTTGGTGCTCTGAGGGAGAGTTTATCATTTTAAAACCATCTACTACTGCATTAGGGAGAGGTTCCTGTTGGTGCTCTGAGAGAGAGTTTATCATTCTAAAACCATCTACTACTGCATTAGGGAGAGGTCCCTGTCAGTGCTGTGAGGGGGAGATTATTGTTCTAAAATCATCTCATACTGCAGTAGGGACAGGTTCCTGTCGGTGCTGTGAAAGACAGATTATCGTTCTAAAATCATCTCTGGTGTGAGCGGTGGAGAGGTTCCTGCTGCTGGTGTGAGCGGTGCATTTCTTGCACAAAAATAAAAAGTGCATCTACAATTTTCTTTTTTTTTTTAAAAAAAAAGAATAATTTATTATTCTTTTTTTTTTAGTATTAATAAATAGTGCTACATAGTACATTTGTGTCCAGAATGAGGAGAGCGTCAAATAATGGACGTGGTCGTGGTCCATGCTGGTGCTGCTGGTGTTGGTGGTGTTGCTGAAGCTCCTGTTGCAAGGAGAGGACGTGGTCGATCTTTGCCAGCTGCACGCACAAGTGAAACACCTTCCTCAGGTAGCCGACAGAACCTTCAACGTTATATGGTAGGCCCGAATGGTGAGTCCAGAACAAGTACAGGCGATAGTAGATTGGGTGGCTGACAATGCCTCCAGTTCCTTCACATTGTCTCCCACCCGGTCCCTTGATGAAAGCTCAGAGTTGGCACCTGAACACCATGGCCATCTGTCTTTCAACTCAGCCCCTTGTAAATTAGCCAAGCAGTCTGAGCCCCAAGTCATGCAGCAGTCTCTTATGCTTTTTGATGACTCTGCTAGTGTGCTTTCCGTGGGCCATCCACATAGCCCTGCCCCAGAAGTGGAAGACATTGAGTGTACCGATGCCCAACCACTTCTGTTGCAGGATGAGGACATGGAAACACCACCGCAGCACGTCTGTGATGATGTCAACTGCTGCGGCTTTCCTCAGTGTGCAGACTGACAAGGAGGGCAGTGGTGAAGCGTGGGTGGAAGATGATGTGGAGGATCCTTAATTCCATCACTGGAGCGTGATCGGAAGATACGCAACTACAAGCGCACGCTGCTAGACGCGCTGCTGAGGGCATTCCCAAATGGCACAGGGGGCTCTGTGGAAGCACAAGGCGAAGGCGGAGGAGGAGGAAGAGGTCGCCAACGCAGCTTTGGCACCGCCAGCACCTCAGAAGGCAGGGTTAGCATGGCCGAAATGTGAAAAAGCTTTGTCAGCAGCCCGCCACAACAAACAGCACCACCAGCTGATAGGCAATGTCTTAGCAGGAGGCAGCATTTCAGCAACATGGTGGAACAGTATGTGTGCATACGCCTACACGTACTGACTGATGGGTCTGCCCCATTCAACTTCTGGGTCTCCAAATTGGGCACATGGCCTGAGCTTGCCCTTTATGCCTTGGAGGTGCTGGCCTGCCCTGCAGCCAGTGTATTGTCTGAACGTGTGTTTAGCACGGCAGGGGGTGTTATCACAGACAAGCGCAGTCGCCTGTGCACAGCCAACGTGAACAAGCTAACGTTTATTAAAATGAACCAGGCATGGATCCAACAAGACTTGTCTGTACCTTGTGCAGAATAGACATTTATACCAGCCTCACACAGCCATTGGTATACTTGTTTTTTTGAATATGTCTCAATATTTTGGGGGCTACCCCAATTAGAAAACAAAACAAACAAACAAATAACAGTGTTGGCTACCTCCTCCGCCACCGCCACTTCCACCTACACTGCCACGGTCATGGCCTAGTCAACCTCTAGGCTCCTACTCCACATACACCTCCTCCTCCCATTTAAATTTTTTTTTGATTTTAAGTTATTTCCCTTTCCACATTTGGTTTTAGGGCACTTGCCCTACTCCTTACCCCCATTTTGCTTCCTTTTGCAGCCCTCTAGCCCTTTCCAGGACTTTTTTTTAGCCATTTTTGTGCCCAAAAGTTCGGGTCACCATTGACTTCAATGGGGTTCGGGGCCCGGGTTCAAGTTCGGGTCAAGTTCGGTACCAAACCCAAACTTTTCCGCGAAGTTCGGCCGAACCAGATGAACCCAAATATCCAGGTGTCCTCTCAACTCTACCTGTAACTACTTTTAATAAATATATTTTACAGTCTACACTCAGAGGTGCCTCTCCCTTTGTTTTTTGCAATATACAGAGAAATGGGAAATGATAATCGACACACATACACCAAGTACACAGGTTGAACTGGATGGACAAGTGTCTTTATTCAACCTTACCAACTATGAAACTATAATATTACAAAGTGTTTATTTTCAGCAGTGGCTCCTCCATAGAGGGCTCTAGTGTGCCACCCCCCATGATCCCCCCCACTGATTTCTCAAAAAGAAAAAAAAATATTGGCCACTGAGACATAGCTGTCCTGTTTTTTTTGAGAGATTTGCTGTCAGCTGACAGAAATTCCCAAAGCCCATTTGTCAGCCATTAAAGTGTATAGGTGTGCGCAAGCGAGGGAAACATCTATACACTGAATAGGCTCTGGCCTCAGTCAGGCGGGGGTGGGACTGGCAGACATGCTGGTGCTGGGACTGAACGCATGCACACCTGTGATTCCCGCTGACCGAGGGAGAGAGAACAGCCTGACAAGTCCCCTGAGGTAAGTTCTTAATTGCTGTGCTGTGTACTGGTCTGTAATACCTGAGTACTGGTCTGTAATACCTGTGTACTGGGCTGTAATACCTGTGTGCTGGGCTGCAATACCTGTGTACTGGGCTGTAATACCTGTGTGCTGGGCTGTAATACCTGTGTACTGTGCTGTAATAGATTTGTGTGCTGGGCTGCAATACTTGTGTACTGGGCTGTAATACATGTGTACGGGCTGGCTGCAATACCTGTGTACTGGGCTGCAATATCTGTGTGCTGGGCTGTAATACCTGTGTACTGGCTGGCTGCAATACCTGTGTACTGGGCTGTAACACCTGTGTACTGGTCTGTAATACCTGTGTCCTGGGCTGCAACACCAGTGTGCTGGGCTGCAATACCTGTGTACTGGCTGGCTTTCAGTACCTGTGTACTGGTCTGCAATACCTGTGTCCTGGGCTGCAACACCAGTGTTCTGGGCTGCAATACCTGTGTACTTGCTGGCTGCAATACCTGTGTAATGGACTGTAATACATATATACTAGCTGGCTGCAATACTTGTGTACTGGCTGGCTGCAATACCTGTATACTGGACTGTAATACATGTGTACTGGCTGGCTGTAATACCTGTGTACTGACTGGCTGCAATACCTGTGTACTGGGCTGCAATACCTGTGTACTGTCTGGCTGCAATACCTGTGCATTGGTCAGTAATACCTGTGTACTGGGCTGTAATACCTGTGTGCTGGGCTGTAATACCTGTGTACTGGCTGGATGCAATACATGTGTACTGACTGGCTGCAATACTTGTGTACTGGGCTGCAATAACTGTGTACTGGGCTGTAATACATGTGTACTGGCTGGCTGCAATATCTATGTATTGAGCTGCAATATCTGTGTACTGGGCTGCAATACCTGAGTACTGGCTGCCTGCAATACCTGTGTACTGGGCTGCAATACCTGTGTACTGGCTTGCTGCAATACATGTGTACTGGGCTGTAATACATGTGTACTGGCTGGCTGCAATACCTGTGTACTGGGCTGCAATACCTGTGTGCTGGCTGGAATACCTGTGTACTGGGCGGCAATACCAGTGTACTGGGCTGCAATACCTGTGTACTGGCTGCATGCAATACCTGTGTTCTGGCTGAAATACCTGTGTACTGGCCTGTAATACATGTGTACTGGGCTGCAATACCTGTGTACTGGCTGGCTGCAATACCTGTGTACTGGCTTGCTGCAATACATGTGTACTGAGCTGTAATACATGTGTACTGGCTGGCTGCAATACCTGTGTACTGGCTGACTGTAATACATGTGTACTGGCTGGCTGCAACACCTGTGTACTGGCTGGCTGCAATATCTGTATACTGGGCTGCAATACCTGTGTACTGGCTGGCTGCAATACCTGTGTACTGGGCTGTAATACTTGTGTACTGGCTGGCTGCAATACCTGTGTACTGGCTGGTTACAATACCTGTGTACTGGCTGTAATACCTGTGTACTGGTCTGTAATATCTGTGTACTGGCTGCAATACATGTGTACTGGCTGCAATACCTGTGTACCGCCTGTGGCTGCAATACCTGTGTACTGGCTGTAATACCTGTGTACTGGGCTGGCTGCAATACCTGTGTTCTGCCTGTGGCTGCAATACCTGTGTACTGGGCTGTAATACATGTGTACTGGCTGGCTGTAATACCTGTTTACTTGATGGCTGCAATACATGTGTACTGACTGTAATACCTGTGTACTGGCTGTGGCTGTAATACCTGTGTACTGGCTGTAGTACATGTGTACTGGCTGGCTGCAATACCTGTGTACTGGGCTGTAATACATGTGTACTAGCTGGCTTCAATACCTGTGTACTGGGCTGTAATACATGTGTACTGGCTGGCTGCAATACCTGTGTACTGACTGGCTGCAATACCTGTGTACTGGACTGCAATACCTGTGTACTGGCTGGCTGCAATACCTGTCTACTGGTCATTAATACCTGTGTACTGGGCTGTAATACCTGTGTGCTGGGCTGTAATACCCTCATACTGGCTGGCTGCAATACCTGTGTACTGACTGGCTGCAATAACCGTGTATTGGGCTGCAATACATATGTACTGGGCTGTAATACATGTATACTGGCTGGCTGCAATACCTGTGTACTGGGCTGCAATACCTATGTACTGAGCTGCAATACCTGTGTGCTGGCTGCAATACCTGTGTACTGGGCTGCAATACCAGTGTACTGGGCTGCAGTACCTGTGTACTGGCTGGCTGAAATACCTGTGTACTGGGCTACAATATCTGTGTACTGGGCTGTAATACATGTGTACTGGATGGCTGCAATACCTGTGTACTGGGCTGCAATATCTGTGTACTGGGCTGCAATACCTGTGTACTGGCTGGCTGCAATACCTGTGTACTGGTCTGTAATACATGTGTACTGGCTGGCTGCAATACCTGTGTCCTGGGCTGCAGTACCTGTGTACTGGGATGTAATACATGTGTACTGGATGGCTGCAATACCTGTGTACTGGCTGGCTGCAATACCTGTGTACTGGGCTGCAATACATGTGTACTGGCTGTAATACCTGTGTACTGGCTGTGGCTGCAATACCTGTGTACTGGCTGCATACCGTGTTACTGGCTGATATATACTCCACCTGTGATGCTGAGCTGTATACTTCTGACACAATATGTGGAATACAGGGGAACGGAGTGGGTGGATTCTATAAAGGGTGGGGCTTATGAGAAGTAGGAGGAGTCAAAAAGGAAGGGCGGGGGCCTTGTGCCCCCCATCCTAAAACTTCACCAGCTGCCACTGTTTATTTTGTCATTCTTCAATTACTGCTCTAAAACTTATCTCAAAGAAATGGTGCAAAAGCTGACAAAAATGTTTTTACGCTTATGCTCTTGAAGATCTTTATTAACTTCAGAAACTTTGAGGGAACAGAAAATGTAAAGCTAAACTCCACCCTTACCTTCATTCTTGAACAGTCGGACAGGCTACTCTCCTGTACTCAAAATGTTTAGTCTGGTTTTACTCTATACTGTGACCTTCTCACAGTGTGCATTAGAAGTTACAGCAAGTCAGAGCCCACCTCATTTCCCGGCTGGAGGACATCCAACATCATCTAGCCTTTTCCTCCCTAGTCTGACTGTCCCTGGCCAGCGGCTTCAGCTCTCAATCATGGAGGCTCAGCATCTAATGTATGCTTTACCTAGGGTGGTCTGCTTGCAAATCTGCTTAAGAACTCCCACTCCTCCAGACATTTACCCATCAAGGCAATTTGATAGTGGCATAACTCCTCCAAAGTACCAGCCCACTGCTTGCATCACACCTGAGGGCTCTTTTTGGAATGTTATGTACACACTCTGCTGGCCCTTCCCGCCAGCCATGATGGGAAATGAAGGGCATAGAGAAGAACAGAAACATACTGATAATCATGTCTAAAATAAGGTACATACTGAATACAGATTGTATTATTTAAATTATTCAATAGCATGTTGATAAGGCAGGGAGGAAGGAACCGGGGAAGATAAAATATAAGCAGAATAATTTTCAGCTTTAAATCTTATGTTATGCTTACATTGGGTTTTAAAAACTCTATGTTAGTGGCAGAAATAAAAATAAATGACTGAAGTGTCATAAGATTATCACAAACCAGTGATTCTCCATTGTTTTTTTTCTGGACCTTAATCTATATAAAATCATAACAGGCACCTAGGGCTACACCAGGATCTCTTCAAGTGTAATATCTCAACTCCATACTGCCAATATGGAAGCTAGGAGAGTTGTTCTCCAATTGGATACCCAACATCTATCCCTACATAAGGTTCATATTTTTTTGCATGTAGTTTGTTTTTATTAAGTATTGTTATATAAATATGCTTCTAAAAAAGCCCATTCATGAAAATATAACAATAAATAAGTGAGCGGCACTCTCTTGGGGAAGTCAGTGTGATGAAACACATTGGGCAGGAAAAACATCATAGTGAAGTTATCTAGTAAGGAAGTGCACACACGAGGAGAGGGTGTGGTGTGCATTTTCTTGTATGACTTTTTAGTAATATATTTTATTAAAAGCAATTAGCATTACTATGGTCTCCACATTCTTTGTTATATAATACATATAGTATTTATACCGCTGGAGTTGGGAAAACAGAAATAAGGAAAGAACAGCAGTCCTTTTTTTTCCATATGGAAATATCCATAAGTGCGACTAGACCAACTTATTAAAATAAGAGACCAAGGTTATTTGGTGAGTTGAACTCCAAAAGGCGTTGGGGTGTTTTCAGGTGAAGGTTGCCATAAGGTTGAGGTTTGAAGGAGTAGATGGAAGATCTCCTCTCGCATTGCTGCACTTTATGTTCGTTTTGTCACATATATATTTACTGCACTTTATTGAAGATTTGTCACTTGTGTATATACACAAATGAACTTGATGTGGATTTGACATGGACAATCACTTATGCATTTTGATACATACACATTTCCAATTTATTAATATATGAAATGGTTTGAAAATTGTATTTATTATTAAATATGATTCATATTAATATTATACAGTATATTTGTTTAATATATTTGTTTACAATATTTGATACTTTAGATGATATCATAGGTAAGGGTATGTTATATATTTTGGGAAGGGGAGTGCAGTATATATTTTCACTATTACGTACAGCATATTGATGAAAAAGCGGTTGATTGATTTAATAAGATGCAGCAGCATCTGGAATTTAAACAAATTAAATGGATGAGCACGTGGTATGTCATGGAATGGTAGCAGCAGACATTCATCTTATGTCGTTCTAGGGAAAATATGAGAAGTGTAGGAATTTGTCTGAACAAAAGCCAAAATACACTTTTAGAGCACGTTTAGTTGATTAATAGAACAATAAAAGTATTTTTGGCCATTAAAGCTATTCAGATCTGTGCCACCTATTGCGTGCATGTGTTTTCTGTATACTCTTTTCTCACTAGAATTATATGTGAACTGTTTCCAAAATAATAGTATATAACTAACTAGGCATATATATTTTATGTTGGTTTATTTAGTAAATAAGAGACACTATTTTTTATAGCACAACAAATTAAGTCTCAGAATACATTTCATATCCAATCTGTCCCATGAGATCTTTTCTTTTGGGTAAAATGATGACACTAAAATACTACAAGAGTGATCATTACCAAGGACTGCATCCTGAAACCTCAAAAATATTATTCTGTCCAGTTATGAGGAAATAGTTTAGATTGGAGGTCAAACAGCAAATTACATTATTCCAGAGGTTTAAGGTCCAAAGAAAGGCATAAAAAATAAACAGAATCAGTCTGTCTTCAAGAACAGCCTTTGCAAGACAGCTTGACCAGAATCATTTTTTTTCACCTTGGCACAATTTACAGTAATGTCTTCCTCTTCCAAAACCTTTCATACAACATCCAGTTCCAGCCAAACTGAAACCATTTGTATTATGCTATTTGCCATTTGAATGGTTTAAGTAAAGCCATGGCAGTTCTAGTAATAATATACTGAATGTAAGAGTCAAATTCAGCTTTTTGCCATTTACAGATTTTTCTTTTTTGTTTCCAAAAAAAAAGGCAGGCAGAGCCGTATTATTATTAATTAATAATTAAACAATAATGCAGCATTCTTCCTCCAGCTGACCCTTCCTTTTTACAGATGTACCTTGTATTGTTCTGTACAGCCAACTTGGTAAAAGCAGGGTTTTGCATCCTCATATCAAAGCCTCCAAAAGTAATCAGAACTGTAGTAACATCATCAGATATCATTTCAAATCTCATGAGACTAGCAGTCAGAGACATCAGTGCCTTAATCACACACTACAGATCTACAGCTATGGGGCTATAGGCACAGCAATGCCAGACACTCATATTCCTGGATATAACCTATTTTTTTAGGAGGAATTTCAGAAAAAAATATATACTTTCAAGAATAATGCTTAGGCACAATCAATGTCTAAATGACCTCTATATCATAGCAAATCTTAACTTTTTTTTAGATCAGTTCCACTTTAGGTAACAAAGTAAGGTATTCTATTAATTTTGTTTTTACGACCTGAAAAATGTAGACACACACTATATTGTCAAAAGTATTGGGACACCTGCCTTTACACACACATTAACTTTAATGGCATCTTAGTCTTAGTCCTTAGGATTCAATATTTTGCAGCTATAACAGCTTCATCTCTTCTGGGAAGACTGTCCCCAAGGTTTAGGAGTGTGTCTATGGGAATGTTTGACCATTCTTCCAGAAGCACATTTGTGAGGTCAGGCACTGATGTTGTACGAGAAGGCCTGGCTCACAGTCTCCGCTCTTATTCATCCCAAAGGTGATCTATCGGGTTGAGGTCAGAACTCTACCCCAAACTTGCTCATCCATACTATATTGGCAAAAGTGTTGGGCAATCCCTCCAAATCATTTTCTAGAGGGGGGATTATGATGTGGAGTTGTTTTTCAGGGGTTGGGCTTGGCCCCTTAGGTCCAGTGAAGGGAACTCTTAAGGCATCAGCATACTAAAACATGTTGAATAATTTCATGCTCCCAACTTTGTGGGAACAGTGTGGGAATGGCTCCTTCCTGTTCCAACATGACTGTGCATCGGTGCACAAATCAAGCTTCATAGAGAAATGGATGAGCGAGTTTGGGGTGGAGGAACTTGACTGGCCTGCACAGACTCCTGACCTCAACCCGATAGAACACCTGTGGGATGAATTGGAGCGGAGACTGCGAGCCAGGCCTTCACATCCAACATTAATGCCAGACCTCACAAATGCGCTTCTGGAAGAATGGTCAAACATTTCCATAGACACACGCCTAAAACTTGTGGACAGCCTTCCCAGAAGAGTTGAAGCTTTTATAGCTGCAAAGGGTGGCAAACTCAATATAAAACCCTACGGACTAAGACTGGGATGCCATTAAAGTTCATGTACGGGTAAAGGCAGGCGTTCCAATACTTTTGACAATATACTGTGTTTCCCCGAAAATAAGCCCAGGTCTTATTTTAATTTTGGCAACAAAAGACACAGTAGGGCTTATTTTCAGGGTAGGTCTTACCATTAGATGTGCTGTCTTCTCTTCCCCTCTCCCTTCCTGCCTGTCAGGAATACCCAGTGTGAACCGAGTTAAAATGCTTGTAAAATCCTATAATCCACTCTATTACATTAATATATGATGTACAATGTGTGTGTTTCTGTAATATAATTGTATCAAATACATTCATTCGGTGCTTCTGTGACCTGCCGGAGCTCTCTTCTCAGCTCTGAGCACTGCAGAGGGGGGGGGGGTGAGATCCCACGCTGACAGCTGGGTGAAGGGGAGGAGATCCGTGGTAGGGCAGCTGTGTGCCGAGTGGCGCTGTACCGAAGGTATTTGACACAATTATATTTCAGAAACACACACATTGTATATTATATACTACTATAATAGAATGGATCATAGGATTTTACAAGCATTTTAAACTAGGGCTTATTTTCAGAGTAGGGTTTATATTGCAGCCCTCCTGGAAATTAACAATAGGTCTTATTTTTGGGGTAGATCTTATTTTCATGGAAATACGGTAGTGTATCATTTTGCATAATGCCTAATATGGATTTGCTTAATACACATACAAAAACATCTTCATTCTACTTTTTCAAAATACATCTGTAGGTGGTCTACATTACCCAAATTCATGCTGAGTGACACTACAGAAAGTTTAATATCTGTACATTTTATTTTATGCTGAAAGGTAGTGAAGTTGAAAAGGTAAATGAAGTGGCATAATCTGTTTTCACTTGCATTCAGCGTAATGCTGAGTTCTCCATCTTCCAATTATCCAAATGCCCATTTTAACCACTGGCCACTTAAACCTCTTAACAACCAGACCAATTTTCAGCTTTCAGTACTCTTACACTTTGAATGACAATTACTCAGTCATGCAATTCTGTACCCAATTTCACACAAATAGAGCTTTCTTTTGATGGTATTTAATCACCACTGGGTTTTATATTTTTTGTGCTATAAATGAAAAAAGACAGAAAATTCTGTAAAAAATTGCATTTTTCTTCGCTTCTGTTATAAAATTTTGCAAACTAGTAATTTTTCTTCATACATTTTGGTCAAAATGTATACTGCTACACATCTTTGGTAAAAAATAACCCAAATTGGTGTATATTATTTGGGCTTTGTGAAGGTTATAGCGTCTACAAGCTATGGTGCCAATCACTGAAAATTGATCACACCTGATATACTGACCACCTATCTCGTTTCCCGAGACCCTAACAAGCCAGGAAAGTACAAATATCCCCCAAATTACCCCATTTTGGAAAGTAGACACTCCAAGATATTTAGTAAGAGGCATGCTGAGTTTTTTTAAGTTGGCATTTTTACCCACAATACTTTGCAAAATGAAGATTTTTTTTTCACAAAATTGTCATATTAACAGGTTATTTCTCACACACAGCATATGCATACCACAAATGAGACCCCAAAATACATTCTGCTGCTCGTCCCTAGTATGGTTATACCCCATGTGTGAGACTTTTCCACAGCTTGACCACATAGAGAGGCCCAAAATGCAGGGAGCACCATCAGGTGTTCTAGGGGCATAAATTTCAAATATATTTTGACTACCTATTACACTAGTGTGAGGCACTGAAGTGGCATGGATGGGCACTGTAGTGGCATGAATGTGGCATGGATGAGAACTGATGTGGCATGGATGAGCATGAATGAGGCATAAATGAGCCGTGGATTGGGATGGTTGAGCACAAATGGGGATGGCTGAGCATGGATGGGGATGGCTGAGCATGAATGGTGATGACTGAGAACAGATGGAGATGGCTGAGCATAGATGGGGATGACTGAGCACGTATGGGGATGATTGAGCATGGATGGGAATGACTGAGCACAGATGGGGATGATTGAGCACAGATGGGGATGACTGAGCACAGATGGGGATGACTGAGCACGGATGGGGATGACTAATGGATGGCTGAATTGATGGGGATGACGGATGGATGGCTGAACGGATGGGGATGAGGGATGAATGGCTGAACAGATGGAGATGACGGATGGTTGGCTGAATGGATGTGGATGACGGATAGATGGCTGACTGAGCATGGCTGGATAGGTGAACATGGATGGGGATGGATGTCTGATCATGGATGGATGGATGGGGGTGCAGACTGGCACATAGCAGCACTGTGGGCACTTCAGATCCTCTGCCCCCAGTGCTGCTGCATCTTATCTCTCCCCCTCTCCTCTCACACTGCACCGATCGGTGCGAAGAGGGCAAAGACAAGCTGGCTTGTTTACATGTGATCGCTCCGTCATTTGACGGAGAGATCACGTGGTAAAGAGCCGCTAACGATCCGTGAAGGCACCCAGCGGTCACAGATGTACCCGGGTGCGTGCCCCAAGGGGTGCACGGAATGCATGTTCAAGGGAGGACGTCACTGTATGTCTTCTCAGAATTAAGAAACCACCCTGTAGCTGTCAATTGGCTATAGGGCGGTTGTTAAGTGGTTAATAAAAAGAGGCTACAGTCACTTTATGATCCTTCTCTCTTATTATCTTTACTTTCCAGGGTCCTTATTCGGATATCCACATGACTTCCTGCTTGACATGCACACGTCCTATTGGTGGAGACAACACTTCTAACAACCAGATCCTCTCTCATAGGCTGCAGAGGCAGGAGAACACATGGAGATAAAGAGGGGGCATGTGCCCATAACGATAATGTTCGGAGAAAAATAACTGGTCCCCAAGTCAGAAAATTAGCTAGGCTCATAGAGCAAGCTAGGACTTTGATCCATTAAACTGCAAAATGCATACAAAGAGGTGTTTGGAATCAAGGCTAAGAGGTAAAATAATTGATGCACATAGCTTTTCATTTTTCCTGGAGTTGAGCTTCAAATAACACTTAATCCTAAATCTAAGTAGAAAGTAAGGGAAGATGTAATAACAATGTCAATGCTGACCACATGCGGAGGAATTTGCCATTTTAAAAATACATAC
>BLSH010184047.1:338063-345563 GCA_018402905.1 Glandirana rugosa
CTTTTCTATATTATTTTATAAATATTTTTACACTCCCCACTTGAGTGAAAACATTCTATGACATATATCGTAAGTATGGTAACTGAAACACATGGGACCTTTCACATATTGCTAAAAGTTGAAAGACCCAAACAAACAGTGTATTGTCAAAAGTTATTTTTGTTAAACTAAATTTCTACTTTCGCAAGGGTATTCTCCACTCCCTCGTCAATGTGGACTTGTGTTTTATCTTCTCAAAAAGTGAACACCTTCAAGAATTAATCTCAACTCGCTTGGGCCTGACATTTCAAGCCCAGGCATGACTTGAAACCCCACAGGCCCTGGGCCTCTTACCCACATTTTCCTTCCTTTTGCAGACCTCTAGGACCTTCCTGGGCTTTTTTACAGCATTTTAAAGATTTTTCATTAAAATTACCAGAACCCCGGACTCGAACCCGGATTTTTTTTGAAAAGTCCGGGTCCGGGTCCCGGACACCCCAAAGTTCAGTACGGACCCGAACTTTACAGTCCGGGTTCGCTCAACTCTAATTAAGAACTTCCACAAGTGAAAAACTCTTCTATTTTGTGTTCAGGTGTAACTGCTCCCTCACCTCTTATGGGAACGCTTTCATCTTTAAATCAAATTGTTTTTATTGAAAACTGTTATGTGACAAACAAACCCAGAAAGTTGAAAATCGTTATACACTTTCCAGGGTACACAAAGTCAATGGTATGAATGCTATATACAGTATCTTACAAAAGTGAGTTCACCCCTCACATTTTTATAAATATTTTATTATATCTTTTCATGTGACAACACTGAAGAAATGACACTGCGCTACAATGTAAAGTAGTGAGTGTACAGCTTGTATAACAGTGTCAATTTGCAGTCCCCTCAAAATAACTCAACACACAGCCATTAATGTCTAAACTACTGGCAACAAAACTGAGTACACCACTAAGTGAAAATGTCCAAATTGGGCCCAAAGTGTCAATATTTTGTATGGCCACCATTCTTTTCCGGCACTGCCTTAGTCCTCTTGGGCATGGAGTTCAACAGAGCTTCACAGGTTGCCACTGGAGTCCTCTTCCGCTTCTCCATGACAACATCACGGAGCTGGTGGATGTTAGAGACCTTGGGCTCCTCCACCTTCCATTTGAGGATGCCCCACAGATGCTCAATAGAGTTTGGGTCGGGAGACATGCTTGGCCAGTCCATCACCTTTACCCTCAACTTCTTTAGCAAGGCAGTGGTCGTCTTGGAGGTGTGTTTGGGGTTGTTATCATGTTGCAATACTGCCCTGCAGCCCAGTTTCTGAAGGGAGGGGATCGTGCTCTGCTTCAGTATGTCACAGTACTTACTGGCATTCATGGTTCCCTAAATGATCTGTAGCTCCCCAGTGCCGGCAGCACTCATGCAGCCCATGACCATGACACTCCCACCACCATGCTTGACTGTAGGCAAGACACACTTATCTTTGTACTCCTCACCTGGTTGTCACCACACATGCTTGACATCATCTGAACCAAATAAGTTTATCTTGGTCTCATCAGACCAAAGGACATGGTTCTAGTAATTCATGTCCTTAGTCTGCTTGTCTTCAGCAAACTGTTTGCAGGCTTTCTTGTGCATCATCTTTAGAAGAGGCTTCCTTCTGGGACAACAGCCATGCAGACCAATTGTTAAACCGCTGCATGGTCTTGCTGCAGCTCAGTTTCAGGGTCTTGGCAATCTTCTTACAGCCTAGGCCATCTTTATGTAGAGCAACAGTTCTTTTTTTTTTCAGATCCTCAGAGAGTTCTTTGCCATGAGGTGCCATGGTGAATTTCCAGTAACTAGTATAAGAGAGTGAGAGCGATAGCACTAAATTTAACACACCAGCTCCCCATTCATACCTGAGACCTTGTAACACTAACGAGTCACATGACACCGGGGAGGGAAAATGGATAATTGGGCCCAATTTGGACATTTTCACTTAGGGGTGTACTCACTTTGGTTGCCAGCGGTTTAGACATTAATGGCTGTGTGTTGAGTTATTTTGAGGAGACAGCTAATTTACACTGTTATTAAAGCTGTACACTCACTACTTTACATTGTAGCAAAGTGTAATTTCTTCAGTGTTGTCACATGAAAAGATATAATAAAATATTGACAAAAATGAGAGGGGTGTACTCACTTTTGTGAGATACTGTATATATTAGACTGTATATATTTTAAGACCCCACATCAAGTGTACTATACACCGTACGTACACCCATGAATGCACTGATATATAGTGTACACGTAATACACTGTGTGGGTATATACATATATATATATATATATATTGTACAGGACGCCAAGGTTGGGTCCTTAAACGGGTGCTATATAGCACCAATATTTGGTTTATGGTCCCTTTAAGGGAAGTGTGGACGTATTCAGGGGGTCACCCGAAATAGGTGAGGATTCCCGGGATAGCCAGATTGAAGAGAGGACTGACTTGCAGTTCTCTCTGTGTTAATAGAGAGCTGTTTGGGACCCGGGATTTTGGAGGCCCAGGAGTGATATTCAGGTGGGAAATGGGCCTCCACCCCTGACTCCAGCAAACACAGGGTTAAGAGTCTCCAGGAAACAGCTTTTAAGAACAGGAAGTAATGTTAGAGGCGGTAAGGAGGAGCTGCGGAGAGACACCTGTGTTTGGAGAGCTGTGAGGTTGCTGTATGCTGAGAAAAACAACCAACAAGGACTGTGCTGAGACCCTGGGGTGAAGCCCGTCCACAAACTGTAGGTGCCTGTGTATTTTTTTCATTGACATTGTGCTGAAGACAAGCGGATTTTCTTTTATGTTTTCATTTCTGATATGCTGCTGGAAGCCTTGTTTTGTTTTGCTTGCTGGAAATAAAAATCCTGTCTGTTTAAGTTTACCGGCTTCTGCACTCAGTCCTGTGGAGCTACAATTCCCCCCCCCAAACTTTACAACTGGTGTCTTGGATGCTGGCAGAGTGTATTTGCAGCCGCAAAAGCTGTTTAAAAACTGAAAACCGACACTTAAAGAGAGAGTGTACCTATGGCATGTCTTGGGTGAAATCAGCTCAGACATTACAAACAGCAGGGAAAGACATGGAGGAGGTCATCAAGGCGCTTGCACAAGCCACCGTGACCCAGCAACAAGCCTCTATGGAGGCAAACCGTCGCCATGAGGAGGCGATGGCCCAGTAGCAGCAGGCCCTGGCACAGGCTGTATCGGCGCAGCAGGAAAATACCCGTTTGCTGGCTGCCCAGTTTTCAGCCCAGCAGGAAGCCACACAGGCACAAGTGGTTGCCTTGCAGGAGGCAGTGCAGCGTCTCGCTCAGGGGCGGGAACAAGTAGCTGTTGCCCCTGGCAACCAAGTATCGGTGAGGGCCAGCCATTTCTTGAAAAAACTGACACCCAGTGATGATGTGGAGGCCTTTCTCACTACCTATGAGAGGGTTGCAGAGAGAGAGTGGTGGCCCTGTGACCAATGGGCTGGCATTATCTCCCCTTTTCTTACCAGGGACCGGCAAAATGCCTGCTTTGACTTACCAGCCAAGAACATCGGTGACTATGAGTGTATGAAGGCAGAGATCTTAGCCTGTCTGGGGGTGACCACAGCCGTCCAGGCCCAGAGGGTGCATCGCTGGAGGTACCAACCCGACTGACCACCGTGGTCACAAATGCATGAACTGGTGGAGCTTGTTAAAAAATGACTGCAACCGGAAAAATTGACAGGCCCAAAAATGGTGGAACGGGTGGTGATGGACCAGTACTCTCGGTCCTTGCCAGATGACCTGCAGCGCTGGGTTAGCCACGGAGACCCTGCAACCGCAGACCTTCTGGTGGAGTTGGTCGAAAGATATACTGTGGTGGAGGACCTGCTCGGACCTGCCAAGTGTCAGGAACCCACACCAAGGGCAGCAAGACCAGCTGCAGCGCCTAGGAGGGAGACCCTACCGGATGGTGAAGCCTGCAAACCTGCCTCATCTTCCGCAGAACCACGGACATCGGTCCCTTTCCCAAAGATGGGGACATACAATGTTAGCGATGCCAATCCTCAGAGCATACTTGGGCACAGTGCCCATTTCAGGAGGAGCCCATGGAGTGCAGAGTGGGCCGGAGAGCCTCTTTCTATGCCCAAAGGGCATGTGCCACCCATCTTGACCTGGCTGCAGGTCAGTTTGAATGAGAAATATGGGTGAACCACCTTCCTGCCAAGGCTCTCCTTGACTGCAGCAGCATGGTGACACTGGTACATGCCAGGATGATCGGAAGACTCGGCCCTGTAGGTAAGACTCTGTGGGTGGTATGTATCCATGGGGACACCAGGGAGTACCCCCTTGTCCCAGTGTCCATTGCGTATGGCCATACTTCAGTAATTCAAGAGGTTGGAGTAGTGAACAGTCTGATACATGATATTATAGTAGGGTGGGACTGTCCACTGTCTCTTGAACTATGGACTCAGGTACAGAGTGGACTTCCAGGACAACTGAGAGGACTGGGGACACTGGGCCATGAAGAGACAGAGTTGGAGGGGTCTGAGCCTGAACCCCCCCACAACACAACCCCCTAAGTTGGAGATACCTGTCATTGATAAGGACATTGCAGAGTATGTTGATTTGGGTGATAATGTTCCTATTTCAGGTCTCAAAGCTGAGTTGACTTCTGAGGGGGGGAGCCTCCCTATTACAGGTTATGCTGGGGGAGGATGAGGAGGAACTCTCCCCGCTGCAGGACCCAGTTGAGGAGGATGAAGGGGAAACATCCTCAAGGCCAGTGCACCCAGACCTGGATGTATCCAGGGGTGTGTTTGGCACCGCCCAGTTACGGGATCCTACCTTGGTCAATGCTCGAGAGCAGGTTTCTGTTATTGATGGAGTCCCACAGATGCCAGGTGCAGATCAGAGGTTTCCTCATTTTGCGTTAAAGGGGGACTTGGCTTATCGAGTGGCTGAAAGTGGAGGGGAAACTGTGGAGCAATTTCTGGTTCCCCAGCCATTTAGGCGGATGCTCCTCAACCTAGCCCACAATGACGCACTGGGAGGACACCTGGGGGCTGAGAAAACAGAGGCCAGGATAACCGACCGGTTTTACTGGCCAGGGGTGAAGGCCGAGGTCAAAAGATATTGTGCATCTTGCCCTACTTGCCAATTAACTGCCACGGTGTCCCACTACAGAAACCCCCTGGTGCCCTTACCAATAATTGAGGTGCCATTTGAGTGGATCTAAGAAAAAAGTCCAGCGCTTGGGCTGAGAAATAGTGTGAAAGTCTAAGATATGCGACTTCGCAGATAGGCCTTTGGTACAACCCTCTGAAAATAAATCTTAAAACTGCAGCGCAAAAAAGTTCCACACATAAAAAGTCCCATGCAAGGAGGATCTTGAAAATCTTGAACGGGGTCCTATGTGTACAGCAAAGAGCCCGCCACCAGAGGCACCACCACACCAAACTCCTTACCAGATGTCAATGACCCCCTATTACGGAGGGTCAGAAAACGCCTTGGTATAATACACTCCAACAAGGGACTTTGTCTCAGATGTTCAGGTAAAAAGAGGTCTCCACATCAGCACAATCCTCAAAGAGATTCCAGCTCGTTCATGTAAAGAACATAAGCGTACAATAGTGCAGATGGTACAAAATGGATTTTAATAATAAACTTAAAAACAAGTGGTTACTCACATTTCTGTGATAAAAGAGCGTATGGAAACACAAATGGCTAACACTGGATGCACCGCACGAATGATTCCGGCGTCCAGGGAAAGAGATGGCGTCCGCGATTCAGATTGTCCGGTCACGTGCAGAACGTACGCCTCCTAGCAGCCACCCTTTTTTTTTTAACGCGTTTCGTCATCCGCTGACGTAGTCGGGGGTGTGGCTACCAGGAGACGCCAGCACTTTATAACCGGAACAAAGCGGAAGTGATCTGCGCTCCAAATCCGCTGGTGTAAAAACCAGCATGACAGGAAACACAATCCATATATGAGGAATCAGGCTGATCTCAAGGCACAGCGGAAAAGGTTTTAAGGAAAAAAAAGGTTTTAAGGTTTTTATGTGTGGAACTTTTTTGCGCTGCAGTTTTAAGATTTATTTGAGTGGATCGCTATGGATCTCATAGGACCCCTGGTGAAGTCAGCAAGGGGACACCAATATATATTAGTCATCCTAGACTATGCAACTAGGTACCCAGAAGCAGTCCCCTTAAGGCAAACTTCCTCTAAGGCAATTTCCCGGGAATTATTCCAAATGTTCTCATGAACGGGCTTCCCCAAGGAGATACTGATGGACCAGGGCACCCCGTTTATGTCGTAGGTGATGGCGGACTTGTGCAAACTGTTTCAGATTAAGCAATTGTGGACGTCCGTCTATCACCCACAGACTGATGGCCTAGTGGAGAGGTTTAATAAAACCCTAAAGTCCATGTTAAAAAGAGTGGTCCTGAAAGACAGGAAGGATTGGGATATGTTGCTCCCTGCCCTGTTATTTGCCATCCGGGAAGTGCCACATGCATCCACGGGCTTCTCACCATTTGAGCTAGTGTATGGGCGGAGGCCCCGGGGTTTGCTTGATCTAGTGAAGGAAACGTGGGAAAGTGAATCCTCACAACCCAAAACCGTAGTAGAGCATATCTCCCAAATGCGAGAGAGGGTGGCTAAGGTTATGCCGTTAGTGAGGGAACATCTGCAGAAGGCTCAGGAGGCCCAAAGGAGGGTGTACAACCGGTCAGCTACAATTAGGCAGTTTCAAGTAGGAGACCGGGTGACTGTTCTGATACCCACGGTGGAGAGCAAATTCTTGGCCAGGTGGCAGGGACCATTTTAGGTAGTAGAAAAGGTGGGTGAGGTGAACTACAAGGTACACCAGGCAGGGAAGAGAAAGCCATACCAGATCTACCACGTGAACTTGATAAAACCCTGGAGAGACAGAGAACAGGTGTCTGCAGTGGTAGGTGACCTGGTGCAGGTTGCTGCTACCCTGTCGGGGCCCCAAACCCAACAAACAAAAGAATTCCTACAAAGAAATAGGGACATGTTTTCAGGGTTGCCTGGTCTCATCGATGTCATCGAGCATGACATTAAAACAGAGCCCAATGTCAAAATCAGGTTAAAGCCATATCGCATCCCAGAGGCACATAGAAAGGCAGTGTCCGAGGAGGTAAAAAGGATGCTTGAACTTGATGTCATTGAAGAGTCGCAGAGTGAATGGTCGAGTCCAATTGTTTTGGTACCAAAACCCAACGGCACCCTGCACTTTTGCAATGACTTTAGGAAACTTAATGAAGTTTCCAAATTTGATGCCTTCCCGATGCCCCGGGTAAACAAATTAATTGAGAGGTTGGGTCCTGCCCGGTACATCACCACATTGGACCTCTCAAAAGGGTACTGGCAGATTCCGCTCACTAAGGAAGCCAGGAAGAAAACAGATTTTTCCACTCCAGAAGGCCACTTCCAGTATAAAAGTATGCCATTCGGCTTACATTCTGCCCCGCCTACGTTCCAAAGGTCGATGGACAAAACATTACGCCCC
>BLSH010184051.1:10853-29842 GCA_018402905.1 Glandirana rugosa
TCGTCCTTGGACTGGGATATCCTCATCCGCTACTAAAATCTTGTTATTAGACAGGGAATGTCGTTGTCGTCCTTGGACTGGGATATCTTGATCCTCTACTAAAATCTTGTTATTAGACAGGGAATGTCGTTGTCGTCCTTGGACTGGAATATCTTGATCCTCTACTAAAATCTTGTTATTAGACAGGGAATGTCGTTGTCCATCGCCTACTCCTATAGGGTCAGGTTCCTGCTGCTGCTGTAACGGACAGATTATTGTTCTAAAATCATCGCCTACTCCTATAGGGTCAGGTTCCTGCTGTTGCTGTAAGGTTCAGATTATTGTTCTAAAATCATCGCCTACTCCTATAGGGTCAGGTTCCTGCTGTTGCTGTAAGGGACAGATTATTGTTCTAAAATCATTGCCTACTGCTTTTGCAGCCCTCTAGCACTTGCCAGGACTTTTTTACAGCCATTTTTGTGCCAAAAAGTACGGGTCCCCATTGACTTCAATGGGGTTCGGGGTCCGGAGTCAAGTTCGGTACCGAACTCTGACTTTTTCGCGAATTTCTGCCGAACCCGAACATCCAGGTGTCCGCTCAACTACTGGTAAGACATTGATGACGAAACGCGTAAGCTGGAGCCAGACTTCGTCATACGTCACTTCCGGTTTTGGAACACAGGCCAGTGGAATTCACGCCACATCTCCAGGAAGCGTGCTGGACTTTATCAACACCACGGCAGGCTGTTCCAATGTAAAGACCTCAAAATGACCACTGGATTATTGTTTTTATGATCGCTTTGTCTTTTACTGGATTGGAGCCTTTGTTTTTAAAACTTTATTGGATAAAGCCCCGAAAGGATTTCTCAATTTAGGACCAGAGCACTTTTTGCGATTCGGCACTGCGTCGCTTTAACTGACAATTGCGCGGTCGTGCGACGTTGTACCCAAACTAAATTTGAGTCCTTTTTTTCCCACAAATAGAGCTTTCTTTTGGTGGTATTTGATCACCTCTGCATCATTTCTGATCGCCGCTATAAACAAAAGAAGAGCGACAATTTTGCAAAAAAAAACAAATTTCTTACTTTTTGCTAAAATACAAATCCAAAAAAAATATAAAAAAACGTTTTTTTCCATCGGTTTTGGCCGATTTATATTCTTCCTCATATTTTTGGTAAAAAAATTGCAATCGGCATTTATTGATTGGTTTGCACAAAAGTTGCAGCGTTTACGGATGATGAGAATTAATTTCTGTGTATCACGAACCTGGTGGTGGAGTCTGTCTTGTATGTCTTGGAGGCTGGGTCAGCAACAGGCAGGCAGGAAGGTACAAAAGGATCAGGCAGGTGAGTAGTCAAGTCCAAGCAAGGTTCATTAACGGGCGGGCAGCAGAGGTACAAGGGAGCAGACAATCGGATGGTCGGGGATAGCCGGGGTCGGTGCAGGTAGCAAAACAGCAGGTCAGGACAAGTCGGGTCAACAGGAGGCAGAACAAACACAGGAACAGGTAGAAGGAGCTGAGACTCACAGGTCGTGGATGCTGTAGAACAAGCAGCACTTGTCGCAGGGATCTCTGGGTTTAAATAGCACAATTTGGTGCAGTTTCCGGCGCTCGCGCACGGACGCGCACGAACGCGCACTGGCGTGCGCACCACCGCGGAAACAGCCAGATTTTACTGGCAGAAATGTTCCTTCTCTAACATTGCCCCCCCAAGGGGCAGCCTCCAGATGCCTTACCGGGTGTCGCCACCCTGGCGATTTCTTTTGAAGGCCTGGATCAGTCCGGGGGCATGGATGTTCTTCTCAGGTTCCCAGGAGTTCTCCTCCGGACCAAACCCCTTCCACTTGATCAAGTACTGGGTCTCCCCAGCCCTCCGGCGACAGTTTAAGATTCCACCTCAAACTCCTCCTCTTTATTGACCAAGATGGGGCCCGGTGGGCCTACTTTCCGACCCGAGAAAGAGTCGAGGACCATGGGCTTCAATAGAGACACATGAAAAACTGGGTGGATCCGCAGGGATGGCGGGAGATCAAGTTCAAATGCCACCCAGTTAATCTTCCTCTTGATTGGGAAAGGCCCCAGAAATCTTGGACCCAATTTCTTTGAAGGGCAGGCTAGCTTCAAGTTTCTAGTGGAAAGCCAGACACGGTTGCCAGGTTGGAGCTCCAGCTCCCCCCGCCTCCTCTTATCATAGGCCTCTTTGTTAGCCTCCCGGGACCTAGATAGTGTCTCCTGTAGAAGCTTGCAATTGGATTGGAGGAAACTGGTGATATCCTGTGCTGCTGGGACGGTGCTCTCCGGACTTAGGTCGGGCAGGAATGTAGGATGGTATCCATAATTGGCCCAGAATGGGGACTGCTGGGTGGCCGAGTGAATAGTGTTGTAAGCAAATTCAGCCACCGGCAGCAGTGCAACCCAATCATTCTGTGAAAAAGAAGAAAAGCACCGCAAGTATTGCTCCAAGGTCTGATTCGTCCTTTCCGTCTGGCCGTTTGTCTGCGGATGGTAGGCGGAAGAAAATGCGAGCTCAATTTCCAGACCAGCACACAGGGCTCTCCAAAATCTGGACGTGAACTGGACCCCCGAACGACACGATGTTGCTGGGCACTCCATGAAGTTGGACGACTTCTCTTATGAATGTGCTGGCCGTTTCGGCCGCAGAGGGGGTCCCCTTCATGGGAATGAAGTGTGACATCTTTGTCATTCGATCCACTATGACGAAGATAGTCGTAAAGCCTTCAGACGGGGGAAGTTCGACAATAAAGTCCATCGCCGGTTGCGACCACGGGCGCTCAGGTATGGGAAGGGGGTTTAGAAGACCCCAGGCCTTAGCTTTGTCCATTTTATTCCTGGCACAGACAGGACAGGCCCCAACGTATTTCCTGCAGTACTCCGTGATGTTGGGCCACCAGAATGACCGTGAGATGAGCTCAGAAGTCTTTTGAGAACCAAAATGTCCGGCCAGTTTATGGTCATGGCATCGACCCAGGATTCTGAGGCGTAGACTTGCCGGGATAAACATTCTTCGCCCAAACCACCATAGACCATCTCTGACGGTCAGTCGGTTGTCCCTGTCGGTAGCGGAACTGGCCAGGACCCGACGGAGTTGGGAGAGAAAGTCCTCATCGGACAGAAGGAAGTTCCACGCTGGAAGTATGGTGTCAGGTGGAGCAGTATTTCCTGGCTCCGAAAACATCCGGGAAAGGGCGTCGGGCTTGCTGTTCTTAGACCCTGGGCGATACGTCAAATGGAAGTGAAACCTGGAGAAGAACAGTGCCCAGTGGGCCTGCCGAGGTCTTAGCCTCTTTGCTGTTCAAAGGTACTCCAGGTTTTTGTGATCTATGAAGATGAGGATAGGATGAGAAGCCCCTTCCAGCAGGTACCACCATTCCTCTAGAGCCGACTTGATAGCCAGTAGCTCTCTGTCTCCTATGTCATAATTCCCCTCTCCTGCAGTTAGCTTCCTGGAGAAGAAGGCTACTGGGTGGAGCATGGCCTTGATACCCTGGCGCTGGGACAGGATAGCCGCTACTGCGGTTTCAGATGCGTCCACCTCAAGGACGTAAGGTAAGGCTGGGTCCGGGTGTTACAGAATGGGAGCAGAAGTGAAAAGAGACTTAAGTCTCTGACAGGCGGCTTGAGCCTCAGGAGACCACTGGTATCGGGTGTTCTGCTTAGTCAAACGCGTGATAGGCTCCACAATGGCAGAGAATCCCTTTATGAACTTTCTGTAGAAGTTCGCGAAGCCCACAAATCTCTGAACCCCTTTTCGGTCTGTCGGTGCGGGCCATTCCAAGATAGTGGAGACTTTTTGGGGATCCATGTGAACGCCAGTTGTAGAGATAATCAGCCCCAGAAAGTGCATACTGGGCTGTTCAAACGAGCACTTTTCCACTTTGGCATACAAACCATGCTGCCGTAGTCGCCCCAGAACCTTGGTGACGTGCCTGCGGTGTTCCTCCAAGGAAGCAGAGAAGACCAGGATGTCATCTAAGTATATGATTATGAAGAGGTCCTGGAAGTATCGAAACACATCATTGACAAAGTGCTGAAAAGTTGCGGGGGCATTGCATAGGCCGAAGGGCATCACCAAATATTCGTAATGCCCAAAACGAGTGCGGAAAGCGGTCTTCCACTCGTCTCCTTCCCTGATCCGAATGAGGTTGTATGCCCCACGAAGGTCAAGCTAGGTAAAGATGGTAGCTGACCCCAGTCACTGGAAAAGTTCCGGAACCAA
The DNA here is from genome assembly GCA_018402905.1 of Glandirana rugosa. Lineage (NCBI taxonomy): Eukaryota > Metazoa > Chordata > Amphibia > Anura > Ranidae > Glandirana > Glandirana rugosa. The sequence goes on from BLSH010184051.1 coordinate 15,071, forward strand.
GGGTAGTGGGTACCGATTTTTGATAGTTACCCGGTTTAGCTCCCTGTAGTCTATGCACGGCTGGAGCGAGTGATCTTTCTTCTCCACAAAGAAGATACCGGCTCCAGCCGGAGACTTAGATGGTCTGATAAACCCTTTCTTGGTGTTTTCATGCAAGTAAGATTTGAGGGTCGCTAGTTCAGGGTCAGAGAGAGGGTAAATCCTCCCAAAAGGCACTTCAGCCCCGGGCAGCAGTTCGATGGGGCAATCGTAGGGCCTATGCGGTGGGAGTTTATCAGCCCCCTTCTTACTAAAAACGTCCAGGAATGAATGATAAGCCAGAGGAAGGAGAGTCCGAATGTCAGGCTCGGTGTCAGACTCCAGGCAGAGGAGTAAGGGAACAGTTCCATCTCTGGGACTCAGGCAATGCTGGTGGCAATAAGGTGACTGGAAGTAGACGCTCCAGTGGTCCAGTCTATGCTGGGGATATGTGCCTGGAACCAGGGCAATCCAAGGATGATGGGGCAGAGAGGAGATGCAATGGCATCCAGCTGCAGACGTTCCTTGTGACCATCCAGAATGCAGGAGGGAAGAGGGACTGTCTCATGCGTAACAGTCCCGGACTTGATGTGTGACCCATCGGCCAAGCGGATCACCAATTTATGAGCCTTGGGTTGCAGGGGAATAAGATGCTGTGCAGTGAAATCCAAGTCGATAAAACAACTGCACGCCCCGGAGTCAAGGATTGCTGGCACCGTGATAATCCCTCCGGGAAGCTGTAGAGACAGGAAAATGGTGAGATGAGCAGGAGACTTAGTCAGGTCATTAGATACAGTGGTCAAGCACTTACCGCGCTTCGCGGGGCACGTCCTGACCATGTGACTGGGCTCCCCGCAGTAGAGGCAGAGGTTTAGCTGGAACCGGCGTTGTCTTTCCTCGGTGCTGAGAGAAGGCCGAAGCAACCCAATCTGCATGGGTTCGGAGGTGTCCTGAGGAGAGGAGGAGGATGTCGGTCGGAAAGTAGGCGGAGTCGGGTAGCTGGGGACCCGAGGAAGCATCCAGGTGGGACGTAACTGTCTGGAAGACCTCTCGGCGCGGCGCTCCCTGAGGCGCCAGTCTATGGAGATGGCTAGGGTGATCAGCTCCTCCAAGGTTTTAGGGATCCCTACTCGTGCCAGTTCATCCTTTATAAGTTCCGACAGCCCCATGCGGAATTGGAACAGGAGAGCCGTGCTGCCCCAGGCAGCGCCGAAATTCAGCGGCATAGTCCTCCACTGGGCGGCGGCCCTGCTGGAGGTTGTGCAGAGTAGCCTCCGCAGTGGCAGCTAGGTGGGGGTCTTTGTATAACTGTGCCATGGCTGAGAGCCCAGGCCTGGGGTTCACCCTGCAGTAGGGATATCACAAATACAACCTTGGTGCTTTCCAAAGAAAATGTTCGTTGCTGAAGACCCAAATACAAGTCACATGCACTCCGGAAGACTTGGAACTTGCGCCGGTCCCCGGAGAACTTATCCGGTAGTGGGACTTTAGGTTCCGAGGGCAGCGCCACTATGGTACGGGCAGCTGTAGCACCTGAGGCCGGAGCGGCAGAAAGTTCCTGCACCCGTTCTTCTAACCGGGTATATCCCTCTTGGAGCTTCTTGATGGCTTGAGTGAGGCCCGCGAGGTGTGCGCACAAGTCGTCCATAGCGGAGCGTGTTCCCTGCGCAGACTCAGTCATGGCTGCTCGTTTCTGTCACGAACCTGGTGGTGGAGTCTGTCTTGTGCAGGGAATAACCGCTCTTGCGCACCCGATTCAAGGACCCCTGGTAGAGTAGACAGAGGTTCAAGAGTGCGGGGTGACACGAGGGCTGGATGGTCACTGATGATGTAACGAGGTTCCAGAAGACGTGCAGATAGAAGGATGGTCGTGCAGGCTGGGTCGGCAACAGGCAGGCAGGAAGGTACAAAAGGATCAGACAGGCGAGTAGTCAAGTCCAAGCAAGGTTCGTTAACGGGCGGGCAGCAGAGGTACAAGGGAGCAGACAATCGGATGGTCGTGGATAGCCGGGGTCAGTGCAGGTAGCAAAACAGCAGGTCAGGACAAGCCGAGTCAACAGGAGGCAGAACAAACACAGGAACAGGTAGAAGGAGCTGAGGCTCACAGGTCGCGGACGCTGTAGAACGAGCAGCACTTGTCGCAGGGATCTCTGGGTTTAAATAGCACCATTTGGCGCCATTTCCGGCTCGTGCGCGCGAACGCGCACAGGCATGCACACCACCGCGGAAACAGCCAGATTTTACTGCCAGAAATGTTCCTTCTCTAACACTGTGGTTTTTATTTTTTATCTTTTTTTACTAGTAATGGTGGCGATCTGCGGTTTTTAGCGGTACTGCGATATTGGGGCCGACATGTCAGACCATTTTGACACTTTTTTGGGATCATTGGCATTCATACAGCGATCAGTGCCATAAAAATGCACTGATTTCTGTGTACATGCCATTGGCAGTGAAGGGGTTAACCTGCAGGGGGTGCTCTAAGGGTTAACTGTGTTCCTTGGGCATGTTCTAACTGTATGTTGGCTGCCCTGGCTGGGGGAAGGAGGTGATCACGGCTTTCATATAGAGGAAGCCTGTGATCACCGCACTTCCCCCTCTAACAGAACGGAGATCCGTGTTTACTTACACGGACCTCCATTCTTTCACTGCGGGGGGGCATCGCGGGTAGCCGGCGGAGATTGAGTCTGCCCTACCTGCTCCCTGGCCCCCCCGAACACAGTGAGAGATATCGCAGCCGCTGTTAAATGACAGCCACTTTGTCGCCGTCAGATTGCGGTCGGCGGTCGGCAAGTGGTTAAGGATCACACTATGGGCTTTTTCTTCTTCCCTTCTGCACCTGGGTATTAACATCAACGGTTGAGGACCCCGGAGCCACCGCCATCTGGAAAGACAGGAGACCCCAGTCACTGCCTAACAGGCGTCCACGTGCTTTACCCCTGCAGGGGTAACACCGTTTGATAAGTGGGGAGCACGTGTGTTCTGCACCCACTCAAGCACCTGAAGATTATTATATATTGGTTGTCATATAGACCAGCCTATAAGGTTGTCTAAAAACTGAAAGACTGCTACAGGAAAAATTTGTCATTATTAATGCTGTTTTGCACTGTGCACTTTTGGGGCATTTTACTATTTATATAACACGTTTGTTTACACTGTTTGAATTGCAGAGACTATTACTGGATATCACACCAAGGGGATGCGTTTGTATGTTGAGCACTTGCTTTGATGATTTTATTCAATCGCACACTGGGAAATATCATTTATTGCACTAGCACTTTTTTGTACAAAAAAATCACTACTGGTCTACATATGATTCATATATAGGAGCACTAATTTTTGGGTATAAGTGTCACCTATTCTGCCACCCAGCAAGCACCACTAGGGGGCAGCAGTATATACTAAACTGAGATCACATAACTCACACATAATTTTACAAGCAGCGCCTGGCCCAGCTCCATATATAACTATTTTAGATCCATTGAGAAAAAAAAACGCTCAAAAACGTTACTGTTTAACCAGTTCCCTACCGAGTCATATTAAAATGACGTCGGCAGGAACCGCTCATCGATCCAGGCCGACATTATATGACATTGTATAAGAGAAGAATGGTACTGCGCAGCCTCAGATCCTGTCTGTCTGTGTCAACCGTTTAAATAATAAATAAATAGTGCAATGACAAACAATATTCTGTTGCTTAAATCATTAAAATGGTGACTCTTCCATATAAAACATTCAGCGTGAATGCATAAAATGTGACCAATATTCAATAAAAAATATATAATACATATTCCATAAATAAATATACCAAGAAATTAATGAAGTGATATTATCATAGTGAAGCAGGTGAAAACATAAAAGATGTATAAAAAAATATACCATTCTTCTCTTATACATTATTCTTCTATGGTCACATAGTAGGTACAGCAGCAACCTCTCAAAACATTATAGTAGCCTCATAGTAGCGCGAGGATACACCACTACTTTTTGATTATATGACATTGACCGCTTCTCGCTGCTACTGTGGGCCAGTGGGAGCCTGCAGAGCAGCGATCGCGGATCAATCGTGTGCCGGGGGGTCGTGTCCCCCCCGATCGGGGTAAAGAGCCAATAAAATTGGCTCTTTACTACGTGACCTGCTGTGTCCAATCACAGCCGGTCACTACCGACCTCCATGTGCACGCCGCTCGTGCGCACCCCCAGGGGCACGCATCGCGGCGATCGGGGCTGAGGCTTGTCCCTCAGACAAAGCCCAGCTCCGATCAGTGTAAAGAACCAATAGAATTGGCCCCTTTTCACGTGACCGGCTGTGTCAATCACAGCCTGTCATGTGATGCAAGCAAACCGCAGTAGCGGTAACAAGCTGTTACCGCGGTTCTCCCTGTCACACACCGATCGTCTGTGAGAGGGAGATTGCGGTAACAGCTTGTTACTGCCCACTGTGTACACTGATCACCCCCTAATAAAGAGGACCTGTCACCACCCCATTAGAGTACCTGTCACCTGTCCATCAAAGTACCCGAGTACCTTTCACCTGCCCATCAGAGTACCCAAGTACCTGTCACCAGCCCATCTGAGTACCCGAGTACCTATCACCTGCCCATCAGAGTACCCTAGTACCTGTCACCTGCCCATCTGAGTCCGAGTATCCGAGTACCTGTCACTTAACGCTGGAACAAACGCCGGTCCGGATCTTTGAGGTGCGATGCACATTCCGTGGCACGGGTGTATTACCGTCAATCGGGGGGCCCCTGTATTATGTACAGATTGATCTGCTTGGCGGCGATGTACTTGCGGAATGGAATCAGTATTGCCTTTTATGTGAGGATAATGATCTGTAAGCTTTCTGTCGCATCTGATCAATGTGGCAGAAACCTACAGCAATATTCCTTTGTGCATAATTTACCCTTTAATGGAACAGTAGTATAATCACTATGAGATATAGTTCATAGAGCTGTACTTGATAGTGATTCGTTGTAATGGCAGTTCGGGCTTTGCATGCATGGCGTTTTGCTTGGAGGGCCTCTGTGAGATCAGGCGTTGGTTTCAATGGAAGCCATGTTTCACATGGCTTTCATTGTTCTCTGGAGTCTGTGATCTCCACCCACCCAACGGCTGTGACTTATCCAGGCCAGCCAGTCATTCCAAATGCATGCACGCCTCATCTATTGTATTGTTTGAATATAAACAAGTATGTCATTGGTTGTTGTTTTGTATTGAGCTCATGTCATGTGACTGTGCCTTGGAGGCTGATTGGCTGATTGTGAAGCCATCAAGTCCTTTTGTTATCCCTGTCTGAATCATAAAAATTAAAGCAGCAAGCATTGATAGGCAGGACTGTTTTTCAAGCTTGCAATGTGAGAACAGCTGTGGTGTCTGTCTTACTTGCTTTAACACGAGTGCACTCAAATGCATTATGCAAAAGAGCTGAAAAGTGCGCTTATTAGCGCAGGCAAAATATAATGCACACAAGGTATTATAATTGCCCCCACAGATGGTGAGCCAGAGAATTTTTGGAACCTACCGAAATTTCCTTCACAGCGGACCGAAGGGAGGAAGTGATCCAGACAGGACATCAAAACAGCCGGCTATTGGTAAAACCAATTTTATTTTAATTTTTTAAATCTTTTGTTGTCCTGAGTCCAGGATGTTGCTTTCTCTGTCCGCTGTGTCAGGTAAATTCTGCTTTGCTAAAAGAACCTGTTTTTCCTCTTTTTTGCATAATGGCGGGGTTTTTAATTGTATGTTATCATTGTAGTTAGGACTATTGATTAGGAAGATAACCTATATTTATCCTCTATAGGTCCTAATCAATACGCCTAAAGTGTGTGTTATGAGTAACTGTATGCTTTAAGTGCGTGATCGGTGTGTATGATAATTTATATGCTTTGAATGCGTGATCAGTATCAGTGTTGTGCTTAGTAATTGTGTGTGTTATGTTGTAATTTTGGCGGTAATTCATTTAAGCTTTTGTTTGGAGTCTCAGATTGTATAGTCAGTTTGTAAGGGGAGAGATTTCAGTATGTGCTGCTTTTGGCGGGAATGGCATCTGAATTTCATCTGGTAAGTTACCACCATTTTGTTGTAAAATTGTTACAATTTCAATTTTGTTTCTGCTGAACTTATCAATAAACTGTTGTTAGACGGCTATTCAGCTTTAAGTGTGAAACCGAGTTAACATTACAGTGTATAGAGATCTTTTTGTGCTGTGTTTGTTTACGGATTGTGCCGTTTCATAAAGCATGTGTATGTGCAGAGTTTTGATTTTTGGCAGATTTAGTTTAGACACAATATTGTCATTTGTTAATGAAACCGTTGGTTGTTTTAGACGCTGAAGCTTGAGTAGCACATGGCTATCCCGGTTTTGGACTTTTGGAGTTTCTAGTGGCGAATGGTGCTGTGCAACTGAAAATCAGTATTCAGTGAGGATGGTTAATTTCTACACTGTATTTCAAATCCAGTTGATAAATTCTGTGTTATGCGTTTTTAGTGTTCTAACACCGAAATCCACGTGTTTGTACTGTGGTTGGTGGTTCTCGGTGTGGTCGTTTTGTTTCCATCACGTGTTTGGCGTCATTTTCTCCTGGTAAAGAGGGCCATGGGGTTGTAATGTTGCTTCACTTACTGCCATTTTGTGTTGTGGTGATTGAAACCCACATGGTGTGGCCGCCATCTTGGAGTAGTGACAAAGGGCCACATGGCTAAGATGCCATATTGAATTCCTTCGCACCATCGTTTTTGTTTTTTTGTGTTTTTTGTTTTTAACTGTTTTTACATTTTTTTTTGGAAAGGGCAACTTTTTATAAGAATCATTACGTGATTTTGTGTACTGAAGGTCGGTTTTGAATGGAGTCTCTCCGTTTTTAGTTGAAACCCAGTATTGAGGGACGTTTTTACAGGATTTTTGCATCTGTTTTAGCCAGCCTTGTTTGACTTGTTCAGGTTTAGCGTCTTTATACAATTCATCTGTTTTCGTGTTTTATCTTTATTTTTGGATATAGCTGTTTTGTTTTTAGAACTTTTTCAGTTTTATGTAGGCATTTATGTTTAAGCAGCTTTTTCATAGGGTTCTGCCCAATTTTTGTTGTATAACCATTGATTTTCAATGATAGACTACAGTGTGGAGTATAACTGATCCATTCTTGTATTGGATTCAGTTTTGTTTAAAATCAGGTTTGTTTTGGACTAATTTGCGGTTAGTGTTATAGAGATAATGTTTTCTCCGTAGTTTGTGTTCCAGGTAGAGACATTATACTTTTCAGTATGTAATCAGTAACCGGCATCTCAATTTCTTTAGTATAACATCAGGAAATAGACTGAAGCCAGGGTTTGTATAGTGAGGATTTAATTGTACTTCCGTGGCTGTTTGACTGCACGGGTTAGGTCGGAAATGAACATGTGTACTTTGGGCCAGTCTACGTGAAACAGGAGAAAGCGACACGTTTCTTTCAGCCTTCAACGTGTGAGGAGCAGATTCTGAAACCCGCCCCACGTGTTACCGTGTCAGTACCGGGGGTGGGGAGCGAGTGGTAGTTGCTGAACTGTATAGTCGTACAAATCCACTGGGTTGAGGTTTCTAGCTGACCGACGGGGAAGCCGTGTATACTAATCGGAGTCGGAAGCAAGCTATCACTGCCAAAGAAGGCACCCGGCAGTGTTGCTCCTAAACTTGGTGCAAAAGTCGATTTGAATCGTCATGGGCAATGGGCCGTCCATGTCTGAGGGGGGAAGTGAGGCCTCTCAATCTAGCCAAACAGCTTTGCGGTACATAAAGTCTGTGTTTGGGGCTCGGGCCATGTGACCCCTCAAAAAAGAGGAAGTTCCTTTGATGTCTGGAGGTGGGAGAAGTTCATTACTGAATTAGGACCAGGCTCCAGACAACAAAGACACTGGATATAGTGATATTGTGGCTTCAGAAATCTATTATGGTGTATTAACAGGATATGCAAGGTGCGCTTTCAGTCCGGGTGAAGCACATTTTGTATACCTGGCCAGAGGGGAAAGCCGTAGTTACGTGATCCACTAAGGGAAGCCGGGGAAGGATTGGATGTGTATTACATGATTTTCTGGTCATTGTGGAATGTATCCTGTTAGCCCTTGGAAAGAACGTTGCTGGGTAAAGCCCGACCTAACCAATTGTGTGTTTACTCCGTCTGGTTTTCATCTTTGTTTTGCTTAAGTTTTTTTAAGTAGCATGGTAACTATGAAATATCTCCCTTTGCATTTGTATCTAAATGTTTGTCTTATGTCTTATGCTCATTGTTTGCATGTAATAATACATTATTTTTGTAGGAACATGAAAGTAAGAGTTTCAGAGGTTTGTTATTGGTTGTAGGAAATGTTCAAATTGTGATATTCTTATTTCACGACTAAGTAGACCCCCCATGGGTAATTCAAATAGATACATGCCCAGCCATCCCTTTCTTTTCAAATCTAGCTCATCGCCCCAGGCTAAGGTATGTTAATGTACTTGGCAGACTATCTGTGTGACTCCAAGTGTATTTCACACCTGCTTCCTGCCCAGTGTCACCGTGCATCTCTATTTACTCCCAGGGATTCTGTGTCCCTGAGTGAAGGGTAGGGCCTGGCTAGACATACTGGGATAGGGAGTTCCAGAGGTTCTGGAGCAGTCCTGATGGTGAACCTGAGGAGACAACAAGGGAGCTGGAAATTAGGAAAATTGCATTTTTTGTTTCATTAAATCAAAGTGGGAATCTCAGTGGCCATTATTTTGTTTGTTTTTTTGGGGTTTTTTTTGCGTCATTCTAAACAGTGCGTCTTTTCTTCCTCTTTGTACTGAGAAAGAAAAGGGGGGAGATAATGATGGTGATAATGACAATTTTCAAACTAACAATACTAACCTCTCTAATTCTAACCAAGTTTGTGACCTAGTAGGACGACATGGGCCATACCAGGTTCAGCTGACGACACCAACCTCCCTAAAGCTTGAGGGACGAGACAACTGTATCCATGCCAGCCACTGCAAGAAGCTGCTCAACCACATCAAAGACTGAGGAGTATCTTTTTATTTATATTATTTAGCTTAATGTATTTTAGCAGGGGTAACGATAAAACATCCCAACTTGTTTTCTTAAATGCACCTTCAACTAGCTAAAACAGTGAACAGGATCCACTGCTGGGTACGCTCTAGGCCTCCACCGAGCCTCAATACCCCGGCAGTGACAGCAGTACATGACATGGATGTGTATGTATATGTATATATATGTGTGTGTATATATATATATATATATGTATGTATATATGATGTTCATATTGGTAAAAGCAAACAGAAGAATAAACTAGCAAAGATCTAAAAAAAAGACACAAACTAACTTAACGATACATTTCTAGAAGATGAAATTAGTTACAGTTTCAACATTAGCTCTGGTTCTTGCCCCTCCCTCACAAAAGCAGTATGGGTATCCGGACAACTAAGTGGCCCACAAGTGTGCTTTAACTTTAAGTTTGGTAAAAGGAATAGTTTTGTAGGATCCATGGTTTGTGAGAAAGGTATAACAGTCAATCTTATGAATTAGACCCCCAGCCTTTTCTAGTAGCACCAATAGACTAGATTACACCTGTTGGTAGGAAGAGTGTGACATACAGCCTGAGGGCGGAATCCCCCAGACTGTCCTGTTATTGCGCAATGCAGGGGACCGTTAGAGTCCCCCTGTGCGACTCTAACACGCCCCTACTACTTCTTATGCCGTTCCACAGCTTATAAGTTAATACCCCCTAATGCGAGCATGGTGAAACTCGTCCCAGCATCTTACGTCGTGGCCGATCGTTATGATCTGATGGTGCGAGAGAAGGTAAGAATGGCAGGGACAGCTCAAAGGGAATTGTTAACCAACTCCAACAAGGCCTGGGCATGGTTTCCTGCTTGGACAGGGTGGGGGTTGAACTTAGGAAATGATCGAACAATTTCTCATCCATTGTGGATGGGGTGTTCAATTAAACCGTTGAAGCTGTGAGGGAGATCTCACAGGAACAGCGACAGAGTCTATTACAGGAAAACATGACACTTGATTATCTTTTAGCGCAAAAGGGGGGTTTCTGTGAGTTCATAGCAGAAGACTGTTGTACCTGGATGAAAGGCACTAGTGACAAGGTCCAAGTCCATATGGATAAAGTTAGGTCCCTGCTAGGGAGAGCCAGATCTATAGCCAGTGAAGGTTAGAATCCTTTCTAAAGGGGTTGGGAGATTTTGGGGAGTTCTTGTTTTTCATTGGATCCTGGCTGAAGGAAGTAGGGGTATATATACTCATGTTGTTTTGTTTCTATTCCTGCTATATGCCATGATGAGATGTTCCTGCTGCCTGATCGATCAAGTCACCAAAGCCCGAGCAGATGACCACATCTTCCTAGCCAAGACAAGAGGTCCCCTGAAGTCCAGCCCATGTACCAGATGCTGAGGATTCCAGCGATCGCTATAATCACCACATCATGCTTTCCCTCTGAGTCATCCCTCCTGAAGAATACGTGTCAACCATGGTTTTCTTTTGTTCAATGGATGGACTGAATGTTTCATTTTTTCTTTTTGATTGGACTGGTGTTCGTGTTTAGAAGATGATCAAGATTTATCGAGGGACACATGGGAGCATATGACAAGAGGAGGAACTGTTGTAGAAATTTAGGATATGTTTATTATGTATTGTCACAGTGTCTCCCAGTGTCGGTCTACCGGTATTCACTGTGTATAGCGAATATGGCTTTAACCGATATTGAGGACAGGCCACTTACAATGGAAACCTTCCATTAATTGGTAACCGTACACTTCCCACCCGATCATCCTGGCCAGCAGGCGCTCTGAGCGGTTAACGCTGGAGCAAACGCCGGTCCGGATCTTTGAGGTGCGATGCACATTCCGTGGCGTTGGGTGTATTACCGTCAATCAGGGGGGCCCTGTATTATGTACAGATTGATCTGCTTGGCGGCGATGTACTTGCGGTATGGAATCAGTATTGCCTTTTATGTAAGGATAATGATCTGTAAGCTTTCTGTCGCATCTGATCAATGTGGCAGAAATCTACAGCTGTATTCCTTTGTGCATAATTTACCCTTTAATGGAACAGTAGTATAATCACTATGAGATATAGTTCATAGAGCTGTACTTGATAGTGATTCGTTGTAATGGCAGTTCGGGCTTTGCATGCATGGCGTTTTGCTTGGAGGGCCTCTGTGAGATCAGGCCTTGGTTTCAATGGAAGCCATGTTTCACATGGCTTTCATTGTTGTCTGGAGTCTGTGATCTCCACCCACCCAACGGCTGTGACTTATCCAGGCCAGCCAGTCATTCCAAATGCATGGACGCCTCTTCTATTGTATCGTTTGAATATAAACAAGTGTGTCATTGGTTGTTGTTTTGTATTGAGCTCATGTCATGTGACTGTGCCTTGGAGGCTGATTGGCTGATTGTGAAGCCATCAAGTCCTTTTGTTATCCCTGTCTGAATCATATAAATTAAAGCAGCAAGCATTGATAGGCAGAACTGTTTTTCGAGCTTGCAATGTGAGAACAGCTGTGGTGTCTGTCTTACTTGCTTTAACACAAGTGCACTCAAATGCATTATGCAAAAGAGCTGAAAAGTGCACTTATTAGCGCAGGCAAAATATAATGCACACAAGGTATTATAATTGCCCCCACAATCAGAGTACCCGAGTACCTGTCACCTGCCCATCATGTCACCTGCCCATCAGAGTACCAGAGTACCTGTCACCAGCCCATCAGCGTACCAGAGTACCTGTCACCAGCCCATCTGAGTACCCAAGTACCTGTCACCAGCCCATCAGAGTACCCGAGTACCTGTCAACTGCCCATCAGAGAACCTGAGTATCTGTCACCAGCCCAGCAAAGTACCTGAGTACCTGTTACCTGCCCATTAGAGTACCCGAGTACCTGTCACCAGACCATCAGCGTACCACAGTACCTGTCACCTGCCCATCTGAGTACACAAATACCTGTCACCTGCCCATCAGCATACCAGAGTACCTGTCACCAGCCAATCTGAGTACCCAAGTACCTGTCACCAGCCCATCAGAGTACCCGAGTACCTGTCACCTGCCTATCAGAGAACCTGAGTACCTGTCACCAACCCAGCAAAGTACCTGAGTACCTGTTACCTGCCCATTAGAGTACCCGAGTACCTGTCACCAGACCATCAGCATACCAGAGTACCTGTCACCTGCCCATCTGAGTACACAAATACCTGTCACCTGCCCATCAGCATACCAGAGTACCTGTCACCAGCCAATCTGAGTACCCAAGTACCTGTCACCTGCCCATTAGAGTACCCGAGTACCTTTTACCAGACCATCAGCGTACCAGAGTACCTGTCACCTGCCCATCTGAGTACACAAGTACCTGTCAACATAAAACAAACATAAAACAAAATTTTATGTGTAATTTATGCTCCTAGAACGCCTGACGGTGCTCCCTGCATGTTCGGCCTCTGTATGTGGCCAGGGTGTAAAAAAGTCTCACACGTGGTATCGCCATACTCGGGACGAGTAACAGAATATATTTTGTGGGTTAATTTTTGCTATGTACATGCTATGTGTTAGAAATATCTTATAAATTGACCACTTTGAGTAAAAATAAAAGCGTTTTCATTTTCTTTCCTCATTTTTTGAAGACTTGTGAAAAAAAATTAACCATTCAAAAGACTCATAATGCCTCATAGAATATACGCTGGGGTGTTTGCTTTCCAAAATGGGGTCATTTTGTGGGTAATTCTAGTGTCCTGGTGCTCCAGGGCCTTCAAAAGTGTAATAGGTGGTTAGGAAATTAGATGTGAAATTTCTGCTCCTAGAATGCCTGACGGTGCTCCCTGCATGTTGGACCTCTCTATGTGGCCAGGCTGTGTAAAAGTCTCACACATGTGGTATCGCCATACTCGGGATGAGTAGCAGAATATATTTTGGGGGGTAATTTTTGCTATGTACATGCTATGTGTTAGAAATATCTTATAAATTGACCACTTTATGTAAAAAAAGCATTTTCCTTTTCTTTCCACGTTTTTCGAAGGCTTGTGGAAAAAAAATGAACCATTCAAAAGACTCATAATGCCTCATAGATTATACATTGGAATGTTTGCTTTCCAAAATGGGGTCATTTTGTGGGTAATTCCATTGTCCTGGTGCTCCAGGGCCTTCAAAAGTGTAATAGGTCGTTAGGAAATTTGATGTGAAAATTCTGCTCCTAGAATGCATGATGGTGCTCCCTGCATGTTGGACCTCTCTATGTGGCCAGGCTGTGTAGCAGAATGTATTTTGGGATGTAATTGGAAGTATGCGTATGCTGTGTGTGAGAAATAACTTGTTGTTATGACAATTTTGTGCAAAAAAAAAAAAACAATAATAATTTCTTAATTTTCCCAAGAATTGTGGGAAAAAAGTACAACTTCAAAAAACTCGCCATGCCTCTTACTAAATACCTTGAAATGTCTACTTTTCAAAAGGGGGTAATTTGGGGGGTATTTGTACATTCCTGACATTTAAGGGCCTCAAGAAATGAGATAGGCCATCAGTGCATCAGGTGTGATCAATTTTCAATGATTGGCACCATAGCTTGCAGACTCTATAACTTTCACACAGACCAAATAATATACACTTATTTGGGTTATTTTTTACCAAAGATAGGCAGCAGTATAGGTTTATGAACAAAAATTACTTATTTGCAAAATGTTATCACAGAAACTAAAAAAAAGTGTTTTTTTTTTCAAAATGTTCACACTTTTTTCACTTATGTCGCAAAAAAATAAAAAACCCAGAGGTTCTTAACCACTTAAGGACCGGAAGGATTTCCAGCTTTAGGACCGGAGCCCTTTTTGCGATTCGGCACTGCGTCGCTTTAACTGACAATTGCGCGGTCGTGCGACGTTGTACCCAAACAAAATTTGCGTCCTTTTTTTCCCACAGCTTTCTTTTGGTGGTATTTGATCCCCTCTGCGTCATTTCTGAACGCCGCTATAAACAAAAGAAGAGCGACAATTTTGCAAAAAAACCCAAATTTCTTACTTTTTGCTAAAATACAAATCCCAAAAAAAATATATAAAAAAACATTTTTTTTCACCGTTTTTGGCCGATTTATATTCTTCCTCATATTTGCGATAAAAAAAAAATCGCAATTGGCGTTTATTGATTGGTTTGCGCAAAAGTGGCAGTGTTAACGGATGAAGAGAATTCATTTTTGGGGTTTTTATTTTTTTTTTATTTTTTACTAATAATGGCGGCGATCTGCGATTTTTAGCGGTACTGCAATATTTCAGCGGACATGTCGCACCATTTTGACACTTTTTTGGGACCATTGGCATTTATACAGCGATCAGTGCTAAAAAAATGCACTGATTACTGTGTAAATGCCATTGGCAGTGAAGGGGTTAACCTGCAGGGGGCGCTCTAAGGGTTAAGTATGTTCCCTGGGCGTGTTCTAACTGTGGGGGGACTGCCCTAACAGGGGAAGGGAAGTGGTCACAGCCTTCACGTAAAGGAAGGCTGTGATCACTCCCTTCCCCCTCTCACAGAGCGGAGGTCCGTGTTTACATACACGGACCTCCGCTCATTCGCTCCGGGGGGGCCATCGCGGGTGGCCGGCGGCAATCGAAGCCGCCGCACCCGCTCCCCGGCCCTCCCCGGACACAGTGAGCGCGCGGGCGCGCCTCCGGCGGCGCGCGCGTGCTCACTAGGCTCGATCACGCGGCCGCCGTCGTATGACGGCGATCCGCGTTACAGAGCCATCTTGCCGCCGTCAATTGCC
>BLSH010184051.1:29852-40504 GCA_018402905.1 Glandirana rugosa
ATTCTCTGTCCAAAAAGTTGAACCGGACAAGTTCCTAGATGTTTTACAGTGTGATTGTGAGTTTGTAGTAAAACGGTTTGTTGTCCTGTGGGAATTACAGGTCGTGTCACCATGGTCGAAAAAAGTCGTAAAACGTGATCACAAAAACTCACAAAAACTCGTCATCGTATAAAAAAAGTTACCTGGTTTTTGCAGGTTTTTGCAACCACTCTGCGCCAAAAACTCGTAAAAACTCGCAAAAATTGGTGAAGTTATGTCCTGCAAATATGGGGGAAGCACGGGTCTGGTTAAAAGTCGAAAGTCGCGAGAGTGTGAAACTTACTGTTAATGAGAGAGTACGATGAGACATGGCTTTGTTTCAAAAATAGTAAAAAAAGTGTGTTTATCTCGAAAGAAAACAACCATAAATTGGTGAACGGCGCGCGGGCGCGCCTCCGGCGGCGCGCGCGTGCTCACTAGGCTCGATCACGCGGCCGCCGTCGTATGACGGCGATCCGCGTTACAGAGCCATCTTGCCGCCGTCAATTGCCAATTGACGGTCGGCAAGTGGTTAAATACCAACAAAAGAAAGCTCTATTTGTGTGAAAAAAATGATAAAAACTTTGTTTCGGTACAGAGTAGCATGAGAGAGTAATTGTCATTCAAAGTGTGAGAGCGCTGAAAGCTGAAAATTGGTCTGGGCACGAAGGGGGTATAAACGTCCTGTATTGAAGTGGTTAAAAACGCTCAAAAATGCTCAAAAACCGCGTCTCACCAACGTTTTTGGACGTTTTTGGTCCATTGAAAAAAATATGCTACTGCTCAAAAACACTCAAAAACACTAGTGCAAAATGCTGAAAAAAGCTGGTACCACTGTGCTGGACATTAAGGGTGTCCTGTTGTTTGGCAAAATGATGTTTGAGTGTTAGTGTGACATTTTGTAGATCCTTGAACAGGCCAAGTTGAAAAACTTAGCCCCTTCCTGAGGAGGGACATTTCTGCACTATTGAGACTATGGGATCATAGATTACATTTTTTTTCTGTGTTTTCTGTGGTTTCTAATTGCTCTCTTTCCTTTCTTTTTGTTGTTTAACTTTAACCACTCTTCCTCCTCTTTTCCCTAATAGTGGTGGTCGACCATAGAACTGGGATGTTCCAGTGTCATAAGAGAGGTTTTCTTACTTGTCAATTTATCACTCATGGTAAATTGAGCTTCTTGGGTAAAAATGGTAAGATGTTTACAATTAGGCAATTTATCACCTGCTCATCGGAATTTGTGATATACGTACTCCGTTGCCCGGGTGGATGTGATCAGCATAGTGTTTCTCTGCATTTCTTTAGCTCCTAATGGGTTAAACAAAGAATTGGAGACCAATGGCTTAATATAGACAATCTTTACATACACACACCCCCACTCCCCCACCCCCCCAAACCCCTCCCCAATTCTGACTTTAGAGTATGACTTAATATTCCACGGGAATTTATATAGCCCAATAATAAAAACGTGTATATTGCAATGTACATATCACGCTTAATGTATTGCACGTGTGGGAAGCCTATGCATGCGGTAACATCTTTTATCCTTTTTTTTATTCTTCTTTTCTTTTTTTCTTTTTAATTTTCATAATCATCTTTCATAATTATTTCTATTTTTTTATTTATTTTTATTTTTAGTTTTATTTGCATTTATATTTTTATTCTAATTGCATAAATTCTTTATAATACGTTTTCATAATCATGTAACCCCCTTGTTTTATAATTTTGCCTTGGTATTTAATTGTATGCTTGTAATTAATTATACACCACAATATGAAAGGAAAATTTTGAAAACTTGTATAATGTATTTAGAGACATTTATATCATGTATTGAATCAGACCCACAGGGGTTAATTAATAATCTCCAGAAGGAAGTGTTAGAGATATGTCCCCAGCCAATCCAATTCCTGACCCCTGTTGGTTAGCTCCGGTAATTCGGTTTTTAAATCCCTCTTGGTCCGTCCCGTCATATGACTTGACAAAGCGCAGGCAAGCAAAACATATTGTCATAGTGAAGGGACCACTTCACCAGTTTGCCCTCAAAGTGTCTACCCCTCCAGTGACTTCCATTCTGGGTTGCCTTGGTGCAGGGAGTGAAGTCATCGGTTGTCGCTGAGATGGTGCATCCACTGAGATACTTGCCAACATTCCCTCCACTCACTGTCCTTCTTGGTGCCATGGATCACCTTCTGCATCATCCCTCCTTCCACTGATTACTTTATTGCCCAGTCCAGCTGCCCTATACCATCATCAGGGCCCGCCAACTTTGAGACACATCTCAGAGACTTCCAGCAGGACTGTAAGTAAGCAGGCTTAGTCACTGTTAATTGGTGCTATACATCTGACACGGGTTGTTGGGTCAAGCCCTTTTTAATCATTTATTCTACAATAAAATTCATGTTTTTTATGCGCAATGGAAGTTGGTACTCTTTTAAGTAATGCCTCATAAACACATTAACATTTAATCAAAGATATTACAATTTGGATCCAAGCACTCTCATGGAACTTTCTGCTGTTTCTCTCATTACCAAAAGTGACTGCTTCACACTGTGAGACTCAAAGCAGATGTTGATATCATCAGCTCAAGCTACCCATCTGGGATCGCCTGCTATAATGTGTTTATTATAAGTAGGTCTCCTTCTATATTCTGTTTTTATAAGGTGCTATATGTCTTCCCATTGTCTTATTGTTTTGTCTGCCTGCTAGCAAACCATTGTGAGAAGTTTATGCTTATGATGATGCGTATTGTACTTTGTATCCAGGGTGAGCAACCTGATGCTGAATAGTATGGGCAGGTACCGAGTCACCTAGGTGTCTATTTGTTTAATTAACGTAATGTTTATAGTATATGTTAGCTGTTCCTTAGTTATGTTAATTATATTCCTGTTTACAGTTTGTATTGTTAGGTTAATATGATCAGGAGGGGATGTCCAGCTGTTGGGTATAAAGTATGTGTCTGAGTTTCAATAAAAAGAGTAATTCCTTTGGTTTTTACCTTACATCTTGTCTGTGTACGATGTTTGGGGTACAAAGGGCTGGTATTAGCTCTCGATCTGCTCAGAACGGTTTGGAGGGCAGGAGGCGCTGGTTGGCGGATGGGAGCACTTAAGCGGGGTGCCAAACGGTTCTGTCACAGATTTAATCAAACTTTGTTGTAGATTCCTACCTTTTGTTATTCTGAAGAAATCCCTGTGTATTTGTCTGTGTCCATGTAGGAGAGTGAGTCTAAAGGGAGTGGTTTCATAATTTACAATCAACTGCAACACCTGCAGGGCACCAATGAGGAAAGCTGCTGAGCCTGCATCCCGTGATTTCCTATTGGGAGTATCTCACCAAAAATCACATTTTTGTTGCAGGGGATGCCTGAAATCTGACGTGTATCTTAGGGCAGACTTCTGGGAAAATCGGTGAGCCAATCACACAAGCAGGAAATTATGCTTCTAGGGGGTGTTCTGTACACATTCTGTGTACAGAACACCTGCAGGTAGCTATATTGCATTGTATTTTCTGAAATTTACAGAGCTGCAGATTGAAAAGGAAAGGAAATTTGTAATAACTAGAGTTGAGCAGACACCTGGATATTCAGGTTCAGCGGGTTCGGCCAAACTTCGCAAAAAAGTTCGAGTTCGGCCCCGAACTTGACCCCGAACCCCATTGAAGTCAACGGTGACCCGAACTTTTGGGCTCTAAAATGGCTGTAAAAAAGTCCTGGAAAGGGCTAGAGGGCTGCAAAAGGAAGCAACATGGGGGTAAGAGTAGGACAAGTGCCCTGCAAACAATTGTGGATAGGGAAATAACTTAAAATCACATAAAAAAATAAAAAGCGGAGGAGGAGGTGGATGTGGAGTAGGAGGTTGAGGAGGCAATGACCGTGGCGGTGTAGGTGGAAGTGGTGGTGGAGGAGGAGGAGGTAGCCAACACTGTTTTTTGTTTGTTTTTTTCTAATTGGGGTAGCCCCCAAAATATTGAGACATATAAAAAAAAAAAAAGATCACTATCTGCAGACAAACCCAGAGATGTTCTAGCACGGGTTCACTTTTTCCATATAAAACGTACCATGGTTTATTTTTCATGGTTCTCCTGTTACAAATTCCAATAAAGACTTATGTTCTATAAAAAAAAAAAAGAATAAGTTCACTTAAGTATACCAATGGCTGTGTGAGGCCGGGGCTATGTGGATGGCCCACGGAAAACACAACCAGCAGAGTCATCAAAAAGCATAAGAGACTGCTGCATGACAATGAGCTGAGGTGAAAGACAGATGGCTATGGGGTTCAGGTGCCAACTCTGAGCTTTCAGCAAGGAACCGGGTGGGAGACAATGTGAAGGAACCAGAAGCATTGTCAGCCACCCAATCTACTATCGCCTGTACTTGTTCTGGCCTCACCATTCGTTGAGCGGCATTCGGGCCTACCATATAACATTGAAGGTTTTGTCGGCTACTCGCACCTGAGGAAGGTGTTTCACTTGTGCGTGTAGCTGGCACAGATCGACCACGTCCTCTCCTTGCAACAGGAGCTTCACCAACACCACCAACACCAGCAGCACCAGCAGCACCACGACCACGTTCCTTATTTGACGCTCTCCTCATTCTGGATGCAAATCTACTATTTAGCACAAATTTAGATTATTTTTTAAACCAGCAATGTAGACGCACTTTTTAATTTTGTGTGAGAAATGCACAGCAAGGTGCAAATGTACTATGTAGCACTATTTTTTAGTTTTTTTTTAAACCAGCAATGTCGACGCACTTTTCAATTTTGTGCAAGAAATGCACAGCAAGGTGCAAATGTACTATGTAGCACGATTTATTATTCTTTTTTTTTTAACCAGCAATGTAGACGCACTTTTTAATTTTGTGCAAGAAATGCACAGCAATGTGCAAATGTACTATGTAGCACTATTTTTTATTTTTTTTTAAACCAGCAATGTCGACCCACTTTTTAATTCTGTGCAAGAAATGCATAGCAAGGTGCAAATGTACTATGTAGCACTATTTTTTATTTTTTTTTAAACCAGCAATGTCGATGCACTTTTCAATTTTGTGCAAGAAATGCACAGCAAGGTGCAAATGTACTATGTAGCACTATTTTTTATTCTTTTTTTAAACCAGCAATGTCGACGCACGTTTTAATTTTGTGCAAGAAATGAACAGCAAGGTGCAAATGTACCATGTAGCACTATTTATTTATTTATTTTTAAACCAGCTATGTCGACGCACTTTTTAATTTTGTGCAAGAAATGCACAGCAAGGTGCAAATGTACTATGTAGCACTATTTATTATTCTTTTTTTTAAACCAGCAATGTAGACACACTTTATATTTTTGTGCAAGAAATGCACCGCTGGCCGCAAATGTAGTATTTAGAATATTTATTTTTTTAAAACCAGCAATGTAGACACGCTTTTTATTCTTGTGCAAGAAATGCACCGCTGGCCGCAAACGTAGTATTTAGAATATTTTTTTTTTTTAAAACCAGCAAAGTAGACACACTTTTTAATTTTGAGCAAGAAATGCCCCGCTGGCCGCAAATGTAAAATTTTGCACAAAAAAAAAAATGTTTAATTTGTCTAACTGCAATGTAAAAGCAGTATTTAAATATGCCAAAATGTTGCCAGCTGAACTAACAGAACACGATTAAAGTAGTGTCCCTGACACACAAGCAGTTGCAAGTGCACTGCACTTGCAAGAATGGTTGCAAACGCCCACCTAACAAACAGAAAAATTGCTTAGGTATTATATGAGGCACTTTGCTTAGCTAACAAAATGTACTCTAGAAAACAAAAATCTCCTCTAGCACCCACCCACCAATAAATCGCCGTTTTTAAAGCTAATCTGTCCCTCACAGCAGCAGCAGCAGCATCCTCTCCCTACACTAGTATGAGATGATGTGACATGCAGCACTACGTGACTCCAGCTTATATAGAGGCTGGGTCGCATGATGCACTGGCCAATCACAGCCATGCCATGAGTAGGCATGGCTGTGATGGCTTCTAAGGGCAAACAAGAGAAACGCTTGTTGATTGGCTGCCCTGCAGCTATTCAACAGGCTCAAAAAAATACCTGAACCCTGAACCCGGACTTTTTCTCAAATGTCCAGGTTCGGGACACGGACACCCTAAAGTCTGGTACGAATCCGGACTTTACAGTTCGGTTTCGGTCAACTCTAGTAATAACATTGAATTACAATATGACTTGTGTTGCAATTGTATGCACTATATTTCTTTTTTCTTTATGTGCTATTTTTCTTCCCATAAAAGTGGAGTTACCCTGTAAATGTAACTTGAGGACTTGAAACTGTCTCAGGCTATCAACATTCACAAGGCTGTCCTCCCTTAAATGGATCAGCTAAACTGGTTAAAGAAAGGCTTTCAAACACTGAATGCAGGTGCTTTCTCTCTGTAGGAAAATGCCAAGGCATCTGACTTCTCCTTAGAGTCACAAGTAAGAGGTGTAAAGTAGCTGTGCTGGCTTTAAGTGGCTCTAAGCTACCCCTTTGTAGAAAGCCAGTTGGGTACTGCACCTAACTGCTTCTCCTCAATAGGCTTTGTGGTGTTGTGGTTGAAGCTACTCACTCAGTCCCTTTGGTAGATCCAGTAGCACATGTGACTGCTGAACAGGCCTGCTGCTGGACAGGCCCCAATGTCTCTCAGGATGGATTTAGCAAGGCCTAGCTGAGGCTGAAAGAGTGTGAGGCTTCCTCTGCTGCTCTCTCTCACGCTCTTTCTCTGTCTCTCTCTTCCTCTGGCTCCTTCCCCCAGCATAGGGTCCCCTTCAGGCATCTGGACCCTGGACTCTGCTCTCACATGAGCAGGCTCCACAATATTTATGGGCTCTCTCTTCACCTTCTGGGTCGTCTTCACCCAGGGAATGGAGACAACTCCATAGATATGCAGGCCTCATCTCTGTCTTCCTCACTCAAGTTCTAGAACTCTCCAGTAGTGCTAGAAGCAAGGGGGAGGAGACTCGGGCCTTGGAGCTTTGACAAACTAACTATTAACAAATTAACCCAGGCCTCTCTGCTTACAGAGAAACACAACTAAATATTCCTACATTGTACACACATAGGGTGCTGCAAAAGAAAAAAGGATAGAAGAAGGGCATGTGTTTAATGAGATTAAACAGATATTATCTATTGAATGCATCACACTTACAAGTAAAAATTGTTTAAATCTGCCTGGAAGATCCAGTTGTATGTCAGTGCTGCCAGCCATTATATCTGATCACCAACACAGCAGTAAAATGTCACCAGACCAGTGCTGTCAGTCAGTATCCCTAATCACTGCTGCACCAATCAGTGTCCCTAATTACTGCTGCACTAGTCAGTGTACTTAATTACCGCAGTCCTCTCACAGTATCCTTGATCACCGCCACACCGGTTACAGTGTCCCTGATTACTACCACGCCAATGCATTGTTGTCTCTTCCTGCCACCTCTATGAATGCTGGCCTGTTTATTAACCATGTTTCTGCCTGCTTCCTGGACTGATCCTTTGCCTGTTTGCTGACCAAGTCTCCATCTGCGGCCTGAACTGACCTATCTGCACATTTCGTTGACTACATTCCTGCAAGACACCAGGCCAGTGGATATGACATTCCTGGGGGCAGCCATGTACTCGTTGGCTGGACTTTTTTTTGATTTATAGGAACTGGGACTGCTATGGGGGACACTGCACTAAGCTTTTTTCTGTAACTACTCATACAGAGGTGACCATTTCAGTAAAATTGGTTTTGACACAATTGGTTGATTTGTGTGACACACAAGATACAAAATGCAGTACATAATCTGTCAGGACCTGTGTCATTGCTTGGCTCACCTGCTGGCGGCACTGTTGTTCTTAGAACCAAAGGGCGTAGTTCTATTGGCCACCAGCAGGTGTCTCCCAGCAGATGGACTATACAGGGAATTAGGCTGCACCTGGTATGGACTGCTGGGTGTAATATAAACCTGCCTTTCACTGAGGTCCAGTGCTTCAGTATTTTCCTGAAAGCCTTATCCCTGCCTGAGTCTGATCCGTTCCTGATCCTGCACCCTGATTTGCAGTCCTGTCTCCTGGAACTTGCTTCCTGCTCCTGGTACCTGGCTTCCTGCTCCCCTTATCTCTTGTCCCTATCCAGTCTTGCTCATGTGTGTTTCCCTCACCTGTATATAGTTAGTTAGAGTTTAACATTTTGCTTTATTACGTTTACTTTCCACTTGCTTGTTTATGATTTACTGGCTGGTACTGGAAGTTTGTTATTGTCTTAACAAATATATTTTCACTTATTCATCAGGGTCCTGATTCCAACCCTGCAGCCAACTGATCTAATCACCCCTGTAGGATGCCTGGATGTGGTATTCCTGACATAATCAGTCCAAGGATTGAAAAGTCTCACACATGTGGTATCACCATACTCGAGAGAGTAGCAGAATGTGTTTTGGGATGCCCATGCTGTTTGTGAGAAATATCTTATTAAATTGGCAACTTTGTGTAAAGAAAAATTATTTTCATTTTAATTCTGCATTTTCCAAAAACTTGTGGCAATAAACTGAAATTTGAAAAGATTTGAAAATGAAAAGATTCACCATGCCTCTTAAAAATGCCTTGGTCGTTTTGTGGGTATTTCTATTGTCCTGGTACTTGAGGGCCTCCAAAAATGTGACAGGTAATCAGGAAATTTAGGTCCTTAGAATGCCTGAAGGAGTTCCTTGGATTTTGGGCCCCTTCTGTGTGGCTGTGAAAAAGTCTCACACATGTAGTATCACCATATGTGGGAGTAGTAGCAGAATGTGTTTTGGGGTGCAACCCATGATGTGTGTAGGAAATATCTTATTAATTGACAACTTTGTGTAAACAAATATATTTTAATTTTCTTTAAAGCATTTTCCAAAAACATATGGCAAAAAATTACATTTTCAAAAGACTTACTATGCCTTTCAGAAAATACCTATGAGGGTTTGCTTTCCAAAATGTTGTCATTTTGTGAGCGTTCCAGGACCTAAAAAAGTGATAAGTAGCAGTGGCAGCCAGTGTTTTTTTTGGGGGGCGGCACAGTGTACAGCCAGCCAGCCGCCAACCCCCGTTGGGTCACCTGCACCCCCTACCTCCCCCCGGTCGGTTGGTCAGTCAGTGTCACCCAGCGGCCACAACACTTACCACAGGCTTCCCTCCAGGCAACTGGCGTGTCTGCTCCAGTGGCTGGTCTCCTTGCTCCTCCTCCCAGTGGCCAGCCTAGCTTCTCTCCAGGTGACAGACGGGTGGCCTGCTAGCTTCCCCTGCATCTCCTCTCTCCTCCCCTCCTTTTAGGCATCCAATAGGATAGCCTGTACTGCCAGCCAATAGTGTGATGGGTTTCAGAACCGCTTCCTGATTGGCCAGGAGGAGGGTCAGTGTTACAGAATATTCATTCACCCTGGGTGGGCTCCAGATGCAATGCTATGTGCCCCAAGCCCACCCTATTTCGAAGCCGATTAGAGCCTCTGGCTCTCATCACTTGCTTAAAAAAACACCCCCACCCACCTCCTCCATTGGAATTCATGCACCCGGCAAGGGGCCGGACGCATGCATAGGAGGGGGTGGCGCTGGGCGGCACTGGATGGGGGTGGCACCCATGCGCCCTTAAGGGACGGGCCCACCTCTGATAGGTAGCCAGGAGATTAGATGTTTAATTGATGTCTAATTTATGCTCCTTGAAATTCCAAAGGTGCTCCATACATTTTGGGCCACTCTATTGATCTAGGACGTGAAAAAGTCTCACACGTGGTATTCTCGGAAGGCATAGCAGAATGTGTTTTGGGGTTTAATTCCAAGTATGCCTATGCTACGTGTGAGAAATACTGTAACTTGTTAAAATGACAACTTTGTGGGAGAAAAATACTTTTTTTAATTTCCATATTTTCAAAAAAAATCGTAACAAAAATTGCAACTTCAAAAAACTCACTATGCGTTTTACTGAATACCTTGGGCTAACTACTTTCCAAAATGAGGTATTTGTATTGTCCTGGTATTTTAGGGCCTCAAGAAATGGGAGGATTAATCAATTTTTCAAATATAAATCCCATAGTTTGTAGACTATAACTTTCACACAAACAAATATATACAGTATACACTGATTTAGGTTATTTTTGCCAATGAAATGTAGCAGAATGCATGTTGGCCTAAATGTATGAAGAAAGAATATTTATTTGCAAAATATCATAACGGACACTTAGAAAAACATGCTTTCTTTCAAAATTTTTGGTATTTTTTCATTTATGTAACAAAAAACAAACAAAAAAAAATGGTGATTAAATACCACCAAAAGAAATGTCTCTCTATCTATAATTTTTTTTTTAAATGTCATTTGAGTACAGAGTTTCACGACTGAGTAGTTCAAAGTGTGGCAATGCTAAAATATGAAAATTGGCCAGGCAGGAAGGGGGTGAAAGTGTCTGGTATTGAGGTGGTTAACGACCCAGTTGTCCTTTTTAAGACTTCCTTATAACTACAGTATATCTGCAACAAGCGTCATTGCTTTTTAGCTGCTAGGTTTGTCTTTGCAGCAGTTATTGTGATTAGTGTTGAGCGAACCCGGACTGTAACGTTCGGGTCCGTACCGAACTTTCGGGTGTCCGTGGCACGGACCCGGACCCGGACATTTCAAAAATCGTTCGGGTTC